>CM033469.1:409015753-409415753 GCA_019447015.1 Hymenochirus boettgeri | reverse complement strand
GATAGATAGATAGATAGATAGATAGATAGATAGATAGATAAATGGACATTTGAATATAATGAAACTATAAGGAAACTAATAAAAATTACAAAATACACATTTTTAAAATGTTTCAAGAGCTAAAAACAATTCTTGCTTCCATTCTATGATGGAACATATAATGGTATAAATGTCTAGATTTTAATGGAGGGATTGAAATAGTAAGATTTGACCATGATATGCTAATTGGGATTATGTGATATGCTAATTGGGATTTTCCAGGGTACATAATTGCCACAGATTCTTGTACAAGTCATTCTGAATTGAGAAAGCCAGTCGGATGACAAGCGAAACGTATAATGCAGAAATGATACTTGTCTTTTAAATGGAAAGAATAAAGTATTTTTGAGAAAAATGTCTCTTTAAATAGAACCGTGTGAGTCTGAAAATAACTGAATATTATATCTTAAGCAAAAAAAAAAAATAGTTATAATACTATAATTACAGTATTAATGGATTCTAGAATATCGAGCTCTGCAAAAGTCAACTCTGAGGTGTGATTGAGCCCGGGGATTAAAATAAACGCATTAAAAGAATAAATGAGAAAAGTCTATTATGCTTCTCTTCTTGGACAGCATTGCACTAGGCAATCTGTGTTTGAATAAATAAGGTGCTTTGTCGAAGGCTAGGTTAAGAACCTTCTTCTACTCAAATTTCTAAAAGCAAAGCATTAACCCGACCTGAAACATTAGCGATATTGCCTAAAATAACCCTTTTTTGGGGGATTGTTATTCTATGTTTCCATTTAAAGGTTATTTGCAATCTAGAAGTACATTTGTTTAGGGACTTTGCTTGAAAACCATGGTGCTTAAAACATGCAAAAGTCCCCTTGCAATACTATTAGGCTAGAACGTATCGTAGAAAGATGTCATTTGTTAGGATTAAATAGTAGATTAAATCTGTGACATTCAATATGACTGTCAGACTGGATTAGTAACACAATATTCAGCCTTGACTTACATTCAACACATGGGGATACCTGATTCTACAGAACCAAAATACGTTATGGGGAATCCTCAGTGGAGCAGAACCAAGAAATACATTTCTTGTAATGCGATTTGCATGTATCAGAAACAGCGTTTAGGCGCTAATAGCTGAAAAAGGGCAAAACCTGATTTAATCTGAGAAATTATTTGAAGGGTTATTGGTTAATGTAACAAGACAATAGGATGGGCTTTATGCAATTGCTCTTTATATAGAGGACCTAAGCGACTGGTAGTTTGTCAGAATTAAGTAAATAGAGAAAGGTTTTTCTTTCTGGGTAGATACATTTTAGTACGGTTGATATTGTATGGACAAATGTTGAGAGGACTTTTGAGGTATATCAAGATTAACCCCTTGTTTAAAAGAGATCTGAACATAAAAGTATTCACCGCATCACACCATTGGGGTGTAGTATAGTTGTATTAGGCCACATTAATTTCTGCCAAATTGTATACTTTCCAATAGCCCTAAAGACCAACAAGTGTCTTTGTACACGTATGTAAAACCATGGTACTGTATTTCATTAAATGTGGTAATGACAGGTTAATTTAATACTGTAGTTACAAGAGTCGGCTGGATAGGTTTGCATACATATATTTTATAGTTTTTGTTGATCCAGGGATCCTTTCTGAATGCCATTTGCTGTCAGGATAGAAATTTAATTCTTTGTTACCATGTAACTGTTAGACATTATGGGTAGGGTATAAAGGTTGGGCTAGTTGGACATATGTCTTTATACAACCTCCAATACTGTGTTAATATATAACTGTTATACAGACATTATGGGTAGTGTATAAAGGTTGGACTAGATGGATGTTTGTCTTTATACAACCTCCAATACTATGTTGCTATGTAACTGTTATACAGACATTATGGGTAGGGTATAAAAGTTGCACTAGATGGATGGATGTCTTTATGCAACCTCCAATACTGTGTTACTATGTGACTGTTATACAGACATTATGGGTAGGGTATAAAGATTGGACTAGACGGACGTATGTCTTTATACAACCTCCAATACTATGTTACTATGTAACTGTTATACAGACATTATGGGTAGGGTATAAAGGTTGGACTAGATGGACATATGTCTTTATACAACCTCCAATACTGTGTTACTATGTAACTGTTATACGGACATTATGGGTAGGGTATAAAGGTTGGACTAGATAGACATATGTCTTTATCCAACCCCCAATACTATGTTACTATGTAACTGTTATACAGACATTATGGGTAGGGTATAAAGGTTGGGCAGGTTGGACGTATGTCTTTATACAACTTCCAATACTATGTTACTATGTAACTGTTAGACAGGCATTATGGGTAGGGTATAAAGGTTGGACTAGATGGACGTATGTCTTTATACAACCTCCAATACTATGTTACTATATAACTGTTATACAGACATTATGGGTAGGATATAAATGTTGGACTAGATGGATTTATGTCTTTATACAACCTCCAGTACTATGTTACTATGTAACTGTTATACAGACATTATGGTAGGGTAGTTTGGATTAGATGGACGTATGTCTTTATACAACCTCCAATACTATGTTACTATGTAACTGTTATACAGACATTATGGGTAGGGTATAAAGGTTGGACTAGATGGATGTATGTCTTTATACAACCTCCAATACTATGTTACTATGTAACTGTTATACAGACATTATGTGTAGGATATAAATGTTGGACTAGATGGATTTATGTCTTTATACAACCTCCAATACTATGTTACTATGTAACTGTGCTACAGACATTATGGGTAGGATATAAATGTTGGACTAGATGGGATAAATCCGCGACGGATCCGGGTTCGGATCCGCGAACCGGCCGTCCATAGTTGGGATGACTTTGTCTAGGTTTTATTTATTTGGTTTTCAATAAAAATGGTTGTGGGCAGTGTTTAAAATGTTCCCCGTGTTTGTGACTTAGGAGTTCATGATCCTTCCAAACCTAATCCCAACACCATGTGCAACAGACCTTGACTTTACCTAAGGTCACCTAACGCATAGAATCAAAAGCCTTAACAAAATCTGCCAGATCCACTACTACGTCAGAATCTAAATGATTACTCATTTCTATTAAAAAAAAATGTTTCTTACAATTATAGTAACATGTATAGTTACCAGGCTGGGAATGACTACCTTTTTTGAATATTGGTATTATTGGCTTTTTTACCAGTCCAGAGGCACATCACCAGACAAAAGTGAATCTGAAAAGATAAAGAACAATGGTCTAGATAAAACTGATATTACATTTGTCTAATTGTTTATGTCCCATAGCCTGTGTTACTTATGGTCAGAGTGAATTTTCTTCTATTATACAGTACCATTTCTGTTTAGCACATTTGCCCTTTCCGCGTCCTCTGTAACCATCTTACCGCCATTATATATTATATCAGTTTCCAATTCTCTGTCCTTATCATTTTACTTTTAATATATTTACAAAATAACTATTTAGGATCAATCTTTCTTTGTCAGCTATCCGTACTATCACCTAGCTTAATTGCAATTAAGTGTCATTAAATGTTCTCTAGCTACCTTTATAAGTGCACAGGAATACCACTCAGCATTCCAGCAATGTTTATAAGTACAAAGGAATAAACCAAGAATTCTAGTTTGTTTTATACAGGAATAACCTCACTCCCACCCACCCTTCTGGATTCTAGCTATTTTTATATGTACACAGGAATAACCCCAGATCCAGCTTACTGAAATATATTGATGGCCTCAGAATGACTCTACCTTGACTTACCATGAATCCCCCAAGACAGAACTCAAGATAAACATATAAAAAGCTCAAGACCTATCACAGTATTAAGAAAGCAGTTCAAGAAGAGAGGGCAAGGAAAAATCAGGACATTCCCTTTGGAACCAGGAAATTCCCTTTGGAACCAGGACATTTGAGAAGTCATTACAATATCTAGATGATAATTACTTATGGAATTAAAAATTTATGTGGCGTGTTTGCACAAAAACAAAAATAACATTTTCAGCAAGAAATATGTTCCCAGGGATGCAGAGAAGCTGAAAGTTTGAATTTCATCCATAATTATCATAAAAGAACAACATAAAAATAAATTGACACCAAAACTTAGTAGACCAACTGCCAGCAATAACTTTGTGTAGTTTCAAACTTCCAACCCAAGAATGTCATGAGGCTAATGAGTAAGTTAACACCTGTTGTGCCTTAATTACACCACGGCTCACCAAAGCCAAGACTTTCACACATAAGCACATGGTCGTTTGATATATCTGTCCACACAGAAATTGCAGATTTGTCTAAATGAAATATTTTTGTCTTCTTGTTCTTCCTTTTATAATTAGTATTTAATCAGCTTACCTTAATGAACACAGTTCAATTACATTTTGCTGTAAAAAACACATTAGTCATTTCCTTATCTGGTAGAACAAAATCCCCTTAAAGCCTAGAATGTTACTCAAAAATAAATTAATTTGCTGGCCCAGTTCCCAAATTTGTTTCCAGTCACCCCCAAAATGGTGTCACCAGTACTAGCAAATGGAACAATTGTATTCGTCCCCACACACTATCCACATCCACTTGTAAGTCTTGATGCTGGGTGCTACTGATCCACCATAGCCAAAGGTGTATATATCCAAATGTCCAAAATATCAGTGCACACCAGACTTAATCATAAGCAATATTTTATTAGCATGTGACGTTTCCGTGTCAAAATGTCTGAAGAAGGTGCCATTTTGACTCCGAAACGTCACATGTTAATAAAACACTGTTATGATTAAATCTGGTGTGCACTGATATTTTGGACATTTAGCAAATTGAACGATTGGTGTGTATAATTATATTTATAAAGTGCCACTTGGGAACACAGTATTGTACTTTATAAAATACAAAGTATACAAACAAGGGGATAAGTGCAACCAAATAAACAGATAAAATAAAAGTTTTATATATAGGTTAGGAATAGAGAGTGCTTGTATGAGCTACTGTGTTACCTTTGCCTAATGGAAACTTCATGCGCTTCTGCCATTCCGTGTAGAATTTTGAGATTTCTAGAACTTTTCCATTTTTAAATTCTAAAAATTCAAGAAAGCTCTAAAATTTTAAAAAATAGTTCTGCGGTTTATACATTGTAAGATTCTTCTCTAGTAAGTTGCATTTACAATAGCATTGTAATAGATTCTTTAACAAAGAAGGCTTCTATGTTGTTGCCAGTACAACTCATAACCCATGTTGGCTTCAAAAAGCCACACACCCTAACCCCAGGATTCACTGTTCATTGTTGCTGGTGGTGCACTGTGTAAATACCATGTCTATAGGAACACACATCCCATGAAGTCACAAGTTCAAATCTCCTAGCTTACTTATGGAACAATACAACATAGTCTACTGCTCGATTTTATTGTTTGTTTCTAGAAAAATATAAAGTTTCTACATCTATACAAACTTTATATATAGCAGCTCGGGTGTTCATTTACCAACCAGCATGAATTGCTGACAGCCTTCCTGGAGCAATACAAAATTGGGAACTGATTTTACTAATATTTACTTAAAATGTATTTGTGTCAATTGCATCTGCAGGTTTTGGAAACAAACAGACCAATGGGACACAGGTTCAATTCCCCAGGCTTCCTTTTTTCCATTTCTATCAAAAGATAGAGATTACCTAGAAGCCCTTGCAGCATAGAGATAGAAACCTTTCTTCTTAGAAAGACACGGTGTCTTGAAGGTTGCAGGTTCAATTCCCCATACCTACCGGTACTTTTATTTTTTTACTGAAATGTTAATATTCTGTTTTCTAGCAAAGAAATAAACTGCAAAAATCATTTTTCTTTTTTGTATGAAAAGCAAAGGAATTTATCATTGTTAGGGACAGGAGCATTTGTAATGTGTTTACATAAAAACTGCACTGAACTCTGTGTTCTGTGTCAAAAGGAGAGATGATCTCTGAGCTGTAACATGATTGGCTGTCAGCTTCCAGGAATCAAGGCTGCATATTTCTGTGAAGTGTACTGCGTACACTTCGCTGGGTGTTCCGAGCTAAGGTGAATTATGGGAGCTGACCCCTAGTATCTACAGGTTATTTTCAAATCACCCAGTATGCACAGCAAAGGGAGAGGTGAGACACAGCTCTTTCTATTGGGACAATGTTGTCTGGAGACTTTAGTTTTTAATTCCCTTTAATCTTAAATTTGCCTATTGTCCCTCTCAGATCATTCTCACAACATCATTGTGAAATCCAAAAGGGTAATTTTCTATAAATATGTAGTGGAAAATAGAAACATTTAATAAATTAGAACTTTTTTCTGAAATAAACATTGATCAAAAGCTTTCAAATGGAACATGCTTATAAGAGACAGCAATAGACACAGTCAAATCTGCAAAGTCCATGGGGTACATTGCATTATAATGCTTTTGTATAGTGCTTTCATGAGCATCATTTTGATTGGTCTGTGTGATTTGACCCAAATGGCCAATTCTGCTTAAAGGCCCTTAAAATGAAAAACTGGTCACCTGCCCCCCAACACAAACTGATATATTCAGCACATTATTAGATGTATTACTTACCAGATCTAGTAATATAAGCTGGCCCCTCCCTCCATGCTGTCAATCAAGACTGACTGCTGACATCACAACCAATGATTGACTGCTGTTTCCCCTACTGTCTTATTTGCACATGCTTAATCCTTAACACTCATTGAGCAGAAATCTTCATTAAATATCTGATTAAAAATGCATGTAATAAACTGGTAAAAAATTGCAGTTGGGGTTGCGGGAAGTTAACTCACAAGTCACCAGTTTTTTGTTTTTAAGGATGAACATTCCGTTTAAACACGTGAAGACAGGCAAATTATTTTAGCCAGCATTTAAATTGCAAACTGATGTAGACTTTGCCTAGAACTTAGAAAGTCTTCAATAGTACAAAGAGACCTTTATCTGAATGTTAATGAACACACCTCTCTCCAAACGTTAATGAATTTTGGAAAATATTTCATTCCTTTTCGTTTAGTCTTGAAATCATGCAACATAAATATTACCAGATGTCTGTATAGAATGTTTGGATGAATTATATGGCGAAATCCTAAGAACCAAAAGTACTGAGCTTGCAAATGTTTCCTTATTTTAATAACTTTGCATTGTAATTACAACGTCTTTCAGTGAAATTATTTAATTACAATGTAATCAAGATGTGTCTGTTGTTAATTGAAAGAATTAGAAAAGATCTACCATTATAATAAATTCCTGGAGTAATAAGGTTATATTTTAACGTGATTGTTTTTTCTTCTAAACTAAACTAATCGAAAAGAAATTAAAGATCATGTTAAGAACCCAACTCTAAGTTACTGCAATTTTGTAAGAAAGTCTATAGGGGAATATCCATTGTATTCAGTTATATCAACTGGAGTTGAAGTTTAGTTCTTAAAGATGTTTCGCTAGTCATCCAACTGGATCTCTTAATTCAGATTGACTTGTACAAGAATCTGTTGGAAATGATGTACCCTGGAAAGTCCCAATTAGCATATCACAGCCAGGTGTTATGGACCTTTTGATACAAGTTGTGATTGCATTGTGGCTAAGAGGTGATATTGGTGTGAAAACAGCATTTTAAATGGCAGACAATTGGTGTCGAAGCCCCCTACCTCATGTTAATGGTCTCCTTGACACCTCTCTTGAACCAGTCCCGCTCCTTTGCCAAGATGTTGACATTACAATCTTCAAAGGTATGTCCTTTTCCCTTAAGATGCAGGTAAACGGCTGAGTCCTGACAAAAGGAATTAACTCTTCTGTGCTGGACCATATGTTGGTGCAGATGCTGTTTAGCCTCCCCCACAGACAGGGATATGGTGTTTGTTTAAAATTATTCTTAATTTCATAGAGACCCCTGCTACATATGGGATGACCATATTCTTTTTACTGTCTTGTCTTCCCCCTTCACTGTTGGTATTCGTGTTCTTTTCTTTCCTTCTGTCCCTTTTGACAAATAATTGGCACTGGAATTACATAAACAAAGTGAACCTTTAGGTAAATGCTGTGTACTGGAGTTGTAATCTTCTGAAATAGTTTAGTATAGTATAGTATTGAAGGTTAAATAAAGACCTATGTAAATTCAGTCCAACGTACTCAGCAATACCCACATATCCTGGAATTGTTTCAGAGAAATTAATTGATTATTTTTCTCTTCTATCCATCTTCCTTTTCAGCAATGCCTTTTAATGTTCGTCTCCTTTATTTCTATTGGTCTTGCTGATGACCATAGTAAGTAGAGATGAAAATCCGAAAATGGAACAAATTTTCGATTATTATCAAATGTTAGAGACTATTTTCGAGAATTATCAAAAATAGCCTTGAATGTTCGATAATTCTTGAAAATACGTGTGTAGACTAAGTTCGAGTTTCCGATCATATTTTCAAGGATTATCGAACGTTCGAGGTTATTTTCGCTAACACTGGAACGTTCAATTATTATAGAAAATAGGCTCTGAAGTCTGGAAATCCTGACGGATCATTCGGATTTTGGAACCGAGGGATTCCATGTTGGATCCGGATCTCATCTCTAATAGTAAGGTGATGGATAATTTTAAACATAGACAATTATTACTATACCGAGAAATCTAGACATTACAAAATAGCTTTACACCAAAATAGCAGCCATGACCACAGCCCCTGTGTTCTGAAGTGTGTATATTTTTCTTCCTCAGGGTGGCCGAATTGTTTGTCAGTGGGCCCATGAAATGGATGTTGTTTACCTTATCTGGTGAGAATATTAAAATTGAATTAAAGTTTGGGTGAATTTCCCCTGAACTCTTCTATGTTTGGAAAATGCACCGATGTAGAGAGAAATTTAAGACAATAATACCCAATTTGCAGCAATTCTCTCTCTATTTCTGATGAAGATATTGTCGAAACATTGTATGAAGTGTTACAACACATCACATCAAAGGCTTACAGTATGCAAATGGACTTCTTTCCTTTATATTCCCTAAACTTTTTCATAATTAAATATTTACAAGCGAATATAGAATATAGGATTCAATAAGTTAAACATTGTGAGAACTTTATTTCATTTGTATTTTAATGATTTCAGAAATAGATATTATTTTCTCCACAAAGCATCAACATTTCTTGAAGAAAAACAATACAATTATCTTTAACTAATTATTTCATCTGTTCTAAAGCTTGACAAGGCCAAACATAATTGTGTTTTATAAAAAACATAGGTTTCAAAACAACTTATGGCACTTTCACATTTATGTGCATTTTTATTACCAACCCTATAGAATGTCAGCAAAAGAAAAATCAGGTCTCATTTAAGGGTCCCTGATGACTTCAAGCCATCTGTTAACCTTATGAATTGGAACTTATGTCACAAAAATATGCCTACGGTTTCTTGGAATAGGGCTACTTTTTGTCAGTTTTATGATAGGCCTTTGTCTTCATCCATGCCAACTGCTAATTAGAACCCATCAAAGGAACATCATATTAAAAATGCTGTTTCTTCCATGAAGAACTGAAATATGGACTTTAGCCATGTTACTTGTTTCACAGAAGAAGGTTTTGGTGCATATAATGAATTAAACAAATTTAAAAAAGGAGACACTGTTTTCAATGAATCGTTCCTATGAAAGTAATTTAAAAGAAAGTCTAGGAAAAAAATAGCATTATCTTTAAAAGTTCAATTTTTATACTGTCTGTAAGGAACTTTTAGGCTTCTGAAAAAAGTAAAAATAAATCAATAAATATTTGTCTTTGAACCCAACGTATTTTTATTAGTGCAATTTCCCCTCTTTACCACTCTCATTTTTAACAGGAAAAATACACTTACCGTGACTAGAGATGTTCGAAACTGTTGAGTTTTGTTTCATTTTCGAAATCGGCTACTTTCAATTTTTGATTTTCGAAAATTGTCTACTTTCAATTTTTGATTTTCGAAAATCGGCTACTTTCGATTTTCGAAAATTGTCTACTTTCAATCTACTTTCAATTTTCAATTTTCGAAAATCGTCTACTTTCAATTTTTGATTTTCGAAAATCGTCTACTTTTGATTTTTGATTTTCGAAAATCGTCTACTTTTGATTTTCGAAAATCGTCTACTTTTGATTTTCGATTTTTGAAAATCTTCTACGTTCGACTTTCGAAAATCGTCTATTTTCAATTTTCGATTTTTGAAAATCATCTACTTTCGATTTTGATAATCTACTTTCCATAATCATCTACTTTCGATTTTGATAATCTACTTTCGATAATCATCTACTTTCGATTTTGATAATAATCTACTTTCGATAATCATCTACTTTCGATTTTGATAATCTACTTTCGATAATCATCTACTTTCGATTTTGATAATAATCTACTTTCGATAATCATCTACTTTCGATTTTGATAATAATCTACTTTCGATAATCATCTACTTTCAATTTCGATAATTATCAAATTTGTAAATTCCGGGAGTTCCAAAAGTTTAGTCGGGACTTCAAAACCCTCTGATTCGATTTGAAACTGGGTTCTATTAGAACCCACAGTACATCTCTAATCGTGACACAGAAGGTTTTCCTTTTTCATCTGATTCAAGGTATAGATGCCGAGATGATACATTTATTTTGTTCATTATATTTTAGAAAAGTGTAGCTAATGTTGTTGAACAGAAGCCTATTGTGCAGGTCGTTGGAGATGCAGAACTTATATTAAAATAATAGTGAGTATCACTAGTGAGTGATGCAGAAGGTAACTCATGGGAACTTTCTATACAGTCTCCGACCATTGTAGTAAGTAGCAGATTTTCTAATTCAGATCCAAATCTGGTCACCTCTGATCCTAAATTCCATGTTTATATACAGGACAGTCAGAGTTGCAGTATGTTTCATGTTTTATTGTGGATACCACAATGTTTCCACTTAATATTAATGTTACCTGATATTTGTCAAAACAAATACAATGTTGTGCTGTCCACTTGCCTTTTACAATAAAATATGAAGCTCACTCTTACTATCCTTTTAACTTTTATTACTGTCTGTCTTTTTTACCATTGTTTCCTTAATGGCCAGCAACTCTTTAACAAACAAAGTTACCCTGCAGTTATTGACAAGGACCAAACATGACATCTACATGACATTCAATCCTATGATAAATGTCAGTTCAAAAGTCTAGTATGACCTTATGTCTATGGAAAAGAGTGTATATATTTTTTACATTCTATAAATATGTAAATTATAAAGTTACAGAAAAAAGGGTGCACTACTGCTTTAAATGCAAGTCTACACTTAACTATCAAGTGTAAATAATAGGGCTGAAAGTGATGAGGATTCCCTGTTTGAAGCCACAAACCATTTTTGTCAATAAGTCAGACTCATCCATTGTTTCTCTGAGTCTTCCCTTGAGTTCTTTTATTATTTGCACCTGTTGTAACCAATCAAGGGAATGCCCTTCTTCTTCAGACACCTTGCTTGCATTCGACTTTCGTCTGATCAACAAGTTCCCATAGATTAGCATCCTGTCTATCTACTGTCGGTTGCAATTACCTGTTTTGGGGTTTTTGCTCTGCTTGGGATTTGTTTGTTTAGCTGTGGCCTTGACTTTTGCTTTGAAATTAGAATCTGTATCTGTTCTTTATAAATTATTTTCATATTCTGTTTTATTTTGTTATTCCTTATCTCTATTAGGGATGGCCGGTTCGCGGATCCGAACCCGGATCCGCCGCGGATTTATCCCGTTCGCGAACGGCGGATTTTTCCGGATTTTCCGCCTTCCGAACTTCTGATTTCTTGAATATGCTGGCAATTTAAATACACCAAGTATTGCGATGAACAGATAATGGGAAGATTGTTCTTTTAATATGCTGATATTGGAATATTTTAGACGCACTGTTCCATGGTCAATTTATTTTCTGTCTTTCAACATAATTGCAATTTACAGACTTCTGTAGACCTTTGTTACTGACATATGAAAACCACTGGGAATATAATTGAAGCCATTGTTGTGTCAAGTCAGGTTGGTCTATTTTAATTTAATGGGGATATTTATACCATCCTAATTGACATCACCACTGAACTTTTTTACACAATACCTTTACTTTTAACATGGTTACATAGTTATAGTAGGCTGAACTCAGTATTACCAATCAAATAGTGAAGAACAGCCACCTTCACTTACTTACATGGATCATGTCTCTTCACACCATCACATACCACCAAATAAACAGTGATGAACAGTCACCTTCATCTACATGGACCATGTCCCTTTTACCCCACCCACATACCACCAATCAAACTGTAAAGAACAGCCACCTTCACCTACATGGATCATGCTGCTCTACCCCACCAACATACCACCAATTGAACAGTATCGAACAGCCACCTTCACTTACATGGTGACACACCACCCTGAACAAGAATATAACCAATCACTTATGTACATCTACATACGTAGTTAGCTTACTTTAACCTTGGGCAATCTTTCTGTTCAATTACAACATTACCAGGCAGAGCTTTCCACAAATGCTTTAGTATCTTCCTTAAAAGGGAAGTGACAATCCCACTTACATTTACTGTAATTTTTACAAGGTGTAAATAGTTAACACAGTTCCAAAGCGGATTTTAACAGATCTGCCGGAACTTAGACCTTGTGGACTTCTGACTTTTTTTAAATGTTTCCAAACCGTGGGACCGTTTTCGGCAATTTTAACATTTTTAGAAATTTTTAAAATACTACACAGAATGGCTAAACTGGAAGCGCGCGAGTTTCTGATTATGGGCATTGATATGTTTCCCAGACCATTTCCCAGGTCTCTGAGACTTTTACAGTAAGTTACCATAGCTATTTATACCTTAAAGGACCCGGAAGAAGGAGGGCGTGTCCCTCCGAAACGTACGTCGGTTGCAGAGGATCCAGGGCAGCGGGCGTGAATGGTGGCGGCGTTTGTTTGTTGGAGGCAAATAACGGTCAGGACAAGTGTCTATGTGAGCTGAGAGATCCTGGGACAGTGACCGGAATCCAGAAGGAACTTTTATTTTTCTTTGTAAGCTGTTAGAAGTCCGGAGCCATGAATGAGATTCACCGGTGGTAGATATACTTACCTAACTGTTTGCATTACGAAGCTTTTTGCTTCCAGCTTGCTTTTTGCCTCTTCCTTTAGGTGGGGGTTACCCCGACCTCTGTGATGGGGAGGTTTGCGCGGAAGCGCCCACTAGACTTCCTTCGCTTACCGCTTGCTTACGCCTTCTTGTATTTATTTTGACTTAGGCACTTTATTCGGCACCAATTTTGCTGCTATACCCGGAGGCTCATTTTAGTGTTTGTTTATTTTTCTGGGGACGCCCAGCTGGTTGTTGTATATGTATATCTATGGTAGGGTATTATTATGGGGGTGTGATACATGGTTTTCAATAAATGACATATCTTTCATTGATTGTTTGTTGGAAGGTTTTATTTAGCATCATATCTCATTCATTTTCTTCCCCGTGGGAGTGCCTCAGGTGTATGCCTGAGTTAAGTGGGTTTATATTGCCTTAGTATCAGTCTTATCTGATACTTATTTTGTTTTGAGTATACCTTAAAGGAACACTAAACTGGTTTTTGTAAGTATATTCCATCCGTTTCTATTATTCTCCCTGTGAATAATAGAACGCCCAGGGACACCGGAACTTACCTTACCACTGCTCCACTCGCAGCTGCTTCTGCACTGACAGCCGTGCTGTCCCGACCAAGCACCTATCTTAGACGCATGAGCGCCAATAAAAAAGATAGGCGCATGATCGGGGCAGTGCAGCTGTCAGTGCAAAGGCAGCTGCGAGCAGAGTGGTGGTAAGGTAAGTTCCAGTGTCCCCTGGGCTTTCTATTATTCACAGGGAGGTGGGAATAAGCATTCTCACCTCCCTGTGAATAATAGAAATGTATGGAATATACTTACAAAAATGGGGTTAGTGTTCCTTTAATTTTAGGCAGATTTTTTAACCTCCTTTAATTCAATGGGCCCTCTTCAAATTTTTTTTTTTTGGGGGGGGTTGAAAATCTGGGAATCTGCAAGCGGAACAGATTTAAGAGAGTTCGGCCATCTCTAATTATTAGGTGAATTATCAAACATAGGAACGCAATGCATTAAAATTACAGCTAATTGCTAAATCCTGTTTTTTTTTTCAGCAACCTTGTGATTATCTCAGAATCAGTTTCAATAGGAGCTTTGAATTATTTTACATTTCTGATTAATTTTACCAAGTGATTAGAGCAGAATTCATTTAGCTAAATATACGCCAAAGTAAGAGGATTTTATTGCACTTAATGATCTTAAAATAGGGAACATTCTAGAATATGTTTTTTTAATTGCTTTTTTTTCCCCCCTTGCAAATTGTGATTATTAAAATGATGGCAAATGAAATTTTAAACAAAAGACATGAGCTAAAAAGTAACAACTTTTATTATGGAAGAATTTAACTCAACACAAATTCTAAACCATGATATTTATTAAGCAAAAGGTCAATTACAACTAATAGTCTATTGTGCAATAGCTTATACAGTAGCAACCAATTAGAAGTTTGGTAGCACTAGTCTGAGTGCACTAGGCTTACTAGACTGTTGGGTTGATATTAATTACTAGGGATGGATCAAAACTCGAACCAGAGTTCGAGACAGATTTTATGAGTTTGTACGAACTCGGACTTTTACAAACTTTTGGGTATTTCCTCGAATCGATAACACTATACATTAGCGCTCCATAACCCTAGAATGCTGTGTTCCATACATTCGTGGGTTATGGTAGAGTTCGTGGGTTATGTATGGTAGTGGTTTATGGCAAAACCTGCATTCGAGGGTTCCCCTGGAATGTAGCATTCGGTAACCCCCAAATTCAGCCATAACCTTCGAATGCAGGATTCGGTAAACCTCGAATGTGCCAATAACCCTTGAATGTAGTGTAAAGCGATAGTAAAATGGGGTACTTAATTTGTTTCAAAGACTATCAGCCTTATCCCAAATTCTATGCACAAGACTCTTATTTATCAGGAGAGTTACCAAGGTCCCCTGGCTCTCCTCTATTCTCCAGGAAGTAAGAAAGAGAGAGCATATGTTGATCTCCCTTTTATACTTTTACGCAGCGACCCCTACTGGACAAATTCTGCCAGAACAAGAAGACAAAACTGTAACTAGTTCCCTACAGTAGTGTTCGCTTTCCCTCAAAATCGGCCATAACCCTTGAATGTAGCATTCGCTAAACCACAAATTTAGCAATAACCCGCAGATTTGGCCATAACTGTAAAATGTGGGATTCGGTAACCCGAGATATAAATTTTAAATGTGGAAATCGATTTCGGTAACCCTCAAAAATTTGATGTGGAAGCCCGACTATTGCCCTATTGTGAGAAAAATTTGTGTTTAAACAAGTTTTGGTGATAGTACGTACGTGTTACCCAGACCATTTCCCAGGTCCCAGAGCTATTTACAGTAAGTTATCATTGCTATTTTACAGTAAATGTATTTTATCAAAAATGTTTGAATTATTTTTTCCCATTGACTTTAATGGGTCCGTTTTCAAACTATAGAATTTTTACTGAAGTTCTATAGCTCCATAACCAACCAAACTTTAGGAAGTTCAGCCATCTCCATTGATTACTAGTGCTAAATCCCAATTTCGAAACAAACCTGATTTTGATTTGGAACTGCTTGTTGTTTTAAAAATTCATGGATCCAATAGTGTTTTTTTTATTAATTTTATTACGAATTAATAAACCAATTGAAAATCACTGCATTATACAAAAAAATTAATTCAAACCCAGATACAAATTATTAGTAGACCGTGAAGTAATCGGTCACGCCACTCCAAGGCAAAGGAGCCAGCAGGTTTTTAACAAAAAACGTTATTTACACAAACAAGCTAAGCACTATCATCATTTGACGTGTCTCGGGGACCGTCCGCTTAGTCTTTCAAGGTTTCATTCTGTGGAGTGCGGAGTTTACACAGTCAATAACAAAATATCAACATTTCGAACAAATAGTCTAAAAATGTTATCAAAAATCTCTATCGAAAATTCAAAAAAATTACAATTCAATTGGATTTTCAGAACTTCAATAGCATCCTCTGAACCGCTATCAGAATGAACCTTGCCAGTTTCGTTCATCTCTATTGATTACTGAGGTGAACAAAGGCTCTGCAGAACATTTAAAAAATTAAAAAAAAATATGATTTGAACCCAATTGAAACAGTTTGTGAATTTTTGACCAAGAAATTTTCCATTTTAGAAAACTGGGACTCCTTACTATTGGTTAGTTCTTTAACCTAAAGTTTCATTTTACTCTACTATACCGTCTTCATTAGAAATGGTATTTTGGGTTATTACCCATTTTCCTGATATTAATAAGTAGAGATGGCCGAAGTTCAGTTCCTTTTAGAACTATAGAAATTTAGTAAAAGTAAAAACGGTCCCATTAAAGTCAATGGGGAAATATAGTTTGAAAAGTTCGGATAAAATTCAGTTAAAATAGCAATGTAAATGGCTCTGGGACCTGGGAAATGGTCTGGGCTGGTCTGGGCATGTACATGTACATATAACCAATATTACACTAACAGGGTTATTTAATAAAAGTTCTTATCATTTAAAATGGTGCTAATTTTGCCCCAACCAATAAACGATAAGAACTTTTATTGAATCTCCCTGTAACTTTCCTCACGATCAGGCAATTGTCCGGGTTCCGCATTGTATTTTCAAGGGTTACCGAAATCGATCACCACATTCGAGGGTTAGCAGTCGGTAACCCTCAAATTTGACTACTAAACACTGCATTCTAGGGTTTTGGAGTGCTAAAGTCAAGGGTTATCGATTTGAAAATTTGAAAATCCTAAAATTTTACATAATTATTGAAAATATGTCAGTGAGTTTGGAAAACCCGAATGTTTGTGAAAGTTCATATCAACTTATAAAATCCAGTTTGAACTTGAACTTGAATTCTAGTCCATCCCTACTAAAAAGGTATTTAGCAGCTCTTAGTTAAAAGTGGAAATAAAATTAATAACATCAATTTTTTCCCTGCTTTATATTAAAATCCTGACTCTTCGACAATTTATGCTATAAAACAGACAGTGAATTAACAAGAACAGCAAGAGTTTATTAAACTTTATGAATGCCTAAAAGAGCAAGTTCACTCCTCAAATTGTATTATAGGTTAATTGTAAAATGTTATACAGGTACATCTCCCCCCAAACCTCAAAACTGCAATAGCTAGAAATCTGAGAGATGTAAGAATAACCTGTTCTGCCTGATATTCTGTTGCCTCTCCTGCTTCCTGGTTCTTCCGGTTTGCAGCTGTCAATCATGGTTGTAACAGATGACATTACAGCCAATGACTGAAAGCTATTCCTTGCTTTCAGGAGTTACAGAATCAGAAGCCATGTATATGTGAGTCTTGCAAGATTATTCATTGCAAACTTGGGGTGGGGCAGGGGGATAATAAAAGCATCCCATTCTCTTCTTCACATAACCATTCCTAATAATACTGTGTGCAGGCATACTCAGCTCCTCCAATGAGCTCTTATTTCCCCCACTGTGCTAAGCAGTATAGAATAGCATAATATAGTGTAGTATATAGTAAAGTAGTATAGTATAGTATAGTACAGTATATTACAGTACAGTAGTATAGTTCAGTAGAGTATAGTATAGTTCAGTATAGTATAGTATAGTATAATATAGAACAGTATAGTAAAGAATAGTACAGTATAGTATAGTATAGTATAGTATAATATAGTATAATATAGTATAGTATATAATATAGTATAGTACAGTATAGTATAGTACAGTACAGTATAATATAGTATAGTACAGTATACTATAGTATAGTACAGTATATAATATAGTATAGTACAGTATAGTATAATATAGTATATAATATAGTATAGTACAGTGTAGTATAGTATTTGAGGTTGAATAAAGACATACGTCCATCCAGTCCAACCCATCTAGCAATATCCTGATTTCCTGCCTAACTGTTGATCCAGAGGAAGGCAAAAAAAAACAAACAAAAAAACACCAAAATTATGAAGGGAAAAAAATTCCTTGGATCAACTCTACTTTATGTATCAATACCAGTAACTTGTAACATTCCTTGTTTGTAGAAACTCATCCAGCTTTTTATTAAACTGACCAATGAACCTGCCATAACAACGTCCATTGGAAGACAGTTCCATAGCTTTGATAGAACTAACTCAACGCATGCCACTGCTACCTTCTCGCAGACAGTACAATGCTACACATACAGTATAGTTACTGCTAATTTGAAAATTCTAAAAACGGACCCTTAGAAGTCAATGAATCAAAGTAAGTGTTAATTGTTTAGGGACCTAAAAAATAGTCAACAAAACATATAAAAAAAAAACAACTTCTTCACGTGCAAGCTATTTTTGAGTTTTCACATCACACAATCACAATTCGATCATATATTAATATAGTATAAGTATAGTATAGTATAGTATAGTAGATGTAAGTACGTATAGTATAGATAGTATGTCGTATCAGTAAGCGGTGAGTAAGTACAAGGGATAGTAAAGGACGCTAGTAAATAATGTAATGTACAGACAGTTACAGTTACAGTACAGTATAGTACAATATAGTTATCGTATGTATAGGTAGATAAGCATAGTATAGATAGTCCAGTACTATAGTATAGTTAGTAATATAGTAGTATATAGTATATAGTATAGATATAGTATAGTTATAGTTAAGTACAGTCATAGTACAGTATATAGCATAGATTATAGTATAGTATAGTATAGTATAGTATAGTTATAGGTATAGTTATAGTATAGTATGTTAACTAGTTAGTATACAGTATAGCAGTATAGATAGTAAGTATAGTTATAGTATAGTATAGATAGTATAAGTTATAGTTAAGTACAGTATTAGGCTACAGAGAGGAAAATGATAGTACAGTATGTTAATGAGCTTTATAGATCTCGTAGGTAAGTAAGTATAGATATAGTATAGGTGTATCAGTTGGATAGTTAAAGTACAGCGTATAGGTTTTTTCACAAGTAGTAAAGGTGTAGAAGTATAGTTTTAATGTAAAAGGGGGGGGGCCTAGTATAAGCATAGTTATAGATTAGTACAGTTACAGTTACGTATACCGTATGACAGACAGTTATTAGTAAAAATATGAGGAGTGAGTGAGCAGTATAGTATAGTAATAGTATAGAATAGGCAAGCAATATAGTAAAGAGGAAGTAGATAGCACATAGGGTTTAAAGCCATGCATAAGTTATAGTATAGTACAGGTACAGGTAGACGCGGTAGTAGTATACGTAACGAGAACAAGTAGTGGGAGGTTAACATATTAGGATTATAGTACGTATAGTATAGAATGATAGTTAATGATATCGTATAGTGCAAGTTACATGCGTATAGTTATAGTATAGCCTAGTAAAACGCTTCAGCCCATAGTATAGCTATAGGTATAGTACCGGTAACAGCCTAATTAAAGAACTATAGTACCTACAGTAGCGACGTTGGGGGGGGACTTATAGTATAGGACAGTCAGTTCGAAGTATAGTACAGTATCATAGTAAATTAGTATCCGTATATAGTAGATACATTGTTAACAAGTATAGATTAGTATATATATAGTGTTAGTAAGATATCAGTATAGTTTATAGTATAGGTATAGTAGCTACGTTAAGTACAGTATACGATAGTACAGTACAGATGTACAGTATCAGTACTTTAGTATCATGAGTACAGTTGACTAGTCATATAGTAAGTACAATTATGTAGATGATAGCTAGTAAAGCTAGTATAGTATCAGCGTACTAGTACAGTATATAGTTGTACTTAAAGTATAGTAAACATTATAGTATAGTACTACAGTACGATAAGACAGTTAGTATAGTACAATCATAGTATGAGGTCCAGTTAGTGATATAGTAATAATACATATATGTCAGTTAAACAGCAAATTATAGTACAGTCAAAAGCATTATAGAAGTTATTATAAGTATAGTCAGTCTAGTATAGTACAGATATTAGTAGCAGAGTATAGTCCAGTATAGTTAACAGTACGATCAGTACAGTAAGTCAGTCAG
Organism: Hymenochirus boettgeri; assembly: GCA_019447015.1. NCBI lineage: Eukaryota > Metazoa > Chordata > Amphibia > Anura > Pipidae > Hymenochirus > Hymenochirus boettgeri. The sequence continues at coordinate 409,395,690 of CM033469.1, read as the reverse complement.
GTAGTATAGATGACAGTCGTTATAGTGTATGTACAGTATAGTTAATTTTTAGTATAGATAGAATAGTGCGGTGGATTTGTAAAATATAGTGTAGCTACTGTAGTAAGTATAGTACAGCTACAGTATAGTATAGTAGGGACAGTATAATGTGCTAGTAGTTATAGTACAGTACAGTATAGTATAGCTATAGTACAGTACGTTAGTATAGTTAGAAGTTACAGTAAAGTATTAGTACATATGTATGTACAGTTACCGTTGTAGTATCTGTTTGTAGTCAATTAGATCAACTGGACTTGAGTTTTTAGTTTGAAGACGGTTTGCTAGTCATCCGACTGGCTTTCTCAATTCAGAATGACTTGTACAAGAATCTGTGGCAATTATGACCCGGAAAATCCCAATTAGCATATCAAGCCAGGTGTTAAGGGCTGTGATTGGAAGTGGCTAATAGGTGTTATAGGAACGCCAGAGTAAGGTGTAAACAGCATTGTACATGGCAGCCAGCAGTTGGTGTCGACCCCCCTCCCACTCTATTTGCTGTGGTTTCTATTTCACATAAATGGCCTCCTTACATCTGAACGCAGTCCTTGCCTATGGTAAACAACTTAAGCGGATGCGCCTTATTCTGAGAGAGTACATATGCGTCTCCCAGCCGTAGGATAGAAGAAGGCCTTCGGCAGGTGACCATACGCAGCAGTCACGTGAATGAGGCATTCTTACCAGCCCCAGCCCGACGGAGAAGAGTCGGATTATCACGCACAACTGCATAATGATGTTCGCTGATTTCTGTTGTTGGGGTATTGGGTCTTACTGGGAGTTACACAAGGTTACGTGACTATTGTGTTGTTCGGTTCTTAAAGAGACAGGGATATGCTGATGTTTTTGAAATGTCTTCTTAATGTCTCGGAGACCCCTTGCTACATATGGGATAGACCATGTTCTTTCTTCTGAGCTTTTGTTGTACCGCCTTCACTGTTGGTAGTTCTGGTTCTTTCATCAGAAAGAACAAACAATCAAGGCCTAGGGTGGGGGGGGTTCTCGACACCAAATGTCTGCCATGACAATGTGTTTTGAACACCTTACTTCTGGGCTTCCTATAAACACCTCTTAGCCACTATCCAATACGCCCTTAACATTGGCGTGATATGCTAATTGGGATTTTCCAGGGGTACATAATTGCCAAAGATTCTTGTACAAGTCATCTTGAATTGAGAGATCCAGTCGGATGACTAGCGAAAAATCTTCAAGAACTAAACTTCAAGTCCAGTTGATCTATTATTGATAAAACAGAGTAGTACCATGACACGGAAGAAGTGAATGAGACCTTCACAGCTGAAGTGACAGTGTAGTATAGTACAGTGCAGTATAGTCTAAGTAAAGGCAGAGTATTAGCTAGACAGTACAGTTATAGTATTTTACAGTACGTATAAGACAAGAATAGACACACAGTATAGTATAGGAGGCAAAAAAAACAACAACACCAAATTATGAAGGGAAAAAAATTCTCTCAAGTGTCGAACTCTGATCAACTCTACTTTATGATCAATACCAGTAAACTTGTAACATTCCTTGTTTGTAGAAACTCATCCAGCTTTTTATTAAACTGACCAAGAACCTGCCATAACAACGTCCACTGGAAGAACAGTTCCATAGCTTTACCGTCTCACAGTGACAAACCTCTTTCCCAACTCTACTTTATGATCAATACCAAGTAACTTGTAACATCCTTGTTTGTAGAAACCATCAGCTTTTTATTAAACTGACAATGAACCGCCTCATAACAACGTCCACTGGAAGACAGTTCCATAGCTACCGTTCTCACAATGACAAACCCTTTCCCAACTCTACTTTATGTATCAATACCAGTAACTTGTAACATTCCTTGTTGTAGAAACTCATCCAGCTTTTTATTAAACTGACCAATGAACCTGCCATAACAACTCCACTATGGAAGACAGTTCCATAGTTTACCGTTCTCACAGTGACAAACCCTTTCCCAACTCTACTTTATGTATCAATCCAGTAACTTGTAACATTCCTTGTTTGTAGAAACTATCCAGCTTTTTATTAAACTGACCAATGAACCTGCCATAACAACGTCCACTGGAAGACAGTTCCATAGCTTTACCTTCTCACAGTGACAACCCTTTCCCAACTCTACTTTATTTATCAATCCATAACTTGTAACATTCCTTGTTTGTAGAAACTCATCAGCTTTTTATTAAACTGACCAATGAACCTGCCATAACACAACATCCACTGGAAGACAGTTCCATAGCTTTACCTTCTCACAAGTGACAAACCCGTTCCCGACATTTTACTCATGGATTCGATATTCGATATTTACTCGCGTATAGGTATAATAGACATTTTACTCATGGATTCGATATTCGATATTTACTCGCGTATAGGTATAATAGACATTTTACTCGCATATTCATTAAATCGATATTTACTCGCGTATTGGTATATAGACATTTTACTCATGGATTCGATATTTACTCGTGTATAGGTATAATAGACATTTTACTCGCGTATTCGATATTCGATATTTACTCCCGTATAGGTATAATAGACATTTTACTCATGGATTCGATATTCAATATTTACTCGCGTATAGGTATAATAGACATTTTACTCGCATATTCATTAAATCGATATTTACTCGCGTATTGGTATAATAGACATTTTACTCGCGGATTCGATATTCGATATTTACTCACGTATAGGTATAATAGACATTTTACTCGCATATTCATTAATTCGATATTTACTCGCGTATTGGTATATAGACATTTTACTCGCATATTCATTAAATCGATACTTACTCGCGTATTGGTATAATAGACATTTTACTCACAGATTCGATATTCGATATTTACTCGCGTATAGGGATAATAGATATTTTACTTGCATATTCATTAAATCGATATTTACTCACGTATTGGTATATAGACATTTTACTCCCATATTCATTAAATCGATATTAACTCGCGTATTGGTATAATAGACATTTTACTCGCATATTCATTAATTCGATATTTACTCACGTATTGGTACATAGACATTTTACTCACATATTCATTAAATCGATATTTACTCACGTATTGGTATAATAGATATTTTACTCGCATATTCATTAAATCAATATTTACTCGCGTATTGGTATAATAGACATTTTACTCATGGATTCGATATTCGATATTTACTTGCGTATAGGTATAATAGACATTTTACTCGCATATTCATTAAATCGATATTTACTCGCGTATAGGTATAATTGACATTTTACTCGCGGATTCGATATTCGATATTTACTCACGTATAGGTATAATAGACATTTTACTCGCATATTCATTAATTCGATATTTACTCGCGTATTGGTATATAGACATTTTACTCGCATATTCATTAAATCGATATTTACTCGCGTATTGGTATAATAGACATTTTACTCGTATATTCATTAATTCGATATTTACTCACGTATTGGTATATAGACATTTTACTCGCATAGTCATTAAATTGATATTTACTCGCATTTTGGTATAATAGACATTTTACTCGCATATTCATTAAATCGATATTTACTCGCGTATTGGTATATGGACATTTTACTCGCATATTCGCACTCCTCGACTGTTCGAACATTCGATAATTATAGAAAGTCCAGAAAATATCGAAAGTCCGAGAAATCTGGGTCCGGGATAGTTCGAGAAGTCTGGGTCTGTTCGAACTCGGATAGTTTGGCCTGAACTCAGGTTCGAGTTCTAGTCCATCTCTACTGGCCAATAAGAAGACACGCCTTTTTCAGAACGCATCTCCTCATTGGACTAGTTGCCAACGGACTTCAGGATCGGAGCACCGAAGAAAACTTTGGGTGGGTGAATCTAGAGTTAGTAAGTGAACCCAGGGGTGAGGATTGTGCATTTAGGTCCTCACCCTGGGTACTTTCCAACGGTTTTGATGAGTGAAATTGTTCTTTAATAGCCTTATACAGTATATTACAGCAAGGGAAGCAACATTTACTAAATATTTTCCAATTCATTTGTATGGAAATATATACCTACAGTAAATATCTGTATGTGAGTGTGCAGATTTCTAATCAAAATACAATGAAATTGTCATATAATCAACACATTAGGCCCTCTATTAATTTACAAAGCAAGGGCACGTTTATTTTCCTATTGCTCTTTTTTCCTGGTAGCTAGAGGTCTAAATTATTCAGTTGCCTTTTTATCGTGTGTGTGTTTATCTGTTTTACGACAGTGCAGCTTGTTTTATACAAAGCATATTTATATTTATGCGGAAGAATCTTTTGTTACATTTCTCCCTCTATGTAAATGTCTGGAGTATTAAGCTATGCGTTTGGTTTTTTTTAAATTTCCGCTCTTAAAAAAGGGCATAAATCCTGTGTTTTACTGCATTTTGGAATTCCTGAATGTGTCTTCTACAAACCAAACTAGACCCATAGGGACTGCCGCCTTGTTATTCAATGGAAACTTGAATTTGAAATGAAGTCAGTTCACCGACAGCCTTTTATTTGTCGAATTTTATTTTTCTTTTAATTGTTTTGCAAATGATAAGTCTTTAGCCGTAGATGTGGATATTTTTCTGTTTATTGTGTCGTGTTAGAATTTCAGATTTACTGGGAGTGGGAAAAGTCTCATATTTTATCCAATAAAAATAAAAACATATTCAACGTCAGCCCGAACGTTATCAGTAAATAAAAAAGCTGCTAAGGGCAATGATTTCAATGGTAAACTGAGCTCATGGTAAACCAGCCAAGCAATTAGCTTTGCTATAACTAACTCACGCATGCACTGCTACTCTCGCAGACAGATACAATGCTACACATACAGTACATAGTTACTGCTAATTTGAAAATTCTAAAACGGACCCTTAGAAGTCAATGAATCAAAGTAAGTGTTAATTGTTTAGGGACCTAAAAAATAGTCAACAAAACATATAAAAAAAACAACTTTCTTCACGTGCAAGCTATTTTTGAGTTTTCACATCACACATTCGATCATATTTAATATAGTATAGTATAGTATAGTATAATATAGTATAGTATAGTATAGTATAGTATAGTATAGTTAAGTACAGTATAGTATAGTATAGTACAGTACAGTACAGTACAGTACAGTATAGTACAATATAGTATAGTATAGTATAGCCTAGTAAAGCATAGTATAGTATAGTACAGTACAGTATAGTATAGTATAGTATAGTATAGTATAGTATAGTTAAGTACAGTATAGTACAGTATAGTACAGTATAGTATAATATAGTATAGTATAGTATAGTATAGTATAGTATAGTTAAGTACAGTATAGTACAGTATAGCATAGTATAGTATAGTATAGTATAGTATAGTATAGTATAGTATAGTATAGTATAGTATAGTATAGTATAGTTAAGTACAGTATAGTACAGTATAGTACAGTATAGTATAATATAGTATAGTATAGTATAGTATAGTATAGTATAGTATAGTTAAGTACAGTATAGTATAGTATAGTACAGTACAGTATAGTATAGTATAGTATAGTAAAGTACAGTATAGTATAGTATAGTACAATATAGTATAGTATAGTATAGCCTAGTAAAGCATAGTATAGTATAGTACAGTACAGTACAGTATAGTATAGTACAGTACAGTATAGTAAAATATAGTATAGTACAGTATAGTATAGTATAGTATAGTATAGTACAATATAGTATAGTATAGTATAGCCTAGTAAAGCATAGTATAGTATAGTATAGTACAGTACAGTATAGTATAGTACAGTACAGTACAGTATAGTATAGTACAGTACAGTATAGTACAGTACAGTATAGTATAGTACAGTACAGTATAGTAAAATATAGTATAGTACAATATAGTATAGTATAGTATAGCCTAGTAAAGCATAGTATAGTATAGTACAGTACAGTACAGTATAGTATAGTACAGTACAGTATAGTAAAATATAGTATAGTACAGTACAGTACAGTATAGTATAGTACAGTACAGTATAGTAAAATATAGTATAGTACAGTATAGTATAGTATAATACAATATAGTCTAGTAAAGCAGACAAAATTATAGTATAGTACAGTACAACAGAGCATAGTATAGTACAGTATAGTAAAGTATAGTATAGTATAGTATAGTACAGTATAGTCTAGTAAAGCAGAGTATAGTACAGTATAGTACAGTACAGTATAGTACAGTATAGTACAGTACAGTATAGTAAAGTATGGTATAGTACAGTACGGTATAGTGTAGTACAGTATAGTATAGTATAGAATAGTGCGGTATTGTAAAATATAGTGTAGTATACTTTAGTATAGTATAGTACAGCACAGTATAGTATAGTATGGTACAGTAAAGTGCAGTATAGTACAGTACAGTATAGTATAGTATAGTACAGTACAGTATAGTATAGTACAGTACAGTAAAGTATAGTACAGTATAGTATAGTACAGTACAGTGTAGTATCTGTTGTAGTCAATTAGATCAACTGGACTTGAAGTTTAGTTCTTGAAGACGTTTTGCTAGTCATCCGACTGGCTTTCTCAATTCAGAATGACTTGTACAAGAATCTGTGGCAATTATGTACCCTGGAAAATCCCAATTAGCATATCACAGCCAGGTGTTAAGGGCGTGATTGGATAGTGGCTAATAGGTGTTATAGGAACGCCCAGAGTAAGGTGTCAAAACAGCATTGTACATGGCAGACAGTTGGTGTCGGACCCTCCCACCTCTATTTAGGCTTGGTTTCTTTATTTTCACATAAATGGCCTCCTTAACACCTCTCTTGAACAGTCACGTTCCTTTGCCAATATGTTAACATTACAATCTTCAAAGGTATGCCCTTTATCCTTAAGATGCAGGTACACAAGTCCAGACCCGAGAAATTGGCTCTTCTGTGCTGGGCCATACGTTGATGCAGTTGCTGTTTGGTCTCCCCCACATACAAATCAGAGCATTCATCACTGCACTGCATATATGATGTCGCTTTTCTTGTGTTTCGGTATTGGGTCTTTCGGATGTACCAATTACTGCCTCATTGTGTTGTTCGGTTTAAAGCAGACAGGGATATGGTGTTTTTTGAAAATTCTTCTTAATTTCTCGGAGACCCCTGCTACATATGGGATGACCATGTTCTTTCTCCTGTCTTGCTTTTCCCCTTCACTGTTGGTATTCGTGTTCTTTCTCAAAGAAACCAAGCCTAAATAGAGGTGGGGGGGTTCGACACCAACTGTCTGCCATGTACAATGCTGTTTTGACACCTTACTCTGGGCGTTCCTATAACACCTCTTAGCCACTATCCAATCACGCCCTTAACACTTGGCTGTGATATGCTAATTGGGATTTTCCAGGGTACATAATTGCCACAGATTCTTGTACAAGTCATTCTGAATTGAGAGATCCAGTCGGATGACTAGCGAAACATCTTCAAGAACTAAACTTCAAGTCCAGTTGATCTAATTGAATACAACAGATATACCATGACCTGGATGAATGAGAACCTTCACAAGCAGTACAGTGTAGTATAGTACAGTGCAGTATAGTCTAGTAAAGCAGAGTATAGTATAGTACAGTACAGTATAGTATATTACAGTACAGTATAGTACAGAATAGTACACTACAGTATAGTATAGGAAGGCAAAAAAACCCACCAAATTTATGAAGGGTAAAAAAATTCCTTCCTGACTCCAAGTGACAATCGGAAATTTCCCTGGATCAACTCTACTTTATGAATCAATACCAGTAACTTGTAACATTCCTTGTTTGCAGAAACTCATCCAGCTTTTTATTAAACTGACCAATGAACCTGCCATAACAACGTCCACTGGAAGACAGTTCCATAGCTTTACCGTTCTCACAGTGAGCTTTACCGTTCTCACAGTGACAAACCCTTTCCCAACTCTACTTTATGTATCAATCCCAGTAACTTGTAACATTCCTTGTTTGTAGAAACTCATCCAGCTTTTTATTAAACTGACCAATGAACCTGCCATAACAACGTCCACTGATAGACAGTTCCATAGCTTTACCGTTCTCACAGTGACAAACCCTTTCCCAACTCTACTTTATGTATCAATACCAGTAACTTGTAACATTCCTTGTTTGTAGAAACTCATCCAGCTTTTTATTAAACTGACCAATGAACCTGCCATCACCACATCCACTGGAGGACAGTTCCATAGCTTTACCGTTCTCACAGTGAAAAACCCTTTCTAAGTCTTAAGGGATGTCCACGTGTTCCCTGACATGTTCTATTGGTGAACAATGCCCCAGATAGTGTATTGTATGGCCCGTTAATGTATTTATACACAGTAATCATAGCCCCACAAGCATATTTATTTCCTGCTGGACCTTTCTGTGTTTTTTGCACATTTCCCTGGTTATTAGTTTAGTAGTTTTAATCTTGGTGAAAATGTTCTGTACATAAATTTATCCATAATTTGTTTCACTGTTTTTTTTAAAATTCCTAGTCTCATACAGATTATTGTAGTCAAACATTTACCGTAATAGACTTTTCCAACTCTCACTTCAGTGAAGTGAACGCTATTCATTTACTGTCTCAATTTAAAGACGCACATCTCCTCATGTAACTATATTCTCCACGGATTTAATGGGACATTTACGAATCCATTCAATTTCTTCACATGATACTTATTTAGATTCACAGTGGTTGGCAACCTTAATATGAGGCATTGGAAATTATAAAGACATTAAAATCATAAAAAGCCCAAATGAAGACGAGCCTTGGTACTGCTTGAGATCGGAGGGTTGACTGGGATCATCTTTCATAGGATTATTAAGGATTATTTATGTGGCCATCAAGGAGAAACTTCTTCTCTTACGCGCATCATTGACTTTCTCTATTTTTAATGCTGAAATAAAGTTGGAACGGCTCAAACTAATTCCAGTAAATGAAAATATTGCAGTTTATTTTTTTTATATATATTTGTGGCTGACAATTTAATGTAATAAAACAGAGAGAGAAGATGTAAATAAAACAAGCAGCAATGGCAAAATCGCACATTAATTTACTGCTTGGGAGCCATTAAGTTTTTTCTGTAGCACTTTTCTACACAGACCAACATCTTGCTGAATACAAGACAAAGATAATATTTCCACCACTCGGCGGAAGGGATTGAGGAAGATATTGGAGAGTATAGGGTTTATGCAAATAAGGGGAGGAGAGACTTCATGGTCATTTCCTTATTTCAACACTTGTTTTTTATTACAGTGACTTGCTGTGATCGTCTATATTTATTCTATTGGACAACATGAACTTAGACCAAATGTGGGTTTTGGGTTCTACTTATTGGTGATGAGAATGCAGATTGCAACTGGCAACTGGCAGCTTATTCTTTTCAGTGATTTTGAATGTTAGCAGTTGGGATTTTTTTAAATCTCATTTTTGACTAAAATCTCACTTCAAACAGTTGTCTTCCTCCTACTGTATTGGAAACACCTACTAGAGATATCTAGTTGTGGACTGCAGAATGTGAGAAGAAACACAGTGAAGACCTCAACCAATTTGGTAGTTCCATAGGTTGATAGAAAAGATGGAGACGGAATTAGAACAGATTCATAGAAAAAAGCAAGAATTAATGGTTACTGAGGATGGGTGACCATAAAAGATTTTGAAAGAAGTCTTTAGTCCTTTTCACCTTAAAAACAGTACAGAAACTGGTTACACAATCTCTCAGAGTTTAGACGTCTGCCTTGTCCTTTTCATGTTTTATTGCAGGCAAATACATTTAGATAGAAACATGTTAATTGATAGAAGAGAGAAATCTTCATAGCTTTCATGTTCTGTTCTCAAAATAGCCAGGAGGACATCTGGTGCCATCTCCTGCCAAGATGTTTGAACAAAACAAGTTTCCTCTTTGTGTTATCTGTGGAGGAAATGTTTCTTTGGCTAATACAGATCTGAAATTCACATATTATTTTGATCCTACTTAAAGCTGAAGGAAAAATCCGAAAAATAAGGGGGATAAATTGGTCTTTTTTTCATGAAATCATAGATTTTGTTGCCCACTAGCTATATGGTATTTAAGATTGTTTTAATATTAGTGATAACTATATAAACTTCAACATTTTTTGTGATTGAATGACAAAAGGAAAAAAAATTGCATTCTAGGATTTAAAGATCCCACCAAATTCTGAAAGGTATTTTCAGCATTTAATTCATTTGCAGACAGTGAAATGAGATCTATGATATAGACAGTGTTTACAAACATGAGACAGCGGTTCTGTGGAACCTACTGAATTTCTGAAAATCCAATTTCGAACCCAATTGAATATTAATTTTAACATTTTCAATCACAATTTTCTATAGGAATTTTAAGAATTTCTGATTTTCTAATTTTTGATAATTTGTTCAGATTTAAGATAATTTCTAAAATATTCTTGTATTTTTGAAAGGGCTGTTCCGATTCTAAGTTAGGTTAGTTTTAAAACCAGGATTCATCATTACTCTTCAGCACACACTTTTCAAAAGTTCTGTTGATAAGAAAACCTATTTTTTTTATTGGTACATGATACAAGTTACCAACAAGTCTACTGCATATAAAGCAAGTCATCCCAATATGATTCATACATTGCAAAGTTTACAGTTGGACCACTTGACACACCACAGTTGTCTATGTAGGGAAAAAAAACATCTCTGCCACAACTGTTTATAAACCTTGGGAGTCCTAAATGGCAATTACACAGTTTTTGCTTTGCTTCATCTCTGTGGGTACATACAGTTGTGTTTTAACATAAAAATGGGAACTCTTGCCCTAGGTCTATTTCTTTCTTGCTTTAAACCATAAATACTAAAGGAGACATATGTGGGTACATCCTGTTCACTAAACCGTATGTAAATAATGTTTCACAGGGCAATGTACAGAGAGTCTCTAGAGCATTTTAATGTTTAAACCGCATTGACCTACGCAAAATACTGACCATGGCTAATACGGTAATTCAGACATGAAAAAATTCACCTATGTGCAAAACTACAGAAAATAAAATAACCAAATAATTTAGTAAGATGAATAAATGTTAAAACCTAGGTTTCATTAAAGGGCAACTAAAGCCACAGAACAAAACTGAACCAGAAGACAGAACACCTTGATATAAAACCAGTAATCTGTCTCTTACCTCTTATTTTGATACAGGCGCTGGGAAATTTACCTTAATAACCTATGGTTTGTGCTTTACTTCTCAGCATTCTAGTATCAGACAGTTTGGTCAACAACCATTATGTTCAGCACATGCTCAGTCCTTTGCTATGGCCCAAACTTGTTACAGTTGGTCACACCCATTAATAATATCTAGCCAATCCTTTTACAGGACAGATAAAGCAAGGAAGCATGTGACTGAGGTGAGGAGGTGTGGTCTGACACTGCACATACACACAGATACTTCATCCAGTTCTTAACAGGCTTTGATTTACTTTAACAGAGTTTACTAAAGTGGCATTTTATAGTTTATTGGTGTTTTTAGGGGGGTTGTTTTCAGATTCTGGAGTATAAAAAAATTGGGTTTAGTTCTCCTTTAAGTATATCTCAGAACAGCACTCCCTGAGTTTTAAAGGTCTGTTTAGATAGCTTACCCTCTGATACTCTTTCCGTATCTTTAGGGTAGTGCCTATGTTCGAGCCCAACACAAGGTTCGGCCCAGTATCATTACTCTGACCATTTTATATGAAACTAACCAAATACACTGGTAAATAACACATGTGCAATTCAAATCACCCACATCCTATAAGCACCAGATAGACCAAAACTTTGGCTGGTACATGAGGCAAATGGATACCAAACACATAGAAATTACTCAACCTGCCTAATGTAGTAAGTACTGATTTCTCATACATTACAGTATGTCAAGCAGATTGTTTCTGTTGGAGAGACTGCCCCATGCTTTACTTACGGATTGTTCCTATTATCTACTGTGAATGGACACACCTTATAAATTTTAAGTATACTTACAGGGAGATTCAATAAAAGCTCTTATCGTTTAAAATGGTGCTAATTTTGCCCCAACCAATCAGATCTTATTTAACATTTGAAAGCTGAAATCTGATTGGTTGGGGCAAAATTAGCACCATTTTAAATGATAAGAACTTTTATTGAATCTCCCAGATAGTATTCTACCAGCAGGTAATCATGCTATGCTGTGTCTGGTTCTTTGCCATCATGTCCGACCGAACTGAAATGCCAACGTACGTTTCGTCACATTGACTTATGACTTCATCAGGGCGTGAGATGAAGTCATAATTATGACAGATAAAAATTATGTCTGTAGATAATTTTACAAAAAAGGGGCTAATTTTTTAATCTTCCTTTTAACGCCTGTTATAAGGGAAAATAAACTAGAAAGAATTAGTTCTTGCAATGAAACCTGGAAACACTTTCAAAAACTTCAGAAGAACTGTCAGCATCGGTTTGAAAAAATACATAGCATGAAAATGTATCCAAGCAGTTAATCTTAACAAATAAATGTCCTGTTGATAAAAAAGCAATTTACAGTACATGTTGTATAATGACCTATCAGGTGTTAAAAATAAGCCACAGATTCCATGGTCTCCAACAGTCCTAATTGGAATGTTCCAGACAATGCCAACAGACCTCTACATAAAAGCTTTTTCAAAAACCTCCCTTATTCCAAGCACAAAGTGTGCTATTATATCTATTAGACTCCCACAAGGGAATTTTTACTCTAAGATTGGTTGGGGGCTTTGCATATTTTAATAAACCAGTCATATCCCATTTACGCTCTATCTGATAAATGTAAATCAACGTAGAATTAACATCATGTTTTCATAAATGAAGTCTTCTATTCTCATACTTAATTTCTTTGCCCTTCTCTCTAGTGGGTCTAACTTCATTATGTATTTTTTATGAATTGGAGACCATGATTTTATTGCATATTCAAGATAAACCGTATAAGTAGTTTAAAAGGCAGAATTACAATATTCTCCCTTGGGACTATTCCTCTTTTAATACAGAACAAAATATTTGCATACTGTGGCTGCCAGAGACTGATATTACTTGCTACAGTGAAATCTATTATCCACAACTATTATCCATGATTATTTTTAGATCCTTCTCTATGAAGGATTCACTTAGCAAACTCTCAACAAAGGGATGTTGTTGATACATAACCTTGTATTTCTCTACAACAAGTATCAACTGCAAATTAGAGAAGCAAACCATTAGTTTATCCCGATTTGCCATCAAGATGATTATTCTTGCAAAATCAATTTATTATCTTATATCCTCTATGTATATATAAAAATGCATAGTAGGAATCCTGTGGTCTTTATGAGAAGTCCACCCTCAAAACTATAATCCCCCCCAACTACTGGCCCACTCTGTAGTGTAATAAAATCCTTACATTACATCCCTGCTCCAAATGGTTCCCCCCCTCCATAGTGGCCACCAGGAGGATAGCAGAGTCCATATAGTAATCTGCCTCCTGTCTCCCCTCCGGGAGAAGTTTGGCATGCACACTGCAGACCTCCCCCCCTCTCTCCCTCCCACTACCTCCCATTTTGGTCTCCCTCCCCCTAGTGTAAAACCCTTTTAGTATGTGATAGGCAATGCTTCCCCAACCGCTATAATATTAATGCCAGAAAGTCCCCCGATCATTACTTAACTTACCTCTCTCCTTCGCCATTCTAAACTGCTGGCAGACGCATCAATGATTGGCTGCCTTTCAGCCAATCACAGACGTGGCTGCCGGCCCCGCCCCCAGTTACATGCAAGCAGAGGGCTGGGAGTGTGCGGCGAAGGAGAGAGGTAAGGTGAGTAATGATTGGGGGACTTTCTGGCAATAATATTATAGCGTTTGGGGATGGGGAAGCATTGCCTATCACATACTTAAAGTTGTATTAAAGGGTGGACATGCCCTTTAAAAACAAAAATCCTCTGCACTTCAGGAAGACCTCTTTTGGAAAACTTTATTTGTAAAATAGTGCACATTAACAGTTTAGATACAGTATATACTGTAGTAATATGAAACATTGCATCAGAAGGTTTTGTAAAATCGAGGTACCTATTTCTAGCCCGATGCACAGTATCAAAACATGCAGGGAAAATTATCAAAATGTGTTAAACATTAAGTGTGGCAACAATTATGGTAATATTTTGGCCCAACCAACCAAATTACTACAGCACACAGTTGGTTGGGCATAAATCACATCTGTGTACCTGTCTCCACTACTAATTTCTTTAAATAACCTTCAAAAGTTTTATTTATCTTGACTATTTGCCTTGACTACAGAATTACGGGAAGTCCCTAAAGGCAGATCCAGATAAAGACCAAATGAGGCTCTAGGAAAAATGACAGATCTGGGCCCTCTAGACATTGCTAATTGTCTAAAATATTACTATTATTATTGAGTTATGTGTTTAAAGGGTATGTCCACCTGAAAAATTAACATTGCCTAAAGTAAAAGAGCCCATTTAAATATGCATGATACCTTTTATGGATTTTGTCTGTGTGCCCTTGTTTGTCTGATGTATGTGCTGTAAGATTCGCTTGGCACATTGAATATTCATGTTGCTGCCTTCCCAATAGCAGGCAGTCCGACGTGCGCGCCATCCTGCACATGCGCAGATCCACCCATGCTGCGTCGGACTCGTCGACCCTGCCCGGCTGAGGGATTAAAACAGAACCGTTCTGGAATGGATTTGTAGGTCTCGGGTCTACACACACACACACACACACACACACACACACACACACACACACAGATATTGGGCAGGAAAAGGCTTCTGGGGATGGGTACTACCTTATAATGAAAAAAAAATTTTTTTGATTTTGGTGAATAGACATACCCTTTAAGAAGGCCTGTAAGAGAGAGATACTGTATACATCTATCTACCTATAAAATAACTGCACATAGCCTGCAAATTCTCTCTGTGCCACCTCCAATAACAAGGTAAATGCATTCGCCCAGAGGGATGAAACGTGTTAAATATATTTTTTAAACATTTTATAAGACTTATGGGTTCACTTATCTCCTTATCTTTTTCTTTCTCTCTCTCCTGTTTGTTTTCCCTTGTAACTTAGCAATTGAGGTTGAATAAAGACATGTGTCCATCAAGTCCAACCTTTTCACTCTCCTTTTTAACCCTACCTAACAGTTGATCCAGACAAAGGCAAAAACAAACCCAGCTAGGGGGGGGGGGGGGATCCTTCCTGATTCCAAAAGGCAATCGGAAAGTATCCCTGGATCAAACCCTTCATATTGCAGGTTAGGTTGTCATTTACAGAAAACTCTCACAGCAGCACAGAAGGGGGTTGGGGACAGCACAGAACATCCAGAGGTGAGGAGGATCTTTTGTTCAGGGGCCCTATAGTGCTGCATTTTTAGCTGTCTTTAGTTTCAGTCGGGCCTTGGGCATCTGCCTAGGTTGCCTTGCCAGTAATCCAGATCTGCCATTAGGTAGGCCCAATATACTATTTGTTTTCACATTTATGTCTCCACTACTGTATGTTACTTTTTCAGCAAAAGAGGATCTCCAGTTTTATCTACATAGCGAACTGCAAATACATTTTCCCCAAATTATCACAGATACAAAGAAATGTGTTTGAACACTATTGTTTCATAGATATCTCCTTCCTACCTGCATTATTTGTAATTCTTGTTTAATTATACTTATTCCAGGATATTTATTGCCAACAGATACATGTACAAGTCATTCTGAATTGATGAATAGAGAAACGTCTTTAACTACTGTAGACTTCATGTCAATTTCATCCAACCGAATAACACAGATGTCTCATCATATTCTTTTTACAAAGCCAATAAAAATATGTTTGAGGCAAGATTCTCAACATAACAATAATTTCATTATTATTTAAATAATCCCCAAACAGCCTTACTACTATATCTAGATATTATTTGATTGAGTCTGGTATGCTGTCTGTAAAATTACTTTTAATGTTAGCTTATTTAGAGCTATGCAGCCACGTCTGGATTATTTCAAGGATACCATTTAGTACGCCCCCTCTCCCAGCATTTAATTTTTGCACAGAAAGTGCTAATAGATTAAAAGTAATACCTGGTATAAAAATATGAATGCAACTCATGTATATTTATAACTGAAATTAAACATAATCCCAAGTGATAATCTGAGATAAAAAAAGGCTTATGGATTGTTTTTAATCCTGAAAAAACATTTTGAGTTGGTAAATTCTGACAAAACTAAACCAACAGTATTTTTTTGGGAGGGGGGGGGGTACTCTTCAAAGCTAACACAACATAGTATTTTTTATTTGATGCTCCTATAGACTTTTCAGGTGTACATTCAGATTTACTCCACTAGTATATAATATACAGTAAATGTATTCTCCCTCAAATCTCCATTTCCTTTTATTAGGTCAAATAACAACTTTTGTATGAAATAATTCATTATGGGCAGTAAGATTTTTCTTAAGGAATAAACACTTTGCTTTAAAAGATAACTATACTCTTTAACTGTAAAACCTTATACACACTACAGTTCTCCTTTAAATAGGGAATTTCAACTTAGCTACATTTTATTGTGGTAAGTATTAAGCAAAATGGATATTACAGAACCTTCCAAGGAGAGGCTTAGAGGTATTAAGAAGGGTAACGGTGGTCTCCGAACAAGTTAGGGTTAAATAAAAGCCCTTCTGTTGTTCTTTTAAAATTAACCTTGTATCCCATCTCTAGGTAAAACTGGTGAGAAGTTCTATTGCTGGAATGGTTTAGCAATATAACATCCTGAACAATTTCTGCTTTCAGCACCTTGTAGTCATTAGACTAATCACTGCCTACATTAATAACCCCCCTCATAACTATCTGGTACTTCCTGTCTTTTCCACTATCATGTCTTCAGCGAACATGTAATGTCTCACAGGCTGCAGCCAAAGATGTAATCCAGTGCTCAAAGAAAGACTACAGGCTTTTATTTAACTAGAATTTAACACATAGAAATGCATGTGGGTGGTAGTCCACCAGGTAAATCTAAAGATGTCACAAAGGTCATAATGCAAGTACTATAGTGAGAGGACAGATGCATTTAGCCCATGGAATGCTTTTAAAGCCTCTCAGAAGATATAGCATTTCCATAAGCACTACCATGAAAACATGGAAATGACCCAGAAGTCTATTTTCTTTATTTGCATATGTGAGAGTAGAGCTAGCTATAAGGAATAGTCCAATTTTCAAGTGAACTACTGTATTCGTTTAACCCTAACTTGTTCGGAGAGCATAGTTGCCATTTAAGAAGTTTTTTTTTTTTTTTTAAAGCAACGCCATTAGGGAACATTTCAAAAAATAATTTAATTACCTGTATACAAACCCTAAACAATCCAATTCTACAGGCATAACGTGACATCTCATATTTTGTGAGATACATTCAGCAAAGTAATTTTGTGGAACTATAAACCTCATTACACACAATAACATAGAGAAGTGTTTTCCAAACCTGACCTGCTTTGAGGTTTGACACTAGATTCTAATGAGTCACTATACACATTAAAACCTCTTCTTTTCAGTACTACGCTCATTATTATGAAATAGGATTGTGTCTCTCTTTCTAAATCACCCTTTCCCCCTGCTGTAGACACTGCCTCTTGCATATTTTCCTGACACTACTAGGCATGCCCAGTTTACACATTCCCATAGCTCTTTCTGCATATAATTTTCAACATATGTTGTCTTGTAATCTCCCTATCTAAGACATATTTTCACCTTTTGTGCTTCCTAACTTTGGAATGGATGCAATAGAAAGCTAACATGTAAAGGGATTTTGCATTTAAGGTAGGATGTTATTAAAGTTTGAATTTAGGCAGTAGAAAATAGGTAACAGTCTATTTTGTATACATAAAATTCATATATTGAAAGAATAGTTGGCTTCAGTTCCATTTCTTAATAAGCAGAAAAATATAAAAACAAAAGAAAAGACATCTGGCTAATATGCATGTTTCCATGGAAGCACTTTAGTAAATTCCACACCATCTGATAGGCCTTTAGAGAATTATATGGTAATATGATAATTATACTTACATTTACATATAAAGGTGGTCCATTTTACTTTGTTTTAGTGAATAGGGATCACTTATGTTGACTCTTTGTCTCCAGTGGTGCTCCCCCTTATGGCGCCAGCTGAAACGTTTTCAACATTCCCTTTATTGGGAAGTCCCCCCCAAAAAAATCTTGACTTTTTTTTTACAGTCAAGTTTTTTTATGGAGAGAAAAAGTTAAGCACATGGATTTAACATGTGATTAAATTTTTCTCCCCATAAATTTTTTTTTTTTTTTGTGTTCTTTCTGGAAAAAAAACCCCCAAAACATCAGTTTATTATTTTTACTTTACAGGATTCGCCACTAGGGATGGGCGGTTCACAGATCCGAACCTGGATCCGCCGTGGATTTATCCCGTTCGCGAACAGCGGATTTTTCCGGATTTTCCGCCTTCCGAACTTCCGAACCGCGGATTTCTCGTATTTTCAAAAATTTTCGAAATTACGAGGATTTCTCGTAGTGGGCCCGCTAGTGGGCATGGCAAGGGCGTAGCTTGTGCATGTCGACGTTACAACCACAACCAGGACAGTGCATCGGGGGAAGCTAGTGTGGCCCCAGAATGGATCAGGTTGGGCACCCCTGGTATAGGCAACCATGCAATTAAGGTTGCGATCATAATTGTATGACCACAATGGTAATTGTATGATCATAGCCTGTTAAAGGTATAGCAAAATAGCCACACCACACTTTATATAAAAACAAATTTTTTTTATTAGAGTCACACATAATATAAAACACATTGAAAGCTATTTAAAGTCACCTTAGCACTGGGAGATATAAAGTACCTTATAGCTCCTCCCATTCTCCCTGGGTGAATCACAGGGAGCATGTACAAGCCAGTAGCTTTGGGGAGAGGAGGGGTTAGAAGTGACTGATAGAGCTTGACTTCAAACAGCAGTGTATATAAGGTAAAGAATTACTTAGGATTAGGTCCCATTTATATGATTAGTTTTGCATTTTTCAATCTGATCACGTTTGAGATTTAATCTGATTGTTCCAATTATGTGTCCTGCACTCCAATGCATTATTGCTACTTTCTGTGCATAGAATATGCATTCCAATAACACACATATGTACTGAAGAGCAGCCGGTCGTTTCTGTCAGTCTAATGCGCACCGTCAATGTCACAGCCTATAGCTGACAGCTGAGACCAGGAAGCAGAGTGGCTAGGGACCCTCAGGGTTATTCAATAAAAGTTCTTATCGTTGAAAATGGTGCTAATTTTGTGCCAACCAATCAGATGTTAGCTTTCAAATGTTAAATAAGATCTGATTGGTTGGGGCAAAATTAGCACCATTCTTAACGATAAGAACTTTTATTGAATCTCCCTGCAGGTCTTGTAAGTATCTTCAAGGGCATGTTTGGAAAAGGTAAATAAAACAATATATTTTATTGCTGGACATGGCCTTTAAGTTTATTTTTGGAGGCTGCGCCATTTCCGAATGTTTTTATAAATAGTACATCGATTCCGATTAAATTCCCCTTAAGTTAAGTTTTGCATTACTTCCTAGAGCGAAACTTAATGAGCCACTGAGGAGTACTGAGGACTGAGTACTGAGGAAGTATAGCTTCATTCTGATAGCGTTCCGGTTGAATTTTCGAAAATCTGAAAATCCCATGGAATCGGAATTTTCAATAGACATTTTAGATTTCTCAATAGACATTTTCGATTTTCCAATAGAATTTTTGATTTTTCTATAGACATTTTTGATTTTCGTAGTTTTTAATGGTATTTTTGATTTTTCCATAAAAAGTTTAGAGTTAAGAAAATTTGGAAATCTCCATTGGATACACGGATTTTGGAAACTGTCAGTTCACAATCTAAACAGGTTTGTTTAGAAACCAGAATTCATCACTGTTAAAGAGCATCTTACCTTGTCAATATCCCGCAATATAATACAGGATTTAATTACGTATTGCACCGAGGGATTGCGGCAAGGTAAGACGCTCTTGTTAATGCTATTAAATCTCCCCGCATTAGTAGAAGTCACTCTGTATATAATATGGGGCGCTCTCCTCCCTTAAGTATTGAAAAAACTATACTACCCAAAATAATAGTGGGTTTATGTGGGTTTTCATTGGGTTGGTAGGCCTGTGCCATTTTGTATATGTAGAAACAACACAACACTGATTAAATAAACCGTTTTACATGCATTTCAGATATATGCGAATGTATCAGAATTTTTTGAAAACTCAATAATCGAAATATTGAAAAACAAAATCGCTACTTCTGAGGATTATCTACTTTAAAAGGTTACCAAATCTTATTTTAGAGGGTTATCGAATCTACAAGGCTACTTTTGAGGGATATCAAGTCTACTTTAGAGGGTTATCGAATCTACAAGGATACTTTTGAGGGATATCAAGTCTACTTTAGAGGTTAACCAAACCTACAGGCTTTGAGGATATCAAGTCTACTTAGAGGGTTACCAAACCTACAAGGATTTTGAGGGATATCAAGTCTACTTTAGAGGGTTACCAAACCTACAAGGCTACTTTTGAGGGAATCAAGTCTACTTTAGAGGGTTACCAAACTACAAGGATACTTTTGAGGGATATCAAGTCTACTTTAGAGGGTTACCAAACCTACAAGGTACTTTTGAGGGATATCAAGTCTACTTTAGAGGGTTACCAAACCTACAAGGCTACTTTTGAGGATATCAAGTCTACTTTAGAGGGTATACAAACCTACAAGGCTACTTTTGAGGGATATCAAGTCTACTTTAGAGGGTTACCAAACCTACAAGGCTACTTTTGAGGGATATCAGTCTATTTAGAGGGTTACCAACCTACAAGGCTACTTTTGAGGGATATCAAGTCTACTTTAGAGGGTACCACACTACAAGGTACTTTTGAGGGATATCAAGTCTACTTTAGAGGGTTACCAAACCTACAAGGCTACTTTTGAGGGATATCAAGTCTACTTTAGAGGGTTACCAAACCTACAAGGCTACTTTGAGGGATATCAAGTCTAATTTAGAGGGTTACCAAACCTACAAGGCTACTTTTGAGGATATCAAGTCTACTTTAGAGGGTTACCAAAACCTACAAGGCTACTTGAGGGATATCAAGTCTACTTTAGAGGGTTACCAACCTACAAGGCTACTTTTGAGGGATATCAAGTCTACTTTGAGGGTTACCAAACCTACAAGGCTACTTTTGAGGGATATCCAGTCTACTTTAGAGGGTTACCAAACTACAAGGCTACTTTTGAGGGATATCAAGTCTACTTTAGAGGGTTACCAAACCTACAAGGCTATTTTGAGGGATATCAAGTCTACTTTAGAGGGTTACCAAACCTACAAGGCTACTTTTGAGGGATATCAAGTCTACTTTAGAGGGTTACCAAACCTACAAGGCTACTTTTGAGGGATATCAAGTCTACTTTAGAGGGTTACCAAACCTACAAGGATACTTTTGAGGGATATCAAGTCTACTTTAGAGGGTTACCAAACTACAAGGCTACTTTTGAGGGATATCAAGTCTACTTTAGAGGGTTACCAAACCTACAAGGCTACTTTTGAGGGATATCAGTCTACTTAGGGGTTACCAAACCTACAAGGACTTTTGAGGGATATCAAGTCTACTTTAGAGGGTTACCAAACCTACAAGGATACTTTTGAGGGATATCAAGTCTACTTTAGAGGGTTACCAAACCTACAAGGATACTTTGAGGGATATCAAGTCTACTTTAGAGGGTTACCAAACCTACAGGCTACTTTTGAGGGATTCAAGTCTACTTTAGGGTTACCAAACCTACCAAGGACTACTTTAGGGATATCAAGTCTACTTTAGAGGGTTACCAAACCTACAAGGATACTTTTGAGGGATATCAAGTCTACTTTAGAGGGTTACCAAACCTACAGGCTACTTTTGAGGGATATCAAGTCTACTTTAGAGGGTTACCACACTACCAAGGTACTTTTGAGGGATATCAAGTCTACTTTAGAGGGTTACCAAACCTAAAGGCTACTTTTGAGGGATATCAGTTAACTTTAGAGGGTTACCAAACCTACAAGGCTACTTTTGAGGGATATCAGTCTACTTTAGAGGGTTACCAAAACTACAAGGCTACCTTTGAGGGATATCAAGTCTACTTTAGAGGTTACCAAACCTACAAGGATACTTTGAGGGAAATCAAGTCTTTAGAGGGTACCAAACCTACAAGGCTACTTTTGAGGGATATCAAGTCTACTTTAGAGGGTTACCAAACCTACAGGCTACTTTTGAGGGATATCAAGTCTACTTTAGAGGGTTACCAAACCTACAAGGCTACTTTTGAGGGATATCAAGTCTACTTTAGAGGGTTACCAAACCACAAGGCTACTTTTGAGGGATATCAAGTCTACTTTAGAGGGTTACCAACTACAAGGTACTTTTGAGGGATATCAAGTCTCTTTAGAGGGTTACCAAACCTACAAGGCTATTTTGAGGGATATCAAGTCTACTTTGAGGGTTACCAAAACTACAAGGCTACTTTGAGGGATATCAAGTCTACTTTAGAGGGGTTACCAAAACTACAAGGCTACTTTTGAGGGATATCAAGTCTACTTTAGAGGGTTACCAAACCTACAAAGCTACTTTTGAGGGATATCAAGTCTACTTAGGGGTTACCAAACCTACAAGGCTACTTTTGAGGGATATCAGTCTACTTTAGAGGGTACAAACCTACAAGGTACTTTTGAGGGATATCAAGTCTACTTTAGAGGGTTACCAAACCTACAAGGCTACTTTTGAGGGATATCAAGTCTACTTTAGAGGGTTACCAAACCTACAAGGCTACTTTTGAGGGATATCAAGTCTACTTTAGAGGGTTACCAAACCTACAAGGTACTTTTGAGGGATATCAAGTTTACTTTAGAGGGTTACCAACTACAAGGCTACTTTTGAGGGATATCAGTCTACTTTAGAGGGTTACCAAACCTACAAGGATACTTTTGAGGGATTCAAGTCTACTTTAGAGGGTTACCAAACCTACAAGGCTACTTTGAGGGATATCAAGTCTAATTTAGAGGGTTACCAAACCTACAAGGCTAATTTGGGGGATATCAAGTCTACTTTAGAGGGTTACCAAACCTACAAGGCTACTTTTGAGGGATATCAAGTCTACTTTAGAGGGTTACCAAACCTACACGGCTACTTTTGAGGGATATCAAGTCTACTTTAGAGGGTTACCACACTACAAGGCTACTTTTGAGGGATATCAAGTCTACTTTAGAGGGTTACCAAACCTAACAAGGCTACTTTTGAGGGATATCAGTATTTTAGAGGGTTACCAAACCTACAAGGCTACTTTTGAGGGATATCAAGTCTACTTTAGAGGGTTACCAAAACCTACAAGGCTACCTTTGAGGGATATCAAGTCTACTTTAGAGGTTACCAAACCTACAAGGTACTTTTGAGGGAAGATCAAGTCTTTAGAGGGTACCAAACCTACAAGGCTACTTTTGAGGGATATCAAGTCTACTTTAGAGGGTTACCAAACCTACAGGCTACTTTTGAGGGATATCAAGTCTACTTTAGAGGGTTACCAAACCACAAGGCTACTTTTGAGGGATATCAAGTCTACTTTAGGAGGGTTACCAAACCACAAGGCTACTTTTGAGGGATATCAAGTCTACTTTAGAGGGTTACCAACTACAAGGTACTTTTGAGGGATATCAAGTCTCTTTAGAGGGTTACCAAACCTACAAGGCTACTTTTGAGGGATATCAAGTCTACTTTGAGGGTTACCAAAACTACAAGGCTACTTTTGAGGGATATCAAGTCTACTTTAGAGGGGTACCAAAACTACAAGGCTACTTTTGAGGGATATCAAGTCTACTTTAGAGGGTTACCAAACCTACAAAGCTACTTTTGAGGGATATCAAGTCTACTTAGAGGGTTACCAAACCTACAAGGCTACTTTTGAGGGATATCAAGTCTACTTTAGAGGGTACAAAACCTACAAGGTACTTTTGAGGGATATCAAGTCTACTTTAGAGGGTTACCAAACCTACAAGGCTACTTTTGAGGGATATCAAGTCTACTTTAGAGGGTTACCAAACCTACAAGGCTACTTTTGAGGGATATCAAGTCTACTTTAGAGGGTTACCAAACCTACAAGGTACTTTTGAGGGATATCAAGTTTACTTTAGAGGGTTACCAACTACAAGGCTACTTTTGAGGGATATCAGTCTACTTTAGAGGGTTACCAAACCTACAAGGTACTTTTGAGGGATTCAAGTCTACTTTAGGGGTTACCAAACCTACAAGGCTACTTTTGAGGGATATCAAGTCTTTTAGAGGGGTTACCAAACCTACAAGGCTATATTTGGGGATATCAAGTTACTTTAGAGGGTTACCAAACCTACAAGGCTACTTGAGGGAATCAAGTCTACTTAGAGGGTTACCAAACCTACAGGATACTTTGAGGGATATCAAGTCTACTTTAGAGGGTTACCAAACCTAAAAGGATAATTTTGAGGGATATCAAGTTACTTTAGAGGGTTACCAACATACAAGGTACCTTTGAGGGATATCAAGTCTACTTTAGAGGGTTACCAAAACTACAAGGCTACTTTGAGGGATATCAAGTCTACTTTAGAGGGTTACCAAACCTACCAAGGCATACTTTGAGGGATATCAAGTCTACTTTAGAGGGTTACCAAACCTACAAGGATACTTTAGAGGGATATCAAGTCTACTTTAGAGGGTTACCAAACCTACAAGGATACTTTAGAGGGATGCCAAAAGTTGCTTTGAATATAGATGCAGTGATGTTCACTATTAGACACAGGAGAGGCATGTCTGCTCTCCATTCCTCGCCTGTGTCTAATGGTGGACTCCACTACGCCGTGTCTGATGTACTTTGATTTCAACTGATGGAATAAAGGCTTTTATGATATATCCTCATGTGCAGCCTGCTCCAATTCTTTCAATCTCTGTTGTATACCACTCCAAGCAGCCTTTAGGAGCAATGATAGAGTGAGCTCCCGTGAGTATGTACTTTGTTACTTCAAGCATTGAACTACCAGGGGCAGTAACTGCAGGGGTAGGTGGGTGGGATTCGGGGGCATGGGAGCCAAAGGTCCCCCATCTTCTTATTTTTCCTGTAACAGATTTAAGCTCCTCCTGGAAAACCACTGTGGATGGATAGGGGCCCCATAATAGTTTTACTGGGGGGCCCAGTGATTCCTAGTTATGTCACTGTGACATTTTGTACTCTACGTCAAAAACACAGCAGTTAACAAAGGACATTCTGAACATTGTCGGACCTTAGACTTAGATCACATTTTGCCTTGGATGTATTTTTTTCAGAACAATTTACAAATTACAATGTTTTTATAATGAGACTTCTCCAAATGTCAACCTTCCCACCCAAATTCCTCACCATTAATAATAATTTTACAGTTCAGGCCCAGGTACGCGCGTTTATCGATCCTTTTTATTCGTATCATCTTCTAATCCCAGGAAGGCAGCAGAGCATAACTACTGCAGATTTCATTATTTTTCCTCACCGTGATTTTATTTCTTTACAAGTGCCGACTTCTAAATATATTTATCTCGCAGATATAAAAAAGAGAAAGCTTGGCTGGTAAAAAAAAAAAGGGGGGAAAAGTTATTTTAAAGAAGCGAAAACTGCTAAATATAACTCACCAGGACGAGTCAAAATAATTCAATGTGAAAAGCCTGAAGAATTTAAATGGCCTGTAAAATCTAACATGAAATTTTACATTGGCTGGATAATGATATTTCTCTGCATCACTGAAAGGGTTACACAGTAGGGGCCTTTGTATATATAAATGCATTATGTAAGGATCCTGTTCATTTCCCCTTTAATATGCCTACTGGTAACAATAATGTGGCCTTGGTGTGCATTTTCCATTTAGTGCCTCTGTAATGAGAACGTCATGGGTTAATTAAAATATTGGGTTTAAAAAAAGCCACACACACACTTTCCCCCCTTACCCAGACCACGTCCTCCTATTGACCCCCAAACCTAGAACAGGGACCCAAGCATCAAAGATAAGTTTAGATACAGTAAATAGAGTAAAAAAAACAACCCAGGGGTGGGGACCCAACAGTTTAGGCCTTGCAGGGCATCATGTTCATATTTCAATGTACGGAGCAGACCTGACGTTCATCAGACTTTGTATAAAGATATTTATATATCCCTCATATTATATAAATATATTTATATCTGCATAGGAGATTGCACTGAGTGTTTAGGAGCTACCAATGTGGTGGGGGTATAGGATATTACACATAGGAAAGGTGTAAATGTATGTGTGTACTATCTCACTGTTACCATTTAAATGACCATCAGTAAATTTATATAACATTTAGCACTGACTTACTTACAGAGCTGAGATCCCTATTTTAAAATGGAATGGTCAAATGGCATCTTAAACCACACCCTGTGTCTGCTCTATATGAAAGGAAGAATAATCCAAAAAAGTTTCTGTC
Organism: Hymenochirus boettgeri; assembly: GCA_019447015.1. Lineage (NCBI taxonomy): Eukaryota > Metazoa > Chordata > Amphibia > Anura > Pipidae > Hymenochirus > Hymenochirus boettgeri. The sequence goes on along the minus strand of CM033469.1, from coordinate 409,369,186 downwards.
TGCTACACAGGATATGATGTGTATTGTAATGGACATATACACCAATATATATAAATACATCTTATAGACCACCTCCAGACTGCAGGTGGTGTCAGTGAGTAATAAATACAAGACATCCCTGCTCTCTATGGTAGGAGGAGAGAAAGTGAAAGTGGATTGTGGTGTGTGCTTTGGAGTGATATTGACTGCAACACAAGATCCTGTGTAAGGAGCCTTGGTGCATATGTCCATTACAATACACATCATATCCTGTGTAACAGACAGAAACTTTTTTTGGATTATACTTTCTTTCATATGGTGTGGTGTGGTTTAAGCTGCCATTTGACCATTCCATTTTAAAATAGGGATCTAAGCTATGTTAGTAAGTTTATGTATTTTGTATATTTTGTGTTGTACCTAATATAAGTCAGTGCTAAATGTTATATACATTTATTGATGGTCATTTAAATGGTAACAGTGAGAATATATAAAGAGTAAACTGTGTCCCTTGGTTTTTTAAACGTGTATATCGTGGACGTCTGAAACGGCAATGTACGGTTCAGACGTCCACGATATACACGTTTTAAAAAACCAAGGGACACATTTTACTCTTCGGGGGATTCTAATAATACGGGCAGCGATGAGAATACTAACACTACACGACCAACCCAAGGGTCCAAGTCGGTTTTTCAAGGGGTCACCACACGGGCTGGATTGGCGGCCGCAAAAGACCACATCCCAGATGGGGGCGGGGGTACAAAACCAAAGGGCTGACCCCCACAGGACAAAAGACGATAATTTATAATTTGAGCATGCAAAAATTTACCAATGGGGAAACAAAACTATTGGAAAAGGGTTTGTAGGTAGTTTCCACTCCGGAACAGGATCTCTTTGACACAGAGACAATAGAAATTAAAGGATTTCTTCAAAGACTCTAAGGAAACACAGGGTTCATTTGACCCCTTTAAAGTTAGGAGCATGTTTGATCCCCCCAATACTCCTGCAGCTATCAAAACTTTCCACAACATGATGAGTAATGATGTTAAGCATGTTTTTAAGGCCACAGCCAATAAAAAATATGATAATCTCTCCTCTGAGGAAAGAGAAGGTATACAGACCCTTCGTGATGACAAGGACTTGGTCATTCGTCCGGCAGATAGGGGGGGGGGGTGATAGTGCTCCTAACTCATGAGTATTACCAATTTGAAGCATTGTCTCAGTTAAACAATAACCAAGTGTATTTTAAATGTGATTCTGACCCCACCAACATGGCGGTTAATAGTGGATGGATAACTACCAAGCATGTCAGATGCCCATTGTTTTACACCTTGTCCAAAATCCACAAGAGCCTTAGCACTTCGCCTGGGAAGCCTATTGTTTCCTCCCATGGTTCTTTATTCAGATCCATAGCTCAATTCCTTGACCATCAACTGCTGAAAGAAGTACAAATACCATGTGAGAAATTGATCCTAATGACATGTGTTGTCAAGAATTTATATACCATTATACCACAGGCAGAAAGTATAATTACATGCCGTGAAGCGTTAAAGGATTTCTCACATCAGGACCCTCACATTGAGTTTTTGCTTGATTTGTTATAGTTCATACTGTCCAATAACTATTTTCGGTTTGACACTAAGTTTAACATACAAAAATCTGGTATCGCCATGGGTAGTAATGTGTCCCCAACCCTGGCTAACTTATACATGCGTTGGTTTGGAAAACAATTCATACATCCAAGGGCTGAGAAAAACTTTTACTTTTACAGGCGGTACATTGATGATATACTCTTCCTGTGGAAAGGTACACAGGAAGAAGCAGAAAAGTTTGTTCAGTATCTTAATGACCTGTCTACTCCGGTCAAATTGACTCTAAATATGGACAGCATTGAGTTTCTGGACCTGCATATATTCAAACACAGTAACCAATTGTGGACTACTTTATTCAGGAAGGAAGTGGACAGAAACTCGATACAGTTTGGCACAAGTTGTCACCCCATTAACACCAAACGTGGCGTAATATATAACCAATTTCTAAGTGTATTGAGGAACAATACAGACCCAGATAGGGCATATATCCAACTGGAAGACATGCATTAAAGACTATTGGCTCAGGGGTACAAATCAAATTACCTTAATGTACAACTAGAACGAGCCAAGAAACATTTTTTTAGTGATGAACCCATTCCAAAAAGTAGTAAGGACAAACTAGGCAAAACAAAAATGGTTGACTTCTGTTCCACATACACCCCTTATAGTCAGGGATAAGGGGTAGTATGGTGAATTATTGGGAATTGATCCAAAGGGACAAACATCTCCCATTTGAGGGTACTACAGTAAGACATATTTACAGGAGGGGCTGCAATTTGGCTGACCAATTAGTACTCACTGACATATCTACCTCCAATATGGGGTGGTTCCTCAAATCGGTTGTTTTTGCTGTAACAATTGTGTTATGTGTCAGTCAATGTTGACTGGTAAATATTTCCCTCATCCACAGAACGGAAAGAAAATTCCCATTAAACAGAGATTCCCCTTTACAAGCAAGAATGTTATTTACTTCATTGTATGCCCGTGTGGCCTACACTACGTGGGTAAGACACGTACAACATTCAAAGAGAGAATGGCGAACCACCATTCCTCGATTAGACAGGCTTTGGCCACCCGTGACATCAAAAATATCACCACTAAATATGGTGATTTGTCTGTAGCCAGACATTTTAAACAAATGTCCCACACTTTGGCATCCCTTAGATGTATGATTATTGATGGCCTCTCTAGTTCTGAGCAAACTAGTAATATGGACAAAGATAAAATTTTACTGCAGAGGAAGGCAAAATGGATAAACCGGTTGGAAACTCAGACCCCTAAAGGGTTAAACGAGCAATGGACTCTACAATGTTGTGATTTGATACTATGGAAATTCTAGCAGATAACAGAGTGTACTGTGTGTGTATTGTTACTTTAGGTTTAAAGTGAAAGTAGATTGTGGTGTGTGCTTTGCAGTGATATTTAATGAAACACAAGAACCTGTGTATTAGACCTTGTGTATAGGACCCTGTGTATAAGACCCTGTGTATAAGACCCTGTGTATAAGACCCTGTGTATAAGATCCTGTGTATAAGACCCTGTGTATAAGACCCTGTGTATTAGACCTTGTGTATAAGCTCCTGTGTATAAGACCCTGTGTATAAGATCTTGTATATAAGACCCTGTGTATTAGACCTTGTGTATAAGATCCTGTGTATAAGACCCTGTGTATAAGATCTTGTATATAAGATCCTGTGTATAAGACCTTGTGTATAAGACCCTGTGTATTAGACCTTGTGTATAAGATCCTGTGTATAAGATCCTGTGTATAAGACCCTGTGTATAAGACCCTGTGTATAAGATCTTGTATATAAGATTCTGTGTATAAGACCTTGTGTATAAGACCCTGTGTATAAGATCCTGTGTATAAGACCCTGTATTTATGATCCTGTGTATAACATCCTGTATATAAGACCCTGTATATAAGATACTGTATATAAGATCCTGTGTATAAGATCCTGTTACCACCTGTTGGGAGGACAGATTACTGGACAGACAATTTACCTTATTGGATACAAACTCTGAGGCAACAGATAAGCGTACACCAACTTACAAGGACACACAATATACAGGCCTGGTCAATTTTTAAAGTGGTACACCATAGACAGGGACGACCCCTGGTTACTGCACATATTATGGGGGGAACCTGTTTATGTGCACTGTCTGCTTTGTGCCAGACCAACAGAGTAACCCACTGTGTGCCATGCCACCCATAATCCTTCCATAAAGCAGTGATCTGGTACAAATTGGTGGCAGCGGTGCTGGTAATACCATTTATTCTCCCTGTTTTCTTTGAATATTTGTTCTCTGTATTAAGCTATGGAGGCTGCTACTGAACGTATTGGTTTAAATCCTCCTGTCCTTGTACCTGCAGATAAAATGCCCTTAAGTAGCTCTACCAGGCCCAATTGCCAAACCTATTTTTAAACCTGATCCATTTGATGGGGTAACTAGGGAGTGGACTAATTGGCTAGAACAATTTCAATTGGCAGCCACTATTAATGGTTGGGATGAAGGTGCTCGCTGGCAAGTCCTTAGCCTTTTGCTTAGTGGTAAAGCCAGGCAGGTATGAAATAAAAAACAGTTATCATTTATTAAAAATTGCTCTGAAGCTATTTTTTTTTCAATTAGATCTGTATAAAAGAGTATATAAAGGATAAATCCATTTCTTTAGGTAAACTGGGAATGAGAAATGTTTGTTTATACCATAGATTATTAGGGCAATGCTATTATAATAACATGATACTGTGAGGTACCTTCTGTTATAATATATGAGGTACCATCACCACTGCCGTGGTGAATGCTAATAAGTATTAACCTAGCATGTTTAGTTTCAACCACACTATGTGGCAAGATTGCCTGGGTCTACTCTCAGACCTGCAGGATTATCCTTTTTGGTTCCTCTGGAAGCTGGTGACTGTCTGAGTAACAGTGTAAAATATACCTGTGTAAAGATTCTATATCCACTATATCCACACATAGCAAAACATACACGCACATAATTTCCATTGTGCACCAACGGCACAATGGAATTTAATTACTCACATGCTTGATTTTTTTATTTAAATCTGCCACAGAGTTGGAGGTTAAAGCTTCATACAAACATCCGTTTCGGCCGATAGTCGTATGCGTTTGGTTGGGGTTCGTACGTTGCTCCGCTAAAACAGAGGCGGATCAACAAACGACCCCCGACCGAAGGCATACACACGTGCGGCTCTCAGCCAAAAAGGACGTTCCTCACGCTAGGCGGTCTGGGGCCTGTCACCAAATCAGACGTCTGTATGAAGCTTTATTTAAATTGGAGATAAGTGCCATTAGGGAAATGTCATTTTTCGGTGCTATCCCACCTATACTCTATATTGACCAGCTTGCGATCATTATTGATATAAGTACTATGGTCTTTACTAATTGCAGAGATTATTGAAGTCTGTGTGTATTTGAATGGATGTATGTGAATATACCGGTATATGTACAGTATTTGTTATCATGTAATTGTAATACTATCAGGGAGATTCAATAAAAGTTCTTATCGTTTAAAATGGTGCTAATTTTGCCCCAACCAATCAGAACTTATGTAACATTTGAAAGCTAACATCTGATTGGTTGGGGCAAAATTAGCACCATTTTAAATAAGAACTTTTATTGAATAACCCTGTATGTTTATGAGGCTCTGCGTAGGACATAAGATTATGTCATGGCCACACTCCAGTCCATTAAAAGTACCCAGGGTGAAGACTAGGAAAGAAGTCCGGTTCCGAGACAGTTTTGAGAAACATTGAATAAGTGAAATCACTGTTCCAAATAGGAGTAGCAAATCATAGCAATGACTAAGCTCCTATATGGAGCAAAACGCATCAGGGGAACTTATCTGTTTGTATTTCTTAGCACTTTAACCCTACAGCATGTAATATTGCCTGTTAGTGCTGTTTCAACTAACTTATCACACCTGGTCTGTTTTTTTCTGCTCTGTGTGGCCATTCCAGCACACTAATTAGCAGCTAATGGGGTGATCTTTTTGTGCTAATCTAGCCTTTTTTTTCCTTTCAATTAGTCACAGGGCCATCAGACTAGTATTTATCCTACTAAGACTAGTAGGACACCGAGTGCCTAGGGCTTTGTTACTAATAGGGCCAGTAGGGCGGAGAGGTTGCTCCCACCCTCCTGAAGGACATATAGTCTTTCCTTTTCTGTGCCTATTTCACTGTGTATTTTGGGCTGACTGCTATGATGGAATTTTATCCATTGAGTGTGTATTTTAATGTATATTTATTAAAATCTATGTTTTAACTACTATTTCCCCTTATTTTCGGACGATTGCACTTTTTTTTGTTGATTAAACTGTTTGCACTTTATAAGGGGGTTTCTTTTATCTCTTATTTGTCAATGTATTAGTGTTTAACCTCCAGCACTCCGTTCTATTCCCAGTGGGGGTAGCAGTGCGTCATAAACTTTTTCTTTGTATAATCACCAATAGAACATGTCAGAGGACACGTGGACATCCCTTAAGACTGGAAGCAAAGACGTTTAGTCCTTAAGTTCGGAAAGGGTTTTCCACTGTGAGAACGGTAAAGCTATGGAACTGTCTTCCAGTGGACGTTGTTATGGCAGGTTCATTGGTCAGTTTAATAAAAAGCTGGATGAGTTTCTACAAACAAGGAATGTTACAAGTTACTGGTATTGATACATAAAGTAGAGTTGGGAAAGGGTTTTCACTGTGAGAACTGTAAAGCTATGGAACTGTCTTCCAGTGGACGTTGTTATGGCAGGTTCATTGGATAGTTTAATAAAAAGCTGGATGAGTTTCTACAAACAAGGAATGTTACAAGTTACTGGTATTGATACATAAAGTAGAGTTGGGAAAGGGTTTTCACTGTGAGAACGGTAAAGCTATGGAACTGTCTTCCAGTGGACGTTGTTATGGCAGGTTCATTGGTCAGTTTAATAAAAAGCTGGATGAGTTTCTGCAAACAAGGAATGTTACAAGTTACTGGTATTGATACATAAAGTAGAGTTGGGAAAGGGTTTGTCACTGTGAGAACGGTAAAAGCTATGGAACTGTCTTCCGTGGACGTTGTTATGGCAGGTCATTGGTCAGTTTAATAAAAGCTGGATGAGTTTCTGCACAACAAGGAATGTTACAGTTACTGGTATTGATACTAAAGTAGAGTTGGGAAAGGGTTTTGTCACTGTGAGAACGGTAAAGCTATGGAACTGTCTTCCAGTGGACGTTGTTATGGCAGGTTCATTGGTCAGTTTAATAAAAAGCTGGATGAGTTTCTGCAAACAAGGAAGGTTACAAGTACTGGTATTGATACATAAAGTTAGAGTTGAAAGGTTTGTCACTTGTGAGAACGTTAAAGCTATGGAACTGTCTTCCAGTGGACGTTGTTATGGCAGGTCATTGGTCAGTTTAAATAACAAAGCTGGATGAGTTTTCTACAAACAAGGAATGTTACAAGTTACTGGTATTGATACATAAAGTAGAGTTGGGAAAGGGTTTTCACTGTAGAACGGTAAAGCTATGGAACTGTCTTCCAGTGGACGTTGTTATGCAGGTTCATTGGTCAGTTTAATAAAAAGCTGGATGAGTTTCTACAAACAAGGAATGTTACAAGTTACTGGTATTGATACATAAAGTAGAGTTGGAAAGGGTTTGTCACGTGTGAGAACGGTAAAGCTATGGAACTGTCTTCCAGTGGACGTTGTTTATGGCAGGTTCATGGTCAATTTAATAAAAGCTGGATGAGTTTTGCAAACAAGGAATGTTACAAGTTACTGGTATTGATACATAAAGTAGAGTTGGGAAAGGGTTTGTCACTGTGAGAACGGTAAAGCTATGGAACTGTCTTCCAGTGGACGTTGTTATGGAGGTCATTGGTCAGTTTAATAAAATCGGATGAGTTTCTACAAACAAGGAATGTTACAAGTTACTGATATTGATATATAAGTAGAGTTGGAGGGGTTTGTCACTGTGAAACGGTAAAGCTATGGAACTGTCTTCCAGTGGACGTTGTTATGGCAGGTTCATTGGTCAGTTAATAAGCTGGATGAGTTTCTACAAACAAGGAATGTTACAAATTACGGTATTGATACATAAGTGAGTTTGTGAAAGGGTTTGTCACTGTGAGAACGGTAAAGCTATGGAACTGTCTTCCAGTGGACGTTGTTATGGCAGGTTCATTGGTCAATTTAATAAAAAGCTGGATGAGTTTCTGCAAACAAGGAATGTTACAAGTTACTGGTATTGATACATAAAGTAGAGTGGGAAGGGTTTGTCATTGTGAGAACGGTAAAGCTATGGAACTGTCTTCCAGTGGACGTTGTTATGGCAGGTTCATTGGTCAGTTTAATAAAAAGCTGATGAGTTTCTACAAACAAGGAATGTTACAAGTTATGATATTGATATAATAAAGTAGAGTTGGGAAAGGGTTTGTCACTGTGAGAACGGTAAAGCTATGGAACTGTCTTCCAGTGGACGTTGTTATGGCAGGTTCATTGGTCATTTTAATAAAAAGCTGGATAGTTTCTACAAACAAGGAATGTTACAGTTACTGGGATTGATACATAAAGTAGAGTTGGGAAAGGGTTTGTCACTGTGAGAACGGTAAACTATGGAACTGTCTTCCAGTGGACGTTGTTATGGCAGGTTCATTGGTCAGTTTAATAAAAAGCTGGATGAGTTTTCTACAAACAAGGAATGTTACAAGTTACTGGTATTGATACATAAAGTAGAGTTGGGGAAAGGGTTTGTCACTTGAGAACGGTAGCTATGGAACTGTCTTCCAGTGGACGTGTTATGATGGCGGTTCATTGTCAGTTTAATAAAAAAGCTTGATGGTTTCTACAAACAAGGATGTTACAGTTATTTACTGGATTGATACATAAAGTAGAGTTGGGAAAGGTTTGTCACTGTGAGACGGTAAAGCTATGGAACTCTTCCAGTGGACGTTGTTATGGCAGGTTCTTGGTCAGTTTAATAAAAAGCTGGATGAGTTTCTGCAAACAAGGAATGTTACAAGTTACTGGTATTGATTCATAAAGTAGAGTGAATCAGGGAAATTTCCGATTGTCACTTGGAGTCAGAAGGAATTTTTTTTAACCCTTCATAAATTTGGTGGGTTTTTTTTGCCTTCCTATACTATACTGTAGTGTACTATTCTGTACTATACGGTACTGTAAAATACTATAACTGTACTGTACTATACTATACTCTGCTTTACTAGACTATACTGCACTGTACTATACTACACTGTACTGCTTGTGAAGGTTCTCATTCATCCAGTTCATGGTATACTTGTTGTATTCAATATAGATCAACTGGACTTGAAGTTTAGTTCTTGAAGATTTTTCGCTAGTCATCCGACTGGATCTCTCAATTCAAGATGACTTGTACAAGAATCTTTGGCAATTATGTACCCTGGAAAATCCCAATTAGCATATCACAGCCAAGTGTTAAGGGCGTATTGGATAGTGGCTAAGAGGTGTTTATAGGAACGCCCAGAGTAAGGTGTCAAAACACATTGTCCATGGCAGACAGTTTGGTGTCGAAACCCCCCCACCTCTATTTAGGCTTGTTTTTCTTTGAAAAAGAACACAGAATACCAACAGTGAAGGGGAAAGCAAGACAGAGAAAGAACATGGTCATCCCATATGTACAGGGGCCTCCGAGAAATTAAGAAGATTTTCAAAAACACCATATCCCGTTTCTGCTTTAAACCGAACAACACAATTGAGCAGTATTGTGTACACTCCGAAAGACCCATAACCAAACAACAAGAAAAGCGACATCATATATGCAGTGCAGTGATGAATGCTCTGATTTGTATGTGGGGGAGACCAAACAGCAACTGCATCACGTATGCCCACGCACAGAAGAGCCAATTTTCTCGGGTCTGGACTGTGTACCTGCATCTTAGATAAAGGGCATACCCTTTGAAGATTGTAATGTTAACATATTGGCAAAGGAACGTGACGTTTCAAGAGAGGTGTTAAGGAGGCCATTTATGTGAAATAGAAACCACGCTAAAATAGAGTGGGAGGGGTCGACACCAACTGTTGCCATGTACAATGCTGTTTTGACACCTTACTCTGGCGTTCCTATAACACCTATTAGCCACTATCCAATCACGCCCTTAACACCTGGCTGTGATATGCTAATTGGGATTTTCCGGGTACATAATTGCCACAGATTCTTGTACAAGTCATTCTGAATTGAGAAAGCCAGTCGGATGACTAGCAAACGTCTTCAAAACAAAAACTTCAAGTCCAGTTGATCTAATTGACTACAACAGATACTACACGGTACTGTACTATACATACTGTACTATACTTTACTGTATCTGTCTATACTATACTGTACTGTACTATACTATACTATACTGTACTGTACTATACTCTGCACTTAACTGTCCATACTATACTATACTGTGCTGTACTATACTATACTAAATTAACTACACTATATTTTACAATCCGCACTATTCTATACTATACTATCACTGTACTACACTATACCGTACTGTACTAATACCATACTGTACTAACTGGTACTGACTATACTGTACATACTGTACTGTACTAACTGTACTATACTCTGCTTTAACTAGACGATACTGTACTACTATGATTAACTACTTACGCATACACTGACCTCTCTAGTATAGCTATACGACTGTACTATACTATACTGCTACTATTACGTACGGTACTATAACTATAATTTTCTATGCTTTACAACTAACTATATATGTAGCTTACGCTGATACTAAACTGTTCTACTACATCGTACATAATTGTCTTACTATACTATACTGTACTCATTATACTAATACTGTACACTATACTGTACTGTACTGTACTATCTATACTTACTGTAACTAGCTAGTATACTATACTATAACTATATTGGTACTATACATATTTACTATCTATACTGTAACTGTACCTATACTCTATAACTGTACTGTACTATACTGTACTGTCCTATACTATAACGTCCCCCCTCTACTATACTCTACTATAGGTACTATATATACTTTATATTACTGATTACGTGTACTATACTAGTAGTCTATACTATCTGAAGCTGTACTTTACTAGGCTATACTATAACTATACGTATGTACTATACTATACGTATCATTAACTATCATTTCTATACTATACGTACTATACATCTATACTACTGTACTAACTACTATTGTTCTCGTATACTATACTTACTATCGCGTCTATCTGATATCGTCTGTACTATACTATATACTATACTCTATGGCTTTAAACTATGCTATCTATACTATCTCTCTTTACTATACTATACTTAGTCTACTATCTATACTATATACTATACTATACTGCTCCTACTATACACTCCTGTCATATTATACTTACTAACTATACTTGATACTGTACATACGGTATACGTAACTTAACTGTACTAATCTATAACTATCGTATACTAGGCTTTTACTACTATACTCAATTCTACTGGACTATACTGTACTACTTACGTACTTACTATATCTATACTTACTGTATATCTACATTACATACTACTATCATTTTATGTATAATACTGTACTTAACTATACTTATACTATCCTATACTATACTATACTATACTTACTATCTATACTGTACTATACTGTATTACTATACTATATAACATACTATACTTAACTATACTATAACTATACTATACTATACTATACTATACTATACTATGCTATATACTGTCTATACTGTACTTAACTATAACTATACTATATCTATACTATACTATATATACTATATATACTACTATACTATGTACTGGACTATCTATACTATGCTTACTGGCTATACATACGATACTATATGTACTATACTGTACTGTAACTGTACTGTTGTAATTAATATTTACTGTACTATCTGTACTTACTCACGTTACTATACGACATACTATCTATACTATAGTACTTATGACTATATTATACTATACTATACTTATACTATTTAAATATGATCGAATGTATGTGTATGTGAAAACTCAAAAATAGCTTGCACGTGAAGAAGTTGTTTTTTTTATATGTTTGTTGACTATTTTTTAGGTCCCTAAACAATTAACACTTACTTTGATTCATTGACTTCTAAGGGTCCGTTTTAGAATTTTCAAATTAGCAGTAACTATGTACTGTATGTGTAGCATTGTACTGTCTGCGAGAGTAGCAGTGCATGCGTGAGTTAGTTACAAGCTAATTGCTTGGCTGGTTTACCATGAGCTCAGTTTACCATTGAAATCATTGCCCTTAGCAGCTTTTTTATTTACTGAAACGTTCGGGCTGAGTTGAATATGTTTTTTATTTTTATTGGATAAAATATGAGACTTTTCCCACTCCCAGTAAATCGAAATCTACTAACACGACACAATAAAACAGAAAAATATCCACATCTACGGCTAAAGACTTATCATTTGCAAACAATTAAAAGAAAAATAAAATTCGACATAAAAGGCTGTCGGTGAACTGACTTCATTTCATTTCAAATTCAAGTTTCCATTGAATAACAAGGCGGCAGTCCCTATGGGTCTAGTTTGGTTTGTAGAAGACACATTCAGGAATCCAAATGCAGTAAAACACAGGATTTATGCCCTTTTTTAAGAGCGGAAATTTAAAAAAAAACCAAACGCATAGCTTAATACTCCAGACATTTACATAGAGGGAGAAAGTGACAAAAGATTCTTCCGCATAAATATAAATATGCTTTGTAAAACAAGCTGCACTGTCGTAAAACGATAACACAACACACGATAAAAAGCAACTGAATATTAGACCTCTAGCTACCAGAAAAAGAGCAATAGGAAAATAAACGTGCCCTTGCTTTGTAAATTAATAGAGGGCCTAATGTGTTGATTAATGACAATTCATTGTATTTTGATTAGAAATCTGCACACTCACATACAGATTTTCTGTAGGTATATATTTCCATACAAATGATTGGAAATATTTAGTAAATGTTGCTTCCCTTGCTGTAATATACTGTATAAGGCTATTAAAGAACAATTTCACTCATCAAAACCGTGTGGAAAGTACCCAGGTGGAGGACCTAATGCACAATCCTCAACCTCACCCCTGGGTTCACTTACTAACTCTAGATTCACACCACCCACCCAAATTTTTTCTTCTCGGTGCTCTCCTTCCTGAAGCCGTTGCACTAGTCCAATGAGGAGATGCTTCTGAAAAAGGCGTGTCTTCTTATTGGCCATAGAGATGGACTAATGAACTCGAACGAGTTCAGGCCAAACATCCGAGTTCGAACAACCCGACCTTCCGAACTATCGAGGACTCTTCATTACGATTTTCTGTCGGAGTTGAGGTCGAGCTAGGACGTGATTCGCGTAGATTGCGCCGCGATTTCGATCTCATTCGCAGTGTCTACGTCTGCGCATGTGGTGGAAATCTACATATGAGAGAAAGTCGGCGCGAGAGCGCGATGCGTAGTGACAGATCGGACCTGAAAAATGTCTATATACCAATACGTGAGTAAATATCGAATAATGAATATACGAGTAAAGTTCTATTATACCAATATACGCGAGTAATATCGATTAATGATATTGCGATTAAAATGTCTATTATACCAAGCGAGTAAATATCGAATTAATGAATATGCGAGTAAAATGTCTATTATACCTATACGGGTAAATAATATCGAATATCGAATCCGCGAGTAAAATGTCATTATACCTATCCGCAGTAAATATTCGATTTAATGAATATGCGAGTAAATGTCTATTATACCTATACGCAAGTAATATCGAATATCGAATCCATGAGTAAAATGTCTATTATACCATACGCGAGTAAATATTGATTTAATGAATATGCGAGTAAAATATCTATTATACCAATACGTGAGTAAATATCGATTTAATGAATATGTGATAAAATGTCTATGTACCAATACGTGAGTAAATATCGAATTAATGAATATGCGAGTAAAATGTCTATTATACCAATACGCGAGTTAATAATATCGATTTAATGAAATGGGAGTAAAATGTCTATATACCAATACGTGAGTAAATATCGATTTAATGAATATGCAAGTAAAATACTATTATCCCTATACCGATGTATAATCGATATTCGAATCTGTGAGTAAAATGTCTATTATACAATACGCGAGTAAGTATCGATTTAATGAATATGCGAGTAAAATGTCTATATACCATACGCGAGTAAATATCGAATATGAATATGCGAGTAAATGTCTATTATACCTATACTGAGTAAATATCGAATATCGAATCCGCGGTAAAATGTCTATTATACCAATACGCGAGTAATATCGATTTAATGATATGCGAGTAAAATGTCTATTATACCTATACCGCGAGTAAATATTGAATATCGAATCCATGAGTAAAATGTCTATTATACCTATACGGGAGTAATATCGAATATCGAATACGCGAGTAAAATGTCTATTATACCTATCACGAGTAAAAATCGAATCCATGAGTAAAAGTGTCAATACCAATACGCGAGTAAATATCGATTTAAATGAATATGCGAGTAAAATGTCTATTATACCTATACGCGAGTAAATATCAATATCAATCCATGAGTAAAATGTCTATTATACCTATACGCGAGTAAATATCGAATATCCGAATCCATGAGTAAAAATGTCTATTATACCTATACGCGAGTAAATATCGAATATCGAGTCCATGAGTAAAATGTCTATTTACCAATACGCGAGTAAATATCGATTTAATGAATATGCGAGTAAAATGTCTATTATACCTATACGCGAGTAAATATTGAATATCGAATCCATGAGTAAAATGTCTATTATACCTATACGCGAGTAAATATCGAATATCGAATCCATGAGTAAAATGTCTACTATACCTATACGTGAGTAAATATCGAATATCGAATACGCGAGTAAAATGTCTATTATACCAATACACAAGTAAATATCGTTTTAATGAATATGCGAGTAAAATGTCTATTATACCAATACGTGAGTAAATATCGAATATCGAATCCATGAGTAAAATGTCTATATACCAATACGCGAGTAAATATCGAATATCGAATACGCGAGTAAAATGTCTATTATACCAATACACAAGTAAATATCGATTTAATGAATCCGCGAGTAAAATGTCTATTATACCTATACGCGAGTAAATATCGAATCTGTGAGTAAAATGTCTATTATACCTATACGCGAGTAAATATCGAATATCGAATCCGCGAGTAAAATGTCTATTATACCTATACGTGAGTAAATATCGAATATCGAATACGCGAGTAAAATTTCTATTATACCTATACACGAGTAAATATCGATTTAATGAATATGTGAGTAAAATGTCTATATACCAATACGCGAGTAAATATAGAATTATCTTATATGCGAGAGCTGGAAAGTAGCGCGTGTGAGAGTAAAACTGATTTTTCAAAAGTCCTGCAGCAGACACATATCCCTTTATATTGCATCCTTTCATCCACCTTTAAAGTTTCTTCGTAAACTTTCCCTTTCTAGTTTGAATAAAAACATTCTTTTTGCTTCTAATCCCAGTCTGTAACATGTCATTGACACAGAAAATGCACAATATGTAAATATACATCAAATCAAGTCTAACTTTCGGTACAGTCGGGTATTTTGACAAATGATTTTGACGCCGTGTAGAACGGTAATATTTTATTCTTTGTCTCAGCCCTAGACTGTCCCATGATACTGAAGACCGGTCACTGACTCTGCATATCTATTCATCCTCTGTTGATTCATTTCCATATCTCCCGGAGACTAGAAAGAATGGCTGAAAAGTAAATTTAATGTTATTCCACCATGAAAGCTTCGTACATCCTTATCACTCGGCAGCACTTGATTTCCAAGTTCAGCAATAAACAATTAAAGAGATTAGAGAGTGGGAGTCTTTCGGAGAAAGGTTTGTTGCTTTGTTAAGACATTAAGTTTGCAGGTAAAGCTTTATTTCCCGGGATCCGAAATCTCATGACATATTAGTAAAATATTAAAAAGCTTTCAGCTCCTGTCAAGAGCGACTTCTCTCTAAATTCGCCGAAACGAGAGCCTCTACTTGTGATCAATGGCAGAGCGCATGCCATTATTCCTTTTGAAACCACAAAGGATTCCCTAATTGAGAATTCTCTATCTTGGGTATTGTGCTTTGCTGGTGAAATGTGTCTGATTATAAAGACGGCTCAATACACAAGAGCTATTGTTGGCATGTCCATTATTATCGCTAATAACGATGATACTAAAACTGCTATTATTAATAAGGAAAAGCGTGGATTTAAACTGACTAGGGTTACTTTTAAAATGTTCATTCACACCTGATGATGGGGTAATGTTGAAACATTGTGTTATGGAGCATGTCACAATAAAGGATTTCTACAATGTGCCTGCAGGGTGTGCACCTAAACTTTCTAGTGCCCCAAGCTCCTGTCTAATTAATATTGCACTGGCGTCTCAGCATAAATTCTGATTGGGTCGTACCCCCTGTGGGGTTTTAACAAAACTTGTGTGGTCATCATGATTTCTTTTTTTAAATAGTATGTCCACCACCCTGACAAATTTTCTACCTCACACCCAGGGTCCCCCCAAACCCTACTCGCGATACTTACCTTACTCCATGGTGCCCCTGAAAGAAGATATTTCATTTGAAGTCCATTTGTCCCTCATCTCACTTCTAGCGGCAATAGACAATAACTTATAACAGTTGCACAAGCTGCCTATTTTTACAGCTGGAAAGGAGGTAGGCACAGTGCAGTGAGATACGTGGGCTAGATAGGTCGGGCTCGGGAAATCAAAAACCTACAGCTATTGGTGCAGGCCCCATAAAATGAGAGCAAAACCCACATTCAACCTGATTTTACAGTGGGTAATGCAGTTGTGGATGACAATTAATAATGTTAATTAATAATACGACCAGGCAGGAATTGTACATATACTGTAATACAATTCATTTCATCGCCTTTTTTTTTTTTTTTTATAGATTTCATTTAATATACAAAATGGCAGCTCAAGTTTAATGTCTCCCCGATATTAGTTTCATAGGTAAAAAGTGACATATGGGAATCCGTCCGCCTGTTTGTCTCTCTCCATTTCCGAGAGACATTAGGCATTTGCTTTTATGTCACGGCAGAAATGTCAAGTAAAATGCTTTTTGATGCCTTTGCATTCTGCATCATGCGGAGCCTATTATTAAACTTGTATTACTGTCCCCATTCAAATATCAATTTCAGGAGGAAGAGGAAAAAGTCTAACATGTCAAAAAGTAGACAGCTGGACGCATCACATAGCAAGTTCTTTATTTTTGCATTAAGAGCTGAACCTTCATTTCTTTTTTTATCTTAAAGTTTCCTTAGAGTTTATACATGAGGTTAGCAAACTCTTTCACTACATCAAGCCTTCCAGTTACACCCGTGCTTGCTTTACCCTTAGTCAAGTACACTGAGTTTAGCTGGGACCACTGGTGCGAGGGGGAAAAGGGTAAAGAAATAACAATTAAACCTGTGTATTTTCGAACATTATTGAAAATTTGTTCCGGTTTCGGATTTTCGAATCTTTGGGATTTTCCCAAGATCCGGGAATCCGAAAAAATAGGTGTATGTCATTCTAATTGCCAATTTTCAGGCTATACTTTTTGATTTTTACTTTATTGAGCACCATACACGTGTAAAAACACGGCAAGCAAAGTTTTTAGATGATCATCTATGACTAAGGGGGCAGTCCCCGAAATGCGTCAGATGATGCTTGCTTGCTTGTCATGTTTTTAGACATGTATGGTGCTCAGTAAAGTTGTTTGAAGGGACCAGAAAGTTCTTTATATCTGTTAGCGGATTTAGGACCACCTGGAGCACACCCAGTGTCCCCCGTGTTCCGCTGGCTTGGAGCGGCCGCTTCTTCTACTGGTTGAATACTATAGGCCTGGTCTTTTGACTGCAACATGGTCTTACAGAAATATGTTGCAGTCAATTTAACAACACATAAAATTCCTGTAAATATAACAGCACCCAAAAGGTTCAGAGTAATCCCACAACAGTCTTAAAGGGCATGTCCACCCCAAAACTATAATCCCCCCAACTACTGGCCCCATCATGTAGTGTAATAAAATCCTTACTTTACATCCCAGCTCCAAATGGTTCTCCTGTAATCCCCCCAAAGTCCCAAAAACTGCCCACCAGGAGGATAGCAGAGTCCATATAGGACTCTGCCTCCTGTCTCTCCTCCGGGAGAAGTTTGGCATGCGTACTGCAGGCCTCCCCCTCCCTCTTCCTCCCTCTCCCACCCACTTTGGTCTCCCTTCCCCTAGCGTAAATCCCTTTTAGTATATTATAGCCCATGTTCCCCCAGCCCAAACTGCTATAATTATATTCTCAGTAAGTACCCCCGATCATTACCTCTCAGCCAATCACAGGCGCGGCTGCCGGTCCCGCCCCTGCTTGCAGTTCCATGCAAGCAGAGGGCCGTGCATTGCTGCGAAGGAGAGAGGTAAGGTGAGTAATGATCGAGGGACTTTCTGAGACTATAATAATAGCAGTTGGGGCTGGGGGAACATGGGCTATAATATATATAAAACGTTCCATAAAGGGTCGACATGCCCTTTAACCAGCCCTTTCTGATAAATTCCAATAAGCAGATTGGACTGCGTTTGAATCTTTTTATCCAAGTTCGGTCCGTTTTCGAATGTTCAAACTATATGGAAAGTACAAAGTTCAAAAACAGACCCATTAAAGTCAATGTGAGTCAAATAGTTTGAAATGTTCTAATAAAATACAATTAAAATATCAATGGTAACTTAATGTAAATGGCTGTGGGACCTGGAAAATGGTCTGGGGAACATGTTCCAATATCCAGGACTCGAAAAATCTATTTTATTCTCACGCGTGCTACTTTCCAGCTCCAGTGTTCGATTGTCGATAATTTTCCCATAAACGATTCGAACATTCGATAACTATCCCATAAATAATTTGATCATTTGATAATTACCCATAAACGATTCAGACATTCGATAATTATCCCAAAATAATCCGGGTCCGGGATAGTTCGATAAGTTTGGCTCAATCTCGGGTTCGAGTTAGAGATCTAGTCCATCTCTACTAGATACCGTATTCGGTTTATTTTTCATATTATTAAGTCCCAGAAGAACTGTCCTATTATGATATAAAACAGGCAGGCATCCTAACTGTGGGAGGTGACAGTTATAACATGGGCAGATTATGTCCATGCCTCCAGCTTCATCCAGGACCAATCTCTGCACATCCTAGTTTAATGCTCTTTGGTCCGGGACACCTTGACAGGGCCTTAAGTTTCTGTCATAGATGTTTGAGAGCTAAATGGTTAATAAGAGCACCCTCCCCCTAATGTACATTTACTGACAACCCTAACGTCAGGTTTACCCTGTTCCTTTTCTTCAATCCAGGGCCATGTCTTGTTTACTCAGCCAACCAAGGAGAGTGAAGCCTTGACACATATCACACATGTATGTAAGAATTCTTACACATATACAACATTTGTGGGGTTCTACCTCCTCAAAAGTTAAATCCACCTTTGCCTTACGACCCTCGGATGCAATAATAAAGATTTCAGAAGCGGGAAAGCAATAAAATCCCTTTGTAACCCCCGGCACCTAAATAAAATCATTAAATTGGTGCGTTTGTTTAGGTTCTGCTGTTCTTTATTGCACGGCGGTGAATTTGGTCCCAGTAGCAGTAAAGGTTTAGGATCAGGTGCTTGATCATATTGAGGCCAATTCTACGAATCCTCGTTACTTAAAACATAGTGACGTGAACTGACCCCTGTCAAAGTCTTCTCTGAGTTATTATCCCTTAGGGAGACACGGGGAGGAACATAAGACAATAGGCACAATAATGTTCAACGGGAAACATTGTCTCCAGGACCTAGCATAATACTACATATAGCTCGCTACAAAATACAACAAATCTGATTACCAAATACTGATATTTACAGTATCTTAAATACAAATCTGGAGCTTGGCTATTGAGTATTTTTATTGAATGATTCTTTAAATGCTATGGAAATGGTCAATAGGTATAATAATAATAATTGGAGCTATAAAATTCAGATATTACATCTGATTGGTCAATGCAAAATACCAGCCAGAGCAGTTGATTGGTTTGAATTAAGTAAGTGATATTTATACACTACCCACTGCAGCTTTAAATGTTTAGAACGGTACTGAAATTCCAAATGAATTGTTGTATTATAACAATGTGCGTCTTATGGATATTTAAGGTGGTAGAAGTAAAAGCAAAATTGGATCTGTCCAACTCATACAACCCTTTTACTGATACATGTGTAATTGCCATTAAATTGCGTTGTTACATGTGTGATTGTACACTGAGGATTTATTCACATTGAGGTGGATTAGAAAATGAAGAGATTTGGTATAGTTGGTTGAGGTCCATGTAAAAATCCTACTAAAATTCATATTAGACCACCAGTCTTTCATCAGCCAATAGACACACCCTGATGTCACATTACTTTACTATGATGTCAAAGAACCTATTTAACCCTTCCCATTGACTAAATAATAATAATACTTTTGATCCAGAATACTACTTATAGCACAAATACAGTTTGAAATCTCGACAGTTGGTAACTGAATAGACATTACAAAGTATCTCACTCTGCAGCATATTATAAAGCCGGTTCGTTTTATTATAAAAGTCCCCCACGGGTGTTGTTTGAGATTCAGTGAAGCTATTGACTCGATCCTCAGCAACCTGTAGTAAACATTCCAAGATCCAACCAATATTGTTCAGATAATTATGTTGAGGTTTTCTGACTTTCCGCATATGGTTGTGGCTTATAGCCAAAGGCCTAAGATGCTCATCGGAGAGCTGGAGACAGTAATTTGTCCGTCTGTTCCCATTGCTCCGGATCTGCCCTACTTTTTCACACTGTTTCACTTCATAAAATATGTGCCTGGCTCGGTGTGGGGAATCACACATGCAAAGAAAGTTTTTAATACAATTTTAGCAACAGTAAATGGCACAGAATTAGAAATGTAATAACGTTCCATGGAATAAGCCTGCTGTCACTCGATAAAGAAAATAAAAGTGCATGAAAATAGAGATTTCTAAAAGTCAAACAAACATGAAATACTTTTCCTTGAGTTTTGTATTTAATCACAGAAGCTGCTTTAGGCAATTTTGTATTAGGTGTTAATTTTGTATAATTAGGTGTTAATTTTGTATACTATCAGGGAGATTCAATAAAGTTCTTATCGTTTAAAATGGTGCTAATTTTGCCCCAACCAATCAGATCTTATTTAACATTTGTAAGCTTACATCTGATTGGTTGGGGCAAAATTAGCACCATTTTAAAGGATAAGAACTTTTATTGAATAACCCTGTATGTTTTTTTTACATTTACAGTTACATGAGAAAAATCTCTTTCAATCTCCTTGCCCGACCTCCTCGCCCAGCCGATGTGTTCCCCCTGCTCTCCTCCCTCTCTCTGTACTTTGGAAATGGTCTGGTAGTATTACTTGGATGTTTGTTGATTTTAAGAAGTTGAATAAAAGTTTTCCTTAAAGGGCATGTCCACCCCTTTTTTGTATTTTCTATAAAATGTAGGTATTGGTCCCCCAGTCCCAACCGCCGTAATAGATTTTTTAGAAAGTGCCCCGATTTTTACTTACCTTACCTCTCTCCTCCACCACACTCTCCCGGCCCTCTGCTTGCATGGAACTGCAAGCAGGGGGCAGGACCGGCAGGGGGCGGGATCAGGGACGCGGCTGCCGGCTGCTCAGAACGCCGGGGGAGAGTGGTAAGGTAAGTAACTATCGGGGGACTCTCTCTAAATTCTATTATAGTGGTTGGGGCTGGGGGACCAATACCTACATTTTGACCAAGGGGTTTAGAGCTAGGGGGAGGGACAGCAAAACGGGAGGGAGAAGGAGGGGAGGACAGATCCTACACTGCAGTTTCCTGGACTTTGGAGGAGCATAGCAGGAGAACCATTTGGAGCAGAAATGTGAGGTAAGGATTTTATTAAACTACAGAGTGGGGCCAGTATGGGATTAAATTTAAAATGTTAGTTTTGTGGGTGGACATGCCCTTTAAATATTTCTTTAATATACGGTAGATACCCCCTGTCCACCCCCAATTGGCATGTTAATTCTTAAAGGGCAACTAAAGCCACAGAACAACACTGAACCAGAAGGCAGAACACCTTGATATAAAACCAGTAATCTGTGTCTTACCTCTCATTTTGATACAGGCACTGAGAAATTAACCAAAATAACATATGGTTTGTGCTTCACTTCACAGCATTCTAGTATCACACAGTTTGGTCAACGACCAATATGTTCTGCACATGCTCAGTCCTTAGCTATGGCACAAACTTGTTACAGTTGGTCACACCCATTAATAATTTCTAGCCAATCCTTTTACAGAAACAATAAAGCAAGGAAGCATGTGACTGAGGTCAGGAGGTGTGGTCTGACACTGCACATACACACAGATACTTCATCCAGGCTTACATTTACTTTAATACAATTTACTGAAGTGGTATCTTATAGCTTATTGGTGTTTTTAGGGGGGTTGTTTTCAGATTCTGGAGTATAAAACATTGGGTTTAGTTCTCCTTTAAATAATATTAGAACTGTACTGAAAGCACTTTGCTCCCACGGTGCACTGATCCGTTTCCCTGCTTGCTGGAACTTCCAAGCAGAGCCAAATCTGTGATTGGCTGAGATGCAGCCACAGACGCTGCTGCTGTCAATGGAGAGTGCTGTGGGAACAATGGGCTGTAAGTAGAGTTCTGATTGTTTTTTTAAGAAATAACTTGGTGGTTAGGGATGGGCAGGGGGTATTTACCATATTAACTAGTTTATAGTACAGTATAGTATAGTATAGTATGGTATAGTACAGTAAAATACAGTACAGTATAGTACAGTATAGTATGGTATAGTACAGTACAAAACAGTATAGTACAGTATAGTATAGTATAGTACAGTATAGTATAGTATAGTACAGTATAGTATAGTACAGTATAGTATAGTACAGTATAGCATAGTATAGTACAGTATAGTATAGTACAGTATAGTAGAGTACAGTATAGTACAGTATAGTATAGTATAGTACAGTACAGTACAGTACCGTATATTATAGTCATGGACTCATTATAGTAGAGTAAGTATAGTAACAGTATATTAGTAAAGTATAGTACTTATAGTAAGTACAGTACAGTTTAGTACAGTATAGTTATAGTATAGTACAGTACAGTATAGTACAGTAAAGTAAAGTATAGTACAGTACTGTATACTATAGTATAGTACATTATAGCATAGTACAGTACAGTATACTATAGTATAGTATAGTACAGTACAGTACAGTATAGTATAGTACAGTATAGTACAGACGTACAGTATAGTTAGTGCAGTACAGTATAGTACTGTATAGTATATATGTTGTATTCAATTAGATCAACTGGACTTTAAGTTTAGTTCTTGAAGACGTTTCGCTAGTCATCCCCTGCTTTCTCAATTCAGAATGACTTGTACAAGAATCTGTGGCAATTATGTACCCTGGAAAATCCCAATTAGCATATCACAGCCAGGTGTTAAGGGCGTGATTAGATAGTGGCTAAGAGGTGTTATAGGAACGCCCAGAGTAAGGTGTTAAAACAGCATTGTACATGGCAGACAGATGGTGTCGAACCCCCCCACCTCTATTTAGAGTTGGTTTCTTTATTTTCACATAAATGGCCTCCTTAACACCTCTCTTGAACCAGTCACGTTCCTTTGCCTGATGGGCTTTTCACTTAACTTGTGGGGCCTAATTACAGGCGCCCAATGCATTAAAAACCAATGTAGCAGCTGCAAACCCTTTCTTATCTATATTAAATAGGTTAGTGTGACTTTAAGATTGTTTTTAGCCAACTGCCTCTGGGTAAATAATACTGAGCATGTTAACTGTATATTTATGGTAACAACTAAACTAAATATAGAGAATTAGACATGGCAAAGGGATTTACAGGATATTCCTAATAGTTATGCCTTTAAAGATTTGGTGGATAAAACTATATTGCGGGGTGATACATATGCAAAAACAGTTAATATTTTATTCAGCCAGTCCCTTGAAATGCTTTTAAGAAAATATTTCTATAGTATTTGGGATAAAAAGGGTTAAAATACTCTTTTCCTTTTAAATGCCTATGTATGGTGACCAACCCCTTTAAAAAGATTACGCCAAAGGTCCCGGCTATACAACTAACTAAACTTGTAATTCCGTGGCTCAGTATTAAAGGAGATTTCTCTCCGCGTTTCACTGAAATTGCAAAGTCAGCTCATCTTAATGATTCTATTTGCATAGATGTGTACGGTAAACAGTTCAGACCTCTTTCAATGCTGATACGGAGCCCTCAAAGAGATAAACCATATGAAAGATTAGTAACAGGCAATTATTTTCCACTTACATATTCAGCCTCATAATTCTAAATTAAGGTAAATGGGAAAAGCTTATAAAATATTCAATGCTTCTTTTATCTCTTCTCCTCCCTCTTATTAGAAGCCATGGAGGAATTTGCATAGAATAAACTCCAAGTCATAAATCAGAGGCGAGAGTTGTGAAACACTCCGGGTAAGTTATAATTTAGGGTTAAACATAGCGCGTTGAGCGTATTGTGTTATTAATGAGTTTTGTTATATGCTGACAGGACCACATATTAAAAAAATGCTGGCATGGAAAAAAAAAACCCAAGCTCATAATCAATTTTCAGTTTAATATCGGAAATGTGCAGTGTATTTAAGGCGGAAAAAGAATGATAATGGACGGGGTGAATTAATATGTTGTTGTGCTTACATAAGCGTTCAGTGCTCTTGTTACGGCGTTAAATAGGAGCTTACAGCTCAGTTCTTGTATTATTAGTGCTTTGCAGGCAAGGTATAAGTACTTTATTAGAACATCTGCCATTTAGGAAAATCTTATTCCTTGATACATATTCATTGTGTGTTTCCTTTCTCTGGATCAACAGTTAGGTATGGTTAATGAGTAGGGAAAAAAGAATGGAAGTGGGATATAGAGTAGAGCAGCACACTACTACACAGTGTGTGTCCTGTAACATTGTATGTTATGTTTTTGCACCAATAAATGAAGTTTTCACCTAAGTAGTGTGCTCCTCTACTCTATATCCCACTTGCATTGTGTAGCCCTGGAAGTAGGGGGATAAGAGTAAAGCACCTACCAACTTGTCTGGCTAACCAGCCGACAGCCGTGTGCCATTGTACACCTGGAACTTTTGCTGATATAAAGAATGGACTAGATGGACGTAAATCTTTATTCAACCTCCATTAGTATAAATGTTGGACTAGATGGAAGTATGTTTTTATACCATCTCCAATACTATGTTACTATGTAACTGTTATACAGACATTATGGGTAGGGTGTAAAGGTTGGACTAGATGGACATATGTCTTTATACAACCTCCAATACTAGAGAGTTACAGGGAGGATAGACCTTCTGTTCTATTACATTTCCAAAACAGGGGTTGTTTGTGAATCCCTGGCAAGCAGTATGTGGCAAGGCAGTGACTGGCTGTAACCCAGAGGAATTCCAGTTATTCTGTGTCAAGGTGGGATCTGTTTGTTCAATTCTACAGATCAGAGTTTTCATTGCTGGTTAACTCATTGTCTTCAATGTGGCTTTGTTCATTCCCCACAGGTATATAGAAAACAGGGCCAGCATATGAAAATAAGACATCCACCTATCACATTTCCATATTGTTCTATGTTTCCGTGCAATAGTCTGTGCAATAGTCCGCAATCCGATCGCATGCAATCCGCAAACAAAAGTGATTGCATGCGCTTGAAAATCAGTTTGCAATGAAGCACAGCACGCCTAGTGTGGACGAAGAATTGCCCAGCACTAGGGTTTGATTTTTAACATGCGATTGGATCGCTATTGGATCCCCCGTTAAATCGATGTAGTGTGGCCTAACCCTTGAAAGAGATCTTCCCTGCATGCATCTCCTGAACAATATACAGAGAGAGGTTTATTAAAGGGCAAGTCCAGCCCTGAAATGAAAACTTACATACGGGTAAATCACCCCCCAAAACCGTAAGCAGTAATAGTTTGAAATCTGAAAGGTGTAAGTCTAACCTGAAATCCTGCACAATGTCCTGTTTCTGCTTCCTGGTTCTTCCAGTTAGTAAATGTCAGTTATGGATTTGACAGTTGACATCACAGCCAATGACTGAATGTTAATCCCCTGTCTGCCTCTTCTGAGCATGCCCAGGCTCAGTACAGGCTCAGTACAGGTTTCTAAATTGCTCAGTTTCCATGAGGCATCCAGAAGCATAGCAGGCATACAGTAATGAATTCATAGGACAAAGTATGATATATCAACATATTTTAAAGAGGCCATTCTTTCTAAAAGATGTTCTTATGGGGGTGGAGTTGTCCTTTAAATTCTCTTTGTGTGTGTGTTGTCATTGCAATCAAATCTTTAACCAACAATTTAATTGCACCACAAACAGGTCAGTGTGGAAAGGGTTGTAGATTTCCTCTCTGCTGTTCATAAACCGACACGGACAGGAAATAAAGGGGAAAGTCGCTATTCCCCTTGTAATTATAATACATGGAATTCCAGTGTTTTTTTTTCAGTAAGTTGTTGAAAAGAAAAAAAAAAGCAAAAATTTAATTAGCAAATAATTGTTGCCAACTGCAGAATAACAAGGCTCATGGGAGTTTTTCTTACAACCAATCATATTTTATGAGATGGCAGATCCAATCATCTGGACCATTGATCAAATGCTCTTGTAGAATGGGAGTCAACATAATTATTATCCACATTCCTTGGAATTCCCCCCACGCACACACGTGACCCTGCGTGTGTTCTAGTTCTAGAACAGATAGCTGGATCCCTTTTTGGAGAACTAATTTAAAGGCAAGGCCACATCAGCGTGCTTTAACCCGTGATCCGATCGTATTAAAAAATGCTCACTAGTGTGGCCCAATTGGACTGGGCTCACTAGGTGCGCTGTGTTGGGATTCATTAATTGGAACCCATGCACAATCACATGTGCTCCAATTGTGCAAATGTGGCGTTCGGAAACAAGCGCACCGGATCACGTGTTAAAAAGCGCACATAATTAGATGGCCACGCCAAGTGCGCTGGGGCCCGTTGCACTGTGATCTGTTGAACGGAATGCATGCAATCCCCTTTATGGGGCAATTCAAATGTGCACAGATCCGTGCAGTGAGAAAACCAATTGTTACTCACTAGGAAGACGGGGCTGTCGAAATCAGGAAATGGCAAAAATGGATTTTGTCCACAATGCTGCTGGTTAAATCTGCTAGTTTGGAATTATAGAATGCATTCAGGGTTATCTACATTTTAGCCTTAGTTTCCCTTTAATTGAATCAAGGTTGGAAGTTTGCAGTCAGTACAGAAATGTATGTTATAGGGAATCCTATCTGACCTGGCTGTGGGTGGGAGAGCTACATGTTTGGGCTGTCAAAATGATTGTGATACATTCCTTTCTGCCTGGAGCTGTCAACAGAAGCCATGCCCACCCCAGTCCAACAGGTTAACCCTTTAGCCCAATGCAGTATTAAGGTACATGGAATATAATAACTATATAAAGGTTTGGTATGGAATAATGTTTGCTACAGATAATGTTCTTCCAGTCCCATTTCCTGCTGGTAGAAAAAGGGATCCATGTTACCATGTGACTGTCCCTTTAAATCTGTCATAGCTGAGTATGAGGCATACCTGCCTACCTGAGGTTATTCCCTCCCACCTCCAGCAGAGCTATCTGTATTGGTAGTACAGTCAGTCCCTCAGGGCCCCACCCCTCTACTACCTGTGCAGCAGGATTTTCAGGCAACACTGAGTACCTGCAGCTCCCAGAGATCAGGAGAACCCTGCAGGACTAGGTGATAACCCTGCTGGACCTGGAGGCAACTGTATATAGTCAGGTGGCACCTTACTGGACCTTCTGGAGAACCTGGAAGAGCCACTATAGAACCTGACAGTCTGCAGATCCTGATCGGGAAAATCCCCAGTGTGAGCCCCTGAGCATCAGCACCATGAGCTCCTTGTTTAAGAAAAGAAACAAATATAGTCCCAATGTACAGGTGCAACCCAAAGCGTGAGTATTGCTGCCCTCCTGCTTGGGGTAATTGCTGCCCTGCTGCTTGGGGTAATTGCTGCCCTCCTGCTTGGGGTAATTGCTGCCCTCCTGCTTGGGATAATTGCTGCCATCCTGCTTGGGGTAGTTGCCACCCTCCTGCTTGGGAAAATTGCTGCCCTCCTGCTTGTTACTGTGGGGCCCCCATGGACACAGAGCCTGTCCCTTTATATTGTGCTCTTTGAAATAGATAGTTAACCCTTCCCTGTTGGGAGCATATTATGCACTCTATAGCCCCCCTCGGTGGCAATAAGCAGAATAAATGACCAGCCCCCTCTCCCTTCAGAATATCTAGATCTCTTAGGCTGGCTACACACCATACAATATTTCTGACCAACCAACCGATATTCCGATTTTACTACATATTGGTCGGTCGGCCGGCCAGAAATATTGTATGATTTAGGTGAGGTTGGTTGGCCGGGATAAATCTTGTCCCATGTGTTCCCAGCCTTAGTATCCCCTTTACTTTCACAGCAACAGTTTAGTCAAAAGTTAAATCCCAGGGGACAGGGGAAAGGACCCATTCAGTATTACACTAACACGGGATCGATATTGTACTGTCCATATTATATATTACTTTATACTCAGTCCGTAAATACATCCTCTGTATTAGCTAATATGTGTCCATTTACCGCAGTGACGCTGTGTAAATATGGGTGTTTGATATGGTTAATCCTTACCAAATAGAACTGCTGGCTGAACAGCTCGTCACATTATGGAGCTGCAGTCTGCAGGTCAACCAATGGTTATTCCTGAACTAGGACAAGAACCGGACTGAACCGATATGTGGTCAGAGAAGCTTTCAGGCTTCGTTCTCACTAGATCAGTTTCTTTCCGGACAGAAACGCGCGTTGCGGTCCGTTTTGTTAATAAAAGTATTACTACTGCATTTCTGTCCGGAAACGGACGCGTTTTGATTAAAAATATCGCAAAAATGGAGCGCTAAAAACGTACCGAAACAGACAATAAAAATGGACTGTCCGTTGTGGTCCATTTTGTTCCATTTCTAGCGAGAACGAAGCCTCATGGTGACTATGGCGACTCGGGGACGTTTATTATTTTGCTCTGGATAAAAATAATTCTCATTGTTTGGAAAGAGCCAAGTTTGGCTAAAGAAGTTGGGCCTCCTCGTTTGTATTTACTATTACCCAGAGTCAAGATGTGTAGTGGTTGCCAACTCTAGACAATGGGCCCTTTGACATCCCTAAACAAACTTGGTGTTGGAGAAGCTGATCCCATTTATCTGAGAGGGGCTGAGTTGTATGTAAAGTGCCTACAGTATCTAGATAGTGGATGGGGTTTCACCTTCTAAGTGCATTCCACAAGGAGTCGGATTGTCAAGGTTGAAGGGTCTTCCATGTCTTGGTGAAGCTGGTTTCCTAGAGATGGTTAATATTAGCCCCTATGTAGATAGAGTTATGCTAAAAATCTGCCTTGTAGGTTCTTGATGGAATGCTGCCTGACTCATAACCGTGTGGGTGTGATCGTTCTAAGTGTCCTCTACACCAGAGAGGAATTCCACATCTTTACAGATAAAATACAGTGATCCTCTACTTTATTTCCCAAGCCCACTTGATGACCGTGGGCCCCTATAAGACAGGGATCCATTGGTCGCTGTTGCAGTAAAAGATGCAACAATGTAGCAAGTTGAGGAACAAGTGGGCTCTTCTCTATGGATCCCATGTTATCTGATTGTGGGTGAATTCTAGTTAGAATTGACCAGGGTCAATATTATGTCAATGGATCTTGTGTCTATTAGGTGAACAAGGAGAGATCCTAACAAAGGGTGTAGGTGTGTAGAGACAGATGTACAAATAGGTACCTTATGATTGGCTAGAGCGTCATATAGAAACAGATAATAAGGTTGTGTTTGGAACAATACTATAAATAATATATAATAATACAGGGATTTACAGAGCTCAGATGGGATCTATGGTAGGTGTATAAGCCTACGATCCGCCTGAATTTACACATGGGTGTGTGACACAAAGACTCTGATGTGTTACAGATACTTGGAAGTTTGCAAGCTGGGTGTGAACCTTCCACTTAACATCAGACACATTCTTAAAGGGAAATTTGCCTTTAAAGGTTTTTAGTTTTCTTTTTTTCAGGAGTAACTCCATGAACTGCTCCGGTGCTTTATATTACAGTTTATATTACAGTTTATATCATATATCATACAGTTTATGTGTATATAAACAAACTGGAGAACCTTGTCCTCTAACTGTTTACAAGATTTACGTCCCAGTGATATAAGTGGAGGTGTCAAAGTTTTTCTGTCCTTTCTTAAAATTGTGATTAGGTTTTTATTCCCACTTAGTAGCTTGGCCCTTAAAATATGGTAGATGCCCATATTTTAAGGGACTTTAAATCCTGACAAAGAAATAGATTAGAAATTATGTAACATACAAAATATGCTTAATGTACCAGTTTTAATGTAAACAGCCCTTTACCAAAGCTGATCCATGCTACTGAACTTGTCCACTGCAGGCTGCCATTTTTTAATCTTGACTAGTGGAGAATTGAGGGCTGTGACAGCTGTTAAACGAGTTTGCCCTTACTCTAGGTGTGTGTTGCTACATGCCTTCAATTCAGTGCTTGTTCTTCTCTGCCTAAGTATCCCAATCTCACTCTAAACCCACCTCTCCTTCCATCTGACATGACTTTATGTGAAGTCAAGCATGCTCAGTAATCATATTGAGGTGAAATTTCCTACCATGCAATTCTCACATACCAACTGTCCCCATTCCAATTACATCAAATCTGCACATAGCAGAAATGTTTATTATAATAAGGCACTTGATTGACAGCTGAAATGTAGAATGCTTTACATTGGATATCTTAAGAAACAGGACTGATAAGATATGGTACAGTGATAGGAGAAATTATAATTTACAATGGGCAATTTAAAATACAACATTTTCAGTATAGAGATGTTAAAAAATTGACTTTCACATTTGCGAAAAGTTTTGAAAAAAACAAACCCAATAGAATTCAGATATTCGATATAGAATATTCTATAGCAATTATCAAATATTTAATAACGATTGTTGAGTATTCAATGATCAGTATTGATGCAGGTGAGCTCTTCCTCCTCTCCTGCAAGTTTTACTGAAAAACGGGGGTAAGACATAGCGCATTTACTTCCTGCTCTTCAGTTAAACTTAATAACATGTTTTAAAAAATTGGTGGACATACCCTTTAATCGATATGGAATATTGAATATCGATATTTCATAATAGGTATCAAATAAGTTCAATATCGAATATTCAAAGTTCAGAAAAGTTTCGGTTTAGACAAATTACAAAAGTTCTTTGAAACTTTGAAACTGTTTCGAATTGGAACTAGGTTTGAAACAAACCCCAAACCCATCCCTAATAGTTAAGAATTCAGTATATGACTACAGGTTACTTAACCCTCAGGATACATCTCTGTCTGCAGAGTTTAACCTAATAGATAGTTCTTCTTGCGCAGGCAAATATTTGCCTCACTTCCTAAGCCAGTAATAAGAATCACTGGGCACGTGCATAGCCGCTGGCACAGCATATATAGAATGATAAAGATCTTTTTATATCAAAGGTTTACAAAACAGAATGTTATTTTGCAACTGACTAATTTATCGATATTTTGGATTTGTACGTGATACGTGATAAAAGCAGAAATTGTCCAGGAACAGCTCATAGAGGCAGATGCAATGCTAAGCTATGGTTTCCCTGCAGTGAGGTGGATGGCCATTCAGTTAGTAATGGACTAGTCTACCCATCATAATGTGCTTATTACTTATTACGTTGGCATATCTGGTTAAAACTAGAATAAGCAATAGACAAGTATTGCTCGTGTAGGGGCTGACAGCTCTCCCCTCACGATAAGGACGTCTGGCTTGGTACCAGGTACCTGGAACATCTGATATTTATTTAATGGGCCATTGGCTGCTTCTGTATCAGTGGCTCCCGTCCCAGTGCCTCCTACTTCTCTGTTCCTAGGAAAAGGATCTTTTGTCTGATAAAACAAAGACTAGTGTGCCCTGCTCAACCGCACGTTTGTTTTCCTAATTGCGTTTTTTGGAGGCCGAGGACAGGAAAGGGTTATGAAGAAAGGAGTCATTGGATAACTCTGTCAGTGGGAGGACACATTAGCATGTTGGCTGGCTGAATGCTCCTTTGGATGGAAATGTGTGTGTTTTTTTTTTCAATTTAAATGTTTTTTGGGCGTAGTTGCCCTTTAATAGGAAGTGCAAATGTTTGCCCGTGCTATGAGTCTGCAGACACCAATCAGATCTGTTTTCTAATTGCAGCCGACTGGTAAAATGCTTACATCTGATTGGTCGCTGCAAATGAATACCATAAAATAACACTTATAAATTAAACCCAAATTCTATTTTACAAGCTGGAACAAATCTAGACAGAAATCTACAATGAACTAAACCTGCAGGATAACAGTTGCCTTGAAAGCTGTTTGTTTTGAGGACGGTGTATCCAAATATACTGTAGCATGTGTACACATGGCTGGGTGTCCTCATTAGGAAATTCAGGTCTGACTGGGAAATTTAGGGTTGGGAACAGACATTGAGTTCCCAGTATCCTATGCTGATTTGCATGGCGTTACTTATCCAGTATATTTACTATGCAGAGTGTTTGGTTGTTGCCTATGGGATGAGAGTATTTTGGGAGTGCACAACACCCAATCAGGTTTCGGGGATGCATAAAAAAAATGATGTCTAGTACCTGTATATGCTCAGTGCTTGGTTCTCCATTAGAATGATAAAATACACACCTGAATGTTTAGCTGAATACCCGTTTAAGGCTAGAAATTTACAAATCTGTGCTAGAGAGCAGTATGGTCCCCTGCAGGCTACACCTGTTCATTCATTACTAGGATTAGAAAACTACAAATCCCTCCATTCCTTTACAGGGAATGCTGGGAGTTGTAGTTTTTAAACATCATCAGGTGTAGAGGAACGTATACTGTGCCAAACCAGATCCATAATTAAACCCTCTGGTTGAAGAATTTATAAGGTTCCGCAGTGGTGTCAGGTGCTCATTCAGAATGTTATCTTGGAATCCAGATGGAATGACAATATATATGGTTTGATTCAGACAAACACAAGCAATACACAAAGTATCTAGTCCTTGTGTTATTTTAGTTTAACACAATGTAAGGTGTGTCTCTTTGGAACATTAATACTATAATGACTATTTTAACAACTGGCTGTTCTATTAGCCATGGCCTTTATTACTAACAGGTCAGTACAGTGCATAGTATCAGTGCTGGGTTTACAGCTTGGATTGTTTTGGATAATGATAAAACATCTGCTAATAGCAACCAATGGGATTAAAGGACAACTATACTGTAAAAATGAACATTTTAAAAATGAAAAGCACCTGGGGCAAGGAAATAGGATTGATTATTCCCACCTCCCAATATTGTTTTGTTGAGAAGCTACAGCACATATAGTATTCATCTGCCAGGTTATAGCCCTGGGCCATTCTATATTAAAGATAGTGTTGAAGCATTCAGGAAGACTGGCAGAAGCATTTTTCTTTATCCTGCTGCTCCTCATAGAAATTATATTGGGAGGTATAAAGCACCCACCCTACCTCCCTGCCCCAGGTACTTTTTATTTTAACTGTTTTTGAAAAAACTTTATGCTCACTATAGTTTCCCTTTAAGTGAAATCATGAGGAAGGTTGTAAATATTATTATTATTTTTATTGTGGATTTTTATAGGGCCAACATTTACCGTAGCGCTTTACATGTATAGATTCACAACAGGCCCTGTCTCGAAGAGCTTACAATTTAAGCAATACTTCTATATAAATAAGTAGCAATTCAGTCTCTAGACATTACAGTATTTTCGACCTCCGTTCTGAACTATATAAGAGAAGGAGGTGTCATATATATATTTATGTGCTTTTTGCCTTTAATCTGCACTAGACATGGATGACCTCTTTCCATGCACTAATGTTATTTTTCTTAAATAGCACCGAACAGATTCCGCAGCACTTTACAGTTCTTTAATCCAATCGAAACAGGCCTGGCTGGAAGACCTTACAATCTAGCCACTTTATCTCACATACACAACCTATCAGTATATATTTTATATAGTTGGTTGAATTGATTCACAGATTAAAGACACAGTGGGGAGGAGCTGTGTTGCTTGAAGTCACCTGTGTGTATATAGTGGATAATGCACCCTTTACTGTAAATTATAAGGATATTAGAAGTCACCCAGGAGTTCTGTGACCATATAAAAGCACAAGGCCGCAGGCCGAGTACCTTTTATACAGATCACGGAACTCCAAGGTGATTTCTAATATCCCTTTAATTTACAGTTCGGGGTGCATTATTTAATATAACCTACCCCTTTGTGGCTTCTGGTTTCCTTCCCCTCCTGGAACAGTAAGATTATAAGGCTATAATCTTACAGCTCCTCCCATAGAAATCCACTACAGGGGTAGGTTATAAGGCTATAATCTTTCAGTTCCACCCATAGAAATCCACTACAGGGGTAGATTATAAGGCTATAATCTTACAGTTCCTCCCATAGAAATCCACTACCGGGGTAGGTTATAAGGCTATAATCTTACAGTTCCTCCCATAGAAATCCACTACAGGGGTAGGTTATAAGGCTATAATCTTACAGTTCCTCCCATAGAAATCCACTACAGGGGTAGGTTATAAGGCTATAATCTTACAGTTCCACCCATAGAAATCCACTACAGGGGTAGATTATATATATATAAAACCAGAGTGCAGCTGTCCCTCTATATATGTTATAATTGCAGGGGGAGACCTAATATTTGCTGTAGTTAAACTGGACAGAATTCTCTGTTGCTTAAAGGGACAGTTCAGTGGAAATGATGAATATTTGTTAAATTGTTAGTTTGTGTAATGCCTACTT
This sequence comes from Hymenochirus boettgeri, assembly GCA_019447015.1. Classification (NCBI taxonomy): domain Eukaryota; kingdom Metazoa; phylum Chordata; class Amphibia; order Anura; family Pipidae; genus Hymenochirus; species Hymenochirus boettgeri. The sequence continues at coordinate 409,334,534 of CM033469.1, read as the reverse complement.
AGTTATTATACATATTCTCTCCCATTTTGAAAAATCAGTTGATTTCATACCCTTTGCTGTTCCCTGCTGTTGACATTGGTGAGCTGACATTTCAGGTCCTAATGGTCCTTCTTCTTCCCAGAATGCACCACATCCTTGGAATGTTCCTAACAGTAATTTCTACTGATTGGCTGTTGGATGGGTCACACATGCTCAGATCTCTACTGAGCAACTGAATCCACCCAGGGACTGGGTCAAGGGCAAGACCATAATGGTCTCTACTAGGGGTACCAGTATTTCGGTTGCATTTATTTATACACAGATACAATGCTGAATGGGCAGGGTAAGGTCATTGGGATGGAAAATTACTGCTCTTTTTTCTGGAAAGCACATGTATTTACACTGAACTTCCCCTTTAAGAAAACACAATTTCTGTGGACAGTTCTACATATTTGACTTGACTTTACAGTTCTAAAGAATGTGAAAAATTGTGCAAAGGAGCAAAATGAGGCTGGAGGTCAGTAATAGTAATAACAGCTCTGAAGGCTCTAGGGTGTTTCTACCCCTGACCTACAGAAACCCTTTGTATTGAGGGGCCTTGTGATGCCTTCACAGGTCCAATATTCCTACTTTGTTAGGAATAAAAAAAAAAAATTAAAGGGCCTATTTTTACTTGTCCTTGGGCTGTGTAGTTCTGAATCTGACAATGGACAATGGACTGTCATCTGCTCTGGGCCAATGTAGTAAACACCCTATGTATAGTTATTGTCTAATTGTTTGCAAGACCTTAATGCATTTATTAGCACAGACAGCCACAGAGAGGCGCCCCTGCTGGACGAGTATATACTGCACCTTTATGATGGTGTATACTAGGGAATAAAGTCCTAATTGAGAAGATGAAGGATGCCGGTCTTCAAAAATATATATATACGAAGAAATGGCAAATATTACGTCAGTGTATTACTGGTACCGATGTCGTTCTGGATCTAATTTTGTTGTCTTTGTTATTTGTTGAATAAGAGTAAACAAATCCTATAGCAAGTCACATTAGGAACTAGGTCATGTATTAGCCCTAATGCAAGAATTAGATATATTTGCTCCACGTTAACAAGAAATGTTTGGAAATATAGAAAAGGCAAAAAGTTTCTGGACCATAAATAGCGTAATGCAAATAATTAGGTGACATTTGGTGACATTTAAGGTGACAAAATAATTAGGTGACAAAATAATTAGGTGACAAAAGGTGACATTTAAGCAAATTTTTTTGTTTTATGCTGTGTTAGGCTGAGACCACACTGCAACGCACAGGAATCGCTTACAAAATCGCGAGTGTTTTTGCCGTTTTGCGTTATGGAAATGCATGCGTTAAAACACCAAAAATGGTGAACGCATGCGTTACCAAAACGCAATTGGACGCGCAATCGCATGTGCATCAGAAATCGCGGGGATTTTTTCGCGTTCCCGCGATTTCCATTTTAGCGATAATCGCGTGAAAAACGCGCTATTGTGGCCTCACCCTCACTGTGTTACACATATAGTGGTGCTGGTCCTATTGCAGTTGCAGTTAACCTGCCATTTTTGAACTTAAAGTTTTTAGCTCCTAGAGCGAGCTTCTAGCCAATCATTGTACAAACAAGGGAGCATGTGACTGAGGTCTGGAGGCAGGGTCAGAAAGTCCACATGCACACAAGGCTGTTTGAAGGTTTCAATGTCTACTGAAAAGAAAACAATATGGTGGCCCTGACTGTTACCATATCTGGTGTGATGTCTTAAAAACCAATGGGGTTCTTTGGGTAGACGTTTTTTTAGATCATGGTGGTTTAAATATTTGGGTTTAGTTCTCCTTTAAGAACAGATCTTTTTGTAATTAAGGGACTAACTGTACCGAAATATCCTAAGTTAATGCTAAATTTTCCTTTGGGCGCGGTTGGCATAACCATAGGACATCAAGGTAAAAATACGGTGAGTGTAGGATAAACATTCTTTCAGGTGACGGTAAATCCCCTAGCTAGATGCACATTGCCAAAACCATTGCCAAACATGTAGAAACCTATGGCCCTTTTTTTTCATTCCTTCCAGCATAAACTTGTAGATTAGGTAATCGTACAGATACAAATACAATGTGCTTAAAGGTACATTCCACTTTTTACCAATTATCTTATAAACTGCCACATCTGTGACATTCTTTATTTGTTCTTAATTACAACTGGGTACATCCAAGCAAGCAATAAAAATTCACTGGTTAAAATGCGCGCTTTAGTATAGTATAAGCCGGAAGCAGTCGGGAACTGTCAGGTGACTCTGTGTAGGAGCGCGCTCACTGGTAAGTTGTCACTCTGCATTCCCGGCTCCTGTTACATTTATTGAAGAACAGGAGGTAAGACCAATAAGGACAGGTTTACTTTTTGAGTGATGTATGTAACTCCTCGCACACCCAGACTCCTTTAAATCTTCCGAGGTGCTGCTTCCCCCAACTGCTCAACTGTAAGCAACGTAATAACCCTATAATAGCAGTAATAGCAGGAAGGTGCACTCAGAAAAGATACATAACAATATTTATTGTGAACAAGCGGTGCATTATCTTTTCTGAGTGCGCCTCCCTGCTATTATACGGTTATTACTTTTTGAGTGAACTTACCCTTTAACAATGACTTAAAAACAGGTTTCCTTCCTCTCCTCTGTAGCGAGTTTTGTGGATCTTTCATGTAATAATTATTTCGGGTCACTTTGTATGCCAATACCTTAAGGGTAAACCTGTCTCGATCTTTCACATTTTTTACTCTCTGTAAAACTCAATTGATGGGATTGTTTTTGCCTCAGCTTGTACAGGAACAGTATAAATCACATGATACAAGTCCCATGTTCCAGTACAGATATGTATGGATGTTTGTATGAATTCATTTATTTTATTATTAAGGATGCATACACTAGGGATGCCCAACTCCCAGCATGCCTTGGCTGCCATTGTGGTACCCAATCAGATTTAAGACGCCCCTTTAATATAAGACTGTGCCCTTCCCTATACATATTCTTCCTACACCCATGAAAAAATAAAGAGCAGATGGAAAACAATAACTCTAATGCAGAATGTAGTCTCTCTCTGATAAAATGAGGGTTGTCGGGGGATTCTGGGATTTGTAGTACAACAATAGCTGGAGTATAATAGGCCTTTTCTATCTTTTTGGTAGAATCACTTGCTGATGGATATAGAAATATTTCTTTCTGTGATGTGTTGTTTGGCTCCAGGCGTTTGTAGTTTAGTGGATCCGTGCCTTTAAGGCCAGCGGTATTGTTTATAGAGACAGCTGTGTTGTGTTACTGCTTTCCATGTGAATATATTAGCACTGGGTACTTGGAGATGTCCCGCCCACACGCTCTGTGTCATCGTTGGAGTCAGGAAGGAATTAACCCCCCCTTTTTAGCTAGTTTTTTTTTTTGCCTTCCTCTGGATCAACTGTTAGGTAGGGTAAATAAATAAATAAATAAAAAAGTGAATAGGTTGGTCTTGATGGAGGTAGGTCTTTATTCAACCTCAATTACTATGTTATGCTATGTTATAGTTGCAAACTAAGGTCCTTTAAATAAAGATCATCTAAACGATTTATTGAGGTTCAGCCACCTGGACCAATCAGAACGCATACAGTATTTGCTTTTGTAGCATTTTGGAATGTTTATAAATAAACCTGCTGTGCTGCTTGTAAGGTGTCATCTCCAAGGCTTGTAGGAACTCTAGTTTCTGTGCATAGGTGAAACTGAATTTAATTATCAACCATTCGTATAGTACATGTAATTAATACGTGTGTGTGATGACTTATTATCTCAATGTAATTGTCGGGTGAAATAAATACATATCCTGCTTACCCTGAGATTTGTCCTGACTCCTAATCGCGCATAATCTCGTTTTTCTAGAGGAGGCGGGTGACATGTCGTAATGAAATGATGGGTTGTATTCTCATGTTCTAAAGAACCAACAGTTCTTATCGTTTAAAATGGTGCTAATTTTGCCCCAACCAATCAGATCCTATTTAACATTTGAAAGCTAACGTCTGATTGGTTGGGGCAAAATTAGCACCATTTTTAACATTAAGAACTTTTATTGAATAACCCTGTAAGTGTTTGCTTAGTTAACTAAAGGACACGTTATTACCATGGTATGTATGGAATCTGCCAATTTATCATACATATTATGGGGATGCGCCCATACACCGGATGGACTTTTCTGTTAACTGCCGGCAACCCCTACTGCTATTTTTACCAGTTTATTACATGCATTTGTAACCAGATATTTAATGATACGTACTTTTCCATTCTTGAAAAGGTATCTGCCTACTTCCTCTGTTCAATGAGCTTTTTATAAGCTTGAGAATGTGCAGAGGATTAGTTCACTAGTTCATTGTTGGGTGTCTGTGCAGAGATCCATTAATTGGAGAGCATGCGATCCACATTCTTCCACGCGATCGCAGAAATTCTGTGCGTTTCTGGCGTGCTCGGATGCACTCTAGTGTGGCCTATCCATAATCCATAATCATTGGTTGTGATGTCAGTTCTCACAGCCTTGATTGACAGCATGGAGGGAGGATCCAGCTTACTTTGCCAGAATGGGGATAATAATTATCCTTTATATATCTGGTAAGTCCTTCCTCCTGGCCGACCAGTCAAAAGCCTTGAAAGGTTGGTCAGGAGGAAAGATTGTATAGTGTATACCTAGCTTAAGTTGATTCTAAACATCTTTATCTACAAGTGAACACAAGTTATTACTTGGATGGAGCCTGACTTCCTGCTCTGCCAATTGTAATTGGAACATCTCACAATATTTATTTCTTCCTTTGTTCGAGCTGAATCACAAGCGTGTCCTATGGTTACATTGAGATGATATTGTGGTTTGTGTCGCTTTGTGCTGTAATCCTTTCTGTCATTCATAAAACCCATTGGGCAAGGCCTGAATGGTAAACGATACCATTGTGTGCAAGGTAACTCAATGAAAAGAATTTCAGGGACCTTTTCACATTACCTCCTAAAGAAACTAGATACAAAATCAAGAACAATCCCAGCTTCACTTTTCTAACAGCTTTGAAGGCTAATTCATATTGGCCTGATTATAAGATCCATTTTTTTGTATGCTCATTTTATTTTAAATAGTAGACTTCATTCATTTCTATTATGATTGTATGCGACACCCCGCGCATTGCATTGTGGGTGACGAACATATGATTCCTGCACGGTGATTTTAAATGTTGTGAGTATGTAAAGGACACCAAGACTTCGCTGTGTTTAGGCGATAATTACAGAGTATTCTGGGAAATTATCTCTCCTTGACCAGAGCAGGTTCCTTGTATATTACATGACATCCAATGACATTTTTGTTCTTATAATAAAAGCAAGCGCAGGATTGGTTCCTAGAATGAATTAAAGGTTAGTTTTATAATAAAAGGAAGCACGTGATAAAGGAAGGCGTAAACCACAAACAGACAATATGTTGCTAGTTTGTAAGCAACCAATCGATGCAAGAAGCAGCTTTATTCCAGTAACCTGATGGGTTATTATACTATACTGTCCTCTATTAATGTGGTATTCCTCGCGTAAAGACTAATAATTATTTCTGTTTTAAAATTTTTTGACAACTTTGCATCATTTCTAAACCATCACAATGTCGTTGTTTATTTCATCCAGGCAAGCAGAACTGTAACAGCTTTTGTTGTAATGTGTCATTCATCTGCCTCATACAGATCCAGTGACAGGATACCCTCTATGGTCTGGTTGGGGATGAGAGTAGACAGTTTGGGGTTGAGAACATGTGGTAGATCCAGATATGTGTTATGGTTTGCTTATTTACTTTTAGTAGTCATATTATTTGGCTGACCCATTGTGTCTTAGGCCTGGGACATGCAGGCAGGTTTCTTGAATGATATGACCAAAAGATCTGCTGATATCCGTAATACTTACCTAATGTTTTACTCGTTGGTCTGGTCTGACCATGCCCCATCTTGTGTCCAGGGCCAGACCTATGGGAAGACATGCTCTGCAAGAAATATATCCATTGGACAGGTTACAGACTAAGGGAGGGACTTAAAGGGCATCTATAGTGAAAAAAACACATTACCCCTTTGCAAAGTTAAATTCATGTACTCTGTGCTGCCTTTATCCTATATCTGTCAGTGACTTTGTTTAACCATGGTGCCAGATCTGTGTGCATCACTCCCCCCCCCTTCCCCCTCTGTTACCTCCTCCATGTCTCAACTCCGGCTAACCGACAAGCTTATCATGTGCAGTAGGAGTTAAAAGTTCAACATCCTGAAAAACACACTCACGCACACTGGCCAATAGAAAGTAAGCTGTCCTGGAGACATGGAAGAAGAAGAAGAACAGTACAGTTTACGATCTCTCTCTTTGTGACCCATCATCAATCAGTGAAAGCTATTAAGAAGGGGGGTCAAGTGCAGCCTTATATCTACCATCAAAGCTACCTCTCTACCCCTGCTAATGCTGTTATCTCTATGTTTATTACACAGCAGGGAGGGGGGATCACGTCACAGGGATTTGATTGACAGTCCAAGTAGGAGTAGAGGAATGCAATCACGTATTCTTCTAACTGGTGTATCTCAGGACAGAGAGGGAATCTGAAAAAAGTGAAGACACTCTGGGGGTTGTGGGGAATTATAGAACACATGGAAAGAAAGAAAAAAAAGTTCATTTTCCCACTATAGATGCCCTTTAATTCAGTTAGGTATTGCTGGTGATATTTCTGTGTTCCCTTGTGTAATAAATAAGCAACCAGTTTTTTCATTTGCGTGAGATCAACTTGTTCAATAAGAATATGAATTGGTGATTAAAAACCTCATGCTAGAATTAAAGGGGGAATGCATTGCAAATACATGTACTTTCTGTATGCAGAACCACTAATAGTGTCTGTTATGGTCTGAGTCCCTGGGTGGATTCAGTTGCTCAGTAGAGATCTGAGCATGTTTTACCCGCCCAACAGCCAAAGACTGTGCGGTTCTAACTGGCTGTATTCTTCTGTCTGTCACCTGCTTTTATCTATGTTCCCCCATGCTGCAATTTCCCAGGATGCAGTAGGGCAAAACTTGCTTTACCTGCCATGGCTGCGCTTTGTATGTGATATCATCTATATTATTCGGAATCATTCAGCACGGTTTGGTTTAGCAGGGAAGACGTCTGAAATATATCATCTTCTTTTTATCTTTTAATCAAAATTTCCCTGCAGCGACTACAGACATGATAGATCATAGACAGGACGGATGTATTACTGCATGTTTCTACATGTGCAGGAATCTGCCATTGATTGGTTCATTCACAGAAATCACTTGGCTTGGATTGGTTGATTCAGAAAAGTAAGACGCAGACCTTTGCTAGTTTTGCAAAGTGTAACAAACTGCAGTCTAGGGGCCTTTCCCACTATGCAGTGTTGTCAAACCTTGGCACTCCAAATGTTTGGAAACTACAACTCCCAGCATGCCTGGGCTGCATTTCATAGACCCAACAAAAGTTACCGATGCAATTTGCTGTTCTTAGCCTCTGTGAGATTTATCAGGGTTAGACTATAGCCTTAGTGCTTGCCATCTCCAAGTCCTTTTAATTTATACATGGAAATCCCATATTTACAATGGGCGCTCTGTGTATTGTGTGTACAGTACAGCACAGGAACATTCCACTGGCCCACACTATCCAGTAGGGAAATCAATCTGAAAATGATAAAATTAGAATATGACCTTTTACCGTAAAAGGAAAACTAAAGCTAAATTATAAACAACCCTGAACAGATTATTGTAACTAACAGACACAGGTCAACTGTATATCTTACCTGCAGATGTTTTACAGAGTGGGTCACTGACCCAGATAAAGAGATGCACATGCTCAGTAAATCCTCTTGTCCTCTCCCCTTGCCAGACCTGTCAAGTAATTACAGACTGACCTGGCTGTGACCTCTCACTGAGCAGTGAGAAGACAATTGTCAGGATTTTGTCCCATTATGTGTGTTGCATTTTATGTTTTGCGAATCACAAATATTCTGGAAATGGGTGAGACTCAGTTCCCACTATATAATTTGCATTTGGAATCTATTCGGTCCGTATTTCGTCCACCTGCGTGCATGACTTTTGGTCCATGTGTCTGAATCGCACTTTAATAATAGTCTATGGGAACACACAAAAAAACTTTTTATTGTTTTATTGTGTTTTCTCCAGTATTTCCTGCAAAAAATGCAAACGAATGTGGACAAACGCATAGAAAATCGCATGTCCGTTAACCCACAAAAGGAGGGAACACGGACAAAACGTGTTGTCCTAAATGCCATGTACATACTGTTAGAGCTAGGCCACACTGAAACGCAAACGCAAACGCAATAGCATGCGATTTCATGTGCGATTTTCGTTGCGTTTGCGATTTCTTCAATAAGTATAGGAAAACGCATGCGATTGCGATTAAAAATGCAGAACGCAAAACGCAATCGCACTGAAAAACGCGCGTTTTTTTTGCGTTGCCGCGTTTTCAATAATTTTGGAAAATCGCAATCGCAAGCGCAAATGCAAGCGCAAACGCAAGCGCAAACGCAAGCGCAAACGCAAAAAAAACGCAGCAGTGTCCTGCCTAGCCCTTAGATCTTTCCATCCAAACGTTATCTTTTTTCTATGGTCTAAGCAACAATGTAATACAGTGTATTTATCCTAATGTCAATGTTACAGCTGGATTGTTGGCTGTTGTCCATTTCATCTGGAAGAATGAATGAAAATGAAGATATCAGATTTCATGCGGCCAATAGGGCTTAAGCAAATGTGTGTGAGGCCTAGGGTGGGTTTGCAATGCGATCTACAGAGTTACATTCCGGGGAAACTTCCTTTTGGAAGAGCGTATTGTAATTCCCTGTAGATTCCCCTAATTCTCCTGTAGATTATAGCTCAAAAACTAGGAACGTTTTTCGATATTCCAGTCAATTTGATTGAATGAACCAAATTGATGGGAATATTGATGCAGTGTATGTGAAGAAATAATAAACATGGATATTTACCGTATATCTTCCGTTTATTATACATTCTATTTATTGTGCTTTAATTGATGGGGACTCGGTTATTTAGATTCATTTCCTCATTTTTTCACCCTGTCGCCAGAGCCTCAATAAGCCAGGAAATTCAGCAGCGTTGAGAGCTCATGAAAAAACTGTAGCTTGGAGAAATCTATTGCATAATATATTAACCTGCCTGTGCTCTGATGTACGAAAGGGCCCATATGAATGGAATATTCAGGGATGCACGTTTGCAGTACATCCCTAAGGCTGTGTATTGGTAGATCGGAAATAATTGCACGGGTTTTCGGCCGGCCACGCCAGATGTCTGCCCGTCCATACGAATGGGCGATGATAGGTCGGGCATGAAAACCACAGCAGATCGTGCAATCCTCTATGGACCGCGCTCGTCACGCCAAGTTGTCGGCTGTGGCTACTTTGCCATGACCAACAGTTCTTCGCCCTGGCTGACCGGTCAAAAGAGTCGGGACGAAGCATCTTACCATGTGTACCAGGCTTAATACTTATCATGGTGTTCCCTTTTAGATGAGAACTAAGGAATAATTTTAAGGTTACTGTTCACGCAATAGCAGGAAAATCCTTCGATTCCTAGCATTGAAATAGCTGATCAAATGTATCACTAGCAATTCCTAAAACAAAGTTACACCTGTGCAAAGTCAGTAAAATCTTTCAATACAGCTAGAGGAGAGAACTGGGGGAGGTGACTGAGAGGCTTTGCTGCAGTGCCCACCCCTATACAATGCTATACAGTGCTGCCCGTGTACAGGGATTGGGCAGGAGGGACAGTACAGAACATTGCTGGATCTCAGCCCCCGGCACTGTACACACACACACACACACACACACACACACTTTGGAAAGTTAAAAACAATGATCTGCGGTGAGTCACCAGCTAATAAACTGGCCTCTTGCCTGGCTGTGCTCTGTTGTGGCATACAGATCTCTGCTGGAAGGCAGCCAGGCCAGGGGTGGGATGCGGAGGGGGTGGGAGAAAGACAAGAGCCCAGCCAGAGCTAAGGGAGAAATGATGTTGTGCCTGTCTGACAGAAACTCTCTTCTCTCTTCCAGTTACTCCAACAAGGAATTGTCAGACCTGATCGAGAGGCTCCAGAAAAATGCAGATCAAGTGGAAAGGAACGTGGTGGAGACAGACAACAAACTGCAGGAGGTACCAACATCTTGTAATAAGGGGGGTACCCGCAGGAGGCACCAATATCTTGTAATAAGGGGGGTACCTGCAGGAGGCACCAATATCTTGTAATAAGGGGGGTACCTGCAGGAGGCACCAATATCATGTAATAGGGGGGTACCCGTCTTTCTAAAAGATGTTCTTATGTGGGTGGAGTTGTCCTTTAAAGGTTTTTAATCATTTGTATCCCTGTCAGCATTAAAGCATTTTTATTATGCACTATATACCATATCTACTGTGTTCTGTTATCTAGAGTGTTGCAGATTAGGCTATTTTTTCCTTTCCTTTCTGCTTCCTTTCCTTCCTTTCAAGCAATATAGAGAAAACAAACAATATAGTTATCTCATGTGGCTGGCTCTTTAACAAGCATCACATCCCTGTCTTCTTCAAACACAACAACACTGTGACAAAAGCTTGCACATTCCAAAGACCCAACTCCAGAAAAGCACAAAATGTGATTTATGGTGCCAGTGTAGCCAGGTATGTTAGAACCTATACAGAGTGCAGACAAAGCAGGTACTGAGCAAACGCATGGCTCAATACAGGAGGCCAAACTCAGCAGGACTGGACGTTTGAATGTTCATACAGCTATAGGGTAAACCTCACTCATTTACTCTAAATTCAGATTTTAGAAGACACCTGGTTCTCAAGAAGAATGAAAGAGGAGTTAGAGGAAATTACAGTACTAAACAAATTTCTCTATACCCTGTGGCACAGCCAGGCAAAACTCTATAGACCCTACAGTACATTGCTCATTGTTTAAAAAACACACAAGCAGGGGTGCTACTGTAACTAGGGGGAGCATGAAGCAAGATTGGGAAAAGTTATTATGGATTTAGATCTTCCATAGCGCTATACAATTACATGTATACATTCACATCAGGCCCTGCCCCAAAGAGCTTACAATCTAAGCACATTTATTTGACACATACAACCTATCAGTTTGTCTTTATAATTGTGGGGGAAACCGGAGTGCCCGGAGGAAACCCACGCAAGCACGGGGAGAACATACAAACTCCTTTTAGATGTGTCCAAGGGTGGAACAAACTCCTTTTAGATGTGTCCAAGGGTGGAACAAACTCCTTGTAGATGTGTCCAAGTGGTGCGTGTGGAACAAACTCCTTGTAGATGTGCCAAGGGGGTGGAACAAACTCCCTTGTGATGTGTCCTAGGGTGAACAAACTCTTGCAGATGTGTCAAGGGTGGAACAAACTCTTTAGATGTGTCCAAGGGTGGAACAAACTCCTTGTAGATGTGTCCAAGGGTGGAACAAACTCCTTGTAGATGTGTCCTAGGGTGGAACAAACTCCTTGCAGATGTGTCCAAGGGTGGAACAAACTCCTTGTAGATGTGTCCTAGGGTGGAACAAACTCCTTGCAGATGTGTCCTAGGGTGGAACAAACTCCTTGCAGATGTGTACAAGGGTGGAACAAACTCCTTGTAGATGTGTCCAAGGGTGGAACAAACTCCTTGTAGATGTGTCCAAGGGTGGAACAAACCACTTGCAGATGTGTCCAAGGGTGGAACAAACTCCTTGTAGATGTGTCCTAGGGTGGAACAAACTCCTTGCAGATGTGTACAAGGGTGGAACAAACCCCTTGCAGATGTGTCCTAAGTGGAAAACAAACTCCTTGCAGATGTGTACAAGGTTGGAACAAACTCCTTGTAGATGTGTCCAAGGGTGGAACAAACTCCTTGCAGATGTGTACAAGGGTGGAACAAACCCCTTGCAGATGTGTCCAAGGGTGGAACAAACTCCTTGTAGATGTGTCCTAGGGTGGAACAAACTCCTTGCGAGTGTACAAGGTGGAACAAACTCCTTGTAGATGTGTCCAAGGGTGGAACAACTCCTTGCAGATGTGTACAAGGGGGAACAAACCCCTTGCAGATGTGTCCAAGGGTGGTGGGGGTGGAACAAACTCCTTGTAGATGTGTCCTGGGTGGAACAAACTCCTTGCAGATGTTACAAGGGTGGAACAAACCCCTGGCAGGACGTTGTCCTAGGGTGGAACAAACTCCTTGCAGATGTGTACAAGGGTGGAACAAACTCCTTGTAGATGTGTCCAAGGGTGGAACAAACTCCTTGCAGATGTGTACAAGGGTGGAACAAACCCCTTGCAGATGTGTCCAAGGGTGGAATCGAACTCAGGACTTCAGTGCTGCAAGGCACCAGTGCTAACCACAGAGCCACCGTGCTGCCCATTTCTTTATTATTCCTATATATCCATTGAAAGCAAAAGATCTTCATGTTAATAAAAAACATAATTGCATAATTAGTACTTGAACTGCTAGGTATTTAATTTAAAACTGCTTAATATTTCAATGGTATTTTTCTCTCATATCCCATGGTCCTATGCAACTAATGATGTCAACATGTTTATTAATTAAGTGATAAGCCATTATTATATTGTGTACCATCTCAATGTAATAAACCTATGAAGATTTTCTGTAAAATGTAATTCCCCCCACTCTTTTATCAATGTTCCCCAGTGGCACCAGCAGTTTGTTTAATCCCAACAGGCCTATGTAATAAAAGTTCTTATTGTTAAAAATGGTGTTAATTTTGCCCTAACCAATCAGATGTTTTTTACCATTTGAAAGCTAACATCTGATTGGTTGGGGCAAATTTAAAAGAATTTTAATTACATTATCCTGTAAGTATCTTACAGCTGTGAGAGACATATTATTAATTTTATTTCCAAAACCAATGTTTTTTTCCATCTACTAAATTCAATTTATTTGCCCCCACCCAAAAAAAAAAATACTTGTCCTTTAAATGCTTTCCAATTGGTAGATCTGGACGTTATCTCTCCATAATTCCGGAATAAAAACTAAATCACAGCAGTTCTTTATCATGTTTTTATTTTTACAATTTAATTTACTTAAAAATCTTTCCTTTCTATAATTCTAAATAACCGTAACTGCCCCGTGCCATTGGCTAAACAAATTGAAATTTGTTTAAATAAAAACAAATCTGATATTCTTCTGCTTCTAGCAAAATCCTTTTTTCCCTGACTAACACAAACTATTTTTTTTTCTTCCAATTATTCATTTTTAAAAAAAAATCATCTATTTTTTGTTAAGTCTAGATACCGACCTGAACTACAGTGGCAAAATAATGCAGAATATGGTCTCCAGAGAGAATAAATTACGAATGGATCCTCTTTGTATCCAGGCTCCAATGTTTGTATCATTTATTTAACACATAAAGAGAAAGGAGCGCAAGAGGCAGAGCTGCTTCGGAAATCTTTATCCCTTAAAAAAAAATCCGAGCTCAGCTTTTTTCCTTCTTTTTACACTTTCAAATGCGCAGAAAAAAACGGACACTCTGGAATTTTGGACATTGCTGAATTTGCAAATTCATACTAGGCCTTATATCTTTGGGGTAAAATAATAACTGCTCGCTTTTGTAATTTAAATTGCCTTATATTCAATGTTCTGCGTGCTATAGCGGCAGAAGACTATAAAAAAAATATATCACCCAAACAGAAACTTTCAATGTCTGAATCCAGTCGTCCGCCCAATGCTTTTCTTTTTATACATTTGATAATCTGTATTTAAAAAGTAAAAAAAGAAAAATTGTATATATATATATATATATATATACTAGCAAGCATGTGCCCATTGGTGCACAATATAAATTATGTGTGTGTATGTTTTGCTATGTGTGGATATAGTGGATAAAGAATCTTTACACAGGTATATTTTAAACTGTTACTCAGACAGTCACCAGCTTCCAGAGGAACCAAATAGGATAATCCTGCAGGTCTGAGAATAGACCCAGGCAATCCTGCCACACTGTGTGATTGAAACTAAACATGCTAGGTTAATACTTATTTTAAAACAAGGTATAGGGCACTAAGTATAAACAGGTGAAAACCCAAGTGGGCCTGAGGTGCCAAAAATCTGCAACACCTGGGTATCCAGGTTTATGTGTACTTGCATAAAGACTTCACTGGAGGCTGGTATAATTGGAGGCTGGTATCTTAAGGGCTCTCTGACGTGACATTCTGACACTGGGTTACTTATAAAGTTTTAACATTTTGAAATAAGTTAGTCCCAGCTCTGCCTGCCTGTTATGCCTTAGATCATTTTGGCACTATGCGCATGCTCACCGACGCTACCAATGGGTTAGCGCCGACGAGACATGCGGAGTGACGTCACTCGCTTCACAGGAAGTTAAGGCCTATTTGTGTATTTATAGTGCGGCGGCGGGGACACTCGGCAGCATGGTTGAAGAAGGTCTAAGCATGGCGTTATAGAGCGAAACACGTCCCGATGCTGTGTCGTTTTCTAGGTCCTGCCTCTTCTCCGGATGCCCACTGACAAAGACTATGACTTGACTGTAGATATGTTTAAGTAGGAGTGTTAGGTACTATTTACCAAAAACCTACCTTGATTGTTTATTAGTATCTGCACATTGCACTTTCTGCTTTATATTCTCTCAGTGTATATATACTTATATTGATTTTCATATTGTGGGATTGCATCTTAGGAGATGAGATAGGATGTGTTTTTTTATGTTTTTAAGTGTTAAGTCCCAGTTTATTAAAGGATTTTTAGCCTTAATTCTGAGTGTTGCAATCTGCTCTTTGTTTCTTTGTTTGTATACCTAGGTTAGAGTGTTGCAATCTGCTCTTTGTTTCTTTGTTTGTATACCTAGGTTATCATGTTATTATAATAGCATTGCCCTAACAATCTAACGTATAAACAAACATTTCTCATTCCCAGTTTACCTAAAGAAATGGATTTATCCTTTATATACTCTTTTATACACATCTAATTGAAAAAAATATTTTTAATAACTGATAACTGCTTTTTATTTCAGTATTACAGTAAATCCTTGGTATACCTGCCTGGCTTTACCACTAAGCAAAAGGCTAAGGACTTGCAAGCGAGCTCCTTCATCCCAACCATTAATTGTGGCTGCCAATTCAAATTGTTCTAGCCAATCAGTCCACTCCCTAGTTACCCCATCAAATGGATCAGGTTTAAAAATAGGTTTGGCAATTGGGCCTGGTAGAGCTACTGAGTGTAATTGGGTAATTTCATCTGCAGGTACAAGGACAGGAGGATTTAAATCAATACGTTCAGTAGCAGCCTCCATAGCTTAATACAGAGAACAAATATACAGAGAAAACAGGGAGAATAAATGGTATTACCATCACCGCTGCCACCAATTTGTACCAGATCACTGCTTTATGGAAGGATTATGGGTGGCATGGCACACAGTGGGTTACTCTGGTGGTCTGGCACAAAGCAGACAGTGCACATAAACAGGTTCCTCACATAACATGTGCAGTAACCAGGGGTGTCCCTGTCTATGGTGCACCACTTTGAATATTGACCAGGCCTGTGTATTGTGTGTCCTTGTAAATTGGTGTACACTTATCTGTGAGCCAAAAAGGTATATCTGGGGTATTGAACTTGTGATCTTCTGAACTGCAATCAGCTGTAGAGGTAGGAAGTTGGGTAAAAGTGATTTAATAACAGTTAATGTAGCTCAAAAAGACAACTGCCCATCGGGCTCCATTGATTCAATATTGTTTTTGTGGCAAATTCTGCATGTCTATTTAATGCCAGCCATTAGCTGGAGTTATTTAGTCACACAGGGGTTAATAAAACAATATTGAACCTCTGGATGTTGGTCCATCCAAAGCGATGGAGGCTCAGGTTCAATCTTCTTATAAGTTCTGGTTGATTCTTTCTGATTGATTGATTGAAGCCAGGAAGGAATATTTTCCACTTTGAACTGTGTTTTCAGCCTTTCTCTGAGTTAACTGTTAGGTAGGGTTTATGGTCAACAGGGTAAAAAAAATTTTGGGAATGCATAGACCTGTGTGTTTATTTTCTATTATAATAGAGATATAAAAAAACACCCAAGTTTTGTTCTGCCAGTGGGTTTGTGATAGATTGGGTAGATTTTGTTGACAAAATGATATTTGAAAACTTTGGCTATGTTGTAAAAATGGTGAAAATGGCAATTTTATGGATGAATTTGAGGGGTTCTTCAATGGAATTAGCCAGTCTCATGACAAAACGTAGGCAAACCTTTTAACATGGAAAGTTCTTTTTATTAGATGTTTTATTAGTCAATTTGAAAAGAATGAATTGAGAGATCCCATTAGATGACCTTGAAAAACATCTTTTTTCCCCCCGGAATTGGGAATCAGCCCCACCCTTCTCAATCTGATTCCCACACAATCCAGCCCCAGTACACATTTTACTAAAACCAGGAGAAAACCTGTTTCCTCCATTCAGATTACTGATTTCAGGTATCTTCAGGTAAGATACCTAGGGGAAATATACCAACCATCCACAATATATATATTACTTACCATGCATCTATATTGGTTTGCAAAGGAGCAAGTGCCAAATAGACCAATTGGTTAGTCAGACAAATCGTTACTCGCCAATGATTCCTCATTCCGACTAGTTAGTAAAAGTGGCAGGACTTGTATGTGCTGTCTCTTCGGTCCTACAGTATACTAGCTGGTAACAAGGACTGAATCATATGCTCCTTATACCCTTCAAGTAAACTCAGTAAGTTACAGGCTTCTCAAACAAATCTTCAGGTTGATTTTCCACATTGTTTGCCTTTATTGGAAGTCTTATTACACCAAAAACAGATATTTTTAGAGTTTGAGTAACTAGAAAGTATTTCACACACAAACAGAGCACATTATAACATGGTATTATTGTCTCCACTTCACAAAACTAAAAGTTGACGAAACTTTCCTTCTAGGGAAACTCTTAAGCCTCAGACACCCCTTCTGGTGTTATCCGTGGTGGGACATATGGAGATTCGCGTCCCAATCTCTCAGCCTACAGCTTTGCAATTTCTTCTTGCTATGAGGAAATGTATCTACAGATGGTAGAGTATCTAATTTCCGTAACATTGCATAAAGCACAACTGCCATACATCCATTGAACTGTACAACATCAGACATTGCAGCAGATGTAAATGTTACTTAAACGGTATTTTGTAGAAAACCCGCTGAGTTCAAACTTCTATGTGTTTAAAATATACACTTAGTAAAGCCGTGTGAACTAAGAATAAACGTAGGCAGATGCTTTCCCACAGAGTCAACGGCTCTAATAGAACACGTAGCTCTTAAATTAAGCATTGATACAGAAAATGATTACATTCCTAAATGCCAACACTGCACTAAGGTTCCATCTTAATTCAAGGGATGACAATAGACAGCTGCCTATTAATACATGATAAAAATGATGTTTCGTATTGTAAATGTGTGTTTTTTTTTTTTATTGCAGAACAGAACAAGCACTATTTGGAAGGGGAAGAATCCACCACTTTTGGATGAGATGGACAATGAATATATCCAAGTTATTTACTGTAGTGTCAACTTGACTGGGGTCAGGATTTCTATTCTCTAAGGCCTGGATTTCAATTTTACCATCAATAGGTTTCTGGATTTGTATTTAAAGGATGATTCACTACCTCATTTGAGAGTCCTCAGAGTTAGGCTCCAGAACAAGCTGCCAAAATCTGTCTCATTTAGCACTCCCCCTCTCCCACAGTATGGGACTGTTCCTGGCAGGCAGACATGCTACTTGCAGTGCACATCTTCTCATTGGCCAAATCACAGAACTGGATTTGGTGAGACACTGGCGCTACCAACCAGGTCTTTGTCAGCATGTTATGGCCCCACCTCCAGAGGTTTAGGCTGTCACCCTGTGTGCTATCAGGGGGGGGTTTATTACCTTGTGATGACAATTACTAAATCAGTTGTTGACAAAAACCATATAATGAGCGATTGTGGATCTGGATAAATATGATAGATTGAGTATATAATGAGAGTATGAACCTCCACCGATTTCCACATCTTTAAACAACTATTTTTGGTTATATACACTGTATATGATATATAACGAGATTTTAAAAAATCCTTAAAAACAAATTATTCAACTTTGGAGATGATTATTATTATTATGGATTTATATGGCGCCAACATCTTCCGTAGCGCTTTACAATTACATGGATACATACATATCAGGCCCAGCTTACAATCTAAACACGTTTATTTGACACCTACAACCTATCAGTATGTCTTTATGTTGTGGGAAACCAGAGTGTCCATCTGATTCCAAGTATACCTTTAGCGTCTATACCCCAATCTACAGCCGCCTTCACCTATAGACAAGCCCCCAATCATCAGGAGACTTGATGTGCTTGCTGAACACGGTTACCCCCAAGTCTTAGAGCGCAAGGTATAGACGTTGAGGCCGGGTATACTCGGGAAAACCAGAACACCAATGGAAATCACAGGACCTGGAAGACAAAGAAAAGAACAAGAATACAAGAATATTAATGAACAATGAGAAGAACAATGAACAAGACTACAGTAAGCTACAAGAACTAGACTTGGCTACTAGAACTAATAGCAGGGACCACTAGCTTGAATAAACTAAAACTAACATAACAGACAAGGGAGAAAACGTTGGAACAGGGTTAAGGTAAGTGCTGCAGCCTGACAGCCCGGAGGAAACCCACGCAAGCACGGGGAGAACATACAAACTCCCGCAAGGCATCAATGCTAACCACTGAGCCACTGTGCAGCCCTAAGTAATTCAAGTGTTGCTTGCCTTTCTTCATTTGCCAGTCCTTGCAGGAGACACCTACTAAGTCAAAATGGCTGCCCTGTGCTCGGTCTAGCTATTTCCTTTCTGCCATTTCTACAAAAGAGAACAATTTGAGGAAAAGTATTGAAATAAAATGTTGCACGCCTAAAAATGTGGTTTAAAAGTACATGTTACCTTTTTAATTGTGTGTTTTACAATTGAGAGAATTTTTGAGTAGATATGTCCCCAATTAGTAGACTCTTTACAAAGGCTTATAGCCTTTCAAAAGGGCAATGCTTTTAGTTTAACTGTTATAATTTTCAGTATGTTCTTATAGTTGAAAGGATTTTTTTAAAATATATTTTGTATAATGGGAAAGAGAAGGTCAGAACATTCAATTACATTGAAGACTGGTTAGACCTTCATAGACAAGCCATCATTACCAGAGTTTTACTGCAATTCAGCTGTCAGGCTTCAAAGTATAATTTCCTGTTTCGCTGTTCAGACATTTCTTCTATATTCAAGAGAGGGAGCAAAATTAGGTAGATATCTAATAGCATAGGAAACAGGGCTTGAATTCAACAGCAAAGTACACAAAAATATCTAAATGACTATAAAATTGTCTGTTTTTACACAGTTAAAATGTTTAAGCTGTTTGCCTTAGGTTTGTTTACCAAAAACAGCTCTAAAATGCAACACGGTTTATTTTAAAAAGCTTTGCCGTTACTCCAAGAACAATGTCACGTAGGGTGACTTGCCTCAAATTAGATGTTAAGAGATATCAGTCAAAGGGGCCGATTCACCCAGACTCACTGGGCAAATATATGGTGTTAAAGTCGCGCTAACCGGTTCGTTACAGGATAGATTCTCTGTCTCCTGTCTTGCCTCCGGGAGGGATGGTGACATGCGCAGTGGAGACCTTTCCCCCCCCCCCCCCCCCCTCCAGCCCATCTGGCTGCTCTTCCTCCAAGCGTGAAACCCTTTGAATGTAATGTTCCTCAGGCTTGCCCGCCCCCAACTGCTGTGTTACTACTAAAAAAAAATGTTTACGATTCATACTTACAACCCTTTGCTCTCGCACCTATCTTCACAGCCGGCAGCCGCACCTGTGATTGTCTGGCCCCTCTCTGCAGAGAGTCGAGAAGATAGCCACGGGAGCAAGCTGTCTGGGGAAAAATATGGGCCCAACCAGGCTATGCTCCAGAGTTATTTAAAGGGAATAACAAGCCCTGGCTGGCTCTGCTCAGGCAGTAATATAGAAACCTCCCATGGTATAGCATGTTTGGCAGAGCTACACCTCACAAAATCACTTCACAACGAAGCAATTCATACTTAAATGTCCATTGCAAACTCTACACTTTTTTACCAATCACAATATATATAAATATATATATACATTCCCTAGCGTCTACAAACATGTGCCTACATAATATAAATTCCAATCTAAAAAGACCATATTTAAAATTCAACTACAGAGTTCAGAGGAGATACAAGGATCCCGAAAGCCTAATTGTCATTGGCACTAGTGGGTGGATAAGCCCTTTATATCAGCGTGAATCTGTAGGCATCAGGAGATAGCTTGGAGACAAAGACCCATTCATATTTATCAAGATCATTTCTAAGATAGAAAGTAAAAATGTCAAATCATTGATTTCAGCCCTTATCTGAGATGGGAAATGTATCTAAATGGGGTTTAATAACACACAGTCTGTGATAACTTTATATACATATTTGGATTCATTAGGACTTATTTCTACAGAGTTTATACACAGAGCTATGTCACCAGATGTTTAAAGGTGACCAACTGAACCTATAGGAAGAAATCTTGTTCAGTCCTAGACTTTTGCCTATGACCATATGTAGCTATAATGCAAGGTGCAAGATTTATACTCAGGTTAACTTATTTTCCTTGGTTACCTCTTTCTCCATCTATATAAACAGTGTAAGGAGGAACCGTTTACACAGGTGACTGCATTGTAGGTGCTGAGCCAGCAGTTCTGTAGTGTGTTCTATGGTTATCTGCAGGTATTGACAATGTGGTTACTGTTCAATCATTTCTAATTGTTTTTGGGTATCAGTATAGAATCTCACTTCTTATCAGCAGCCATCCTTAAAGTGAAATTATACCAATCAACCCCCCCGACAGTACCCAAGAGGAGGAACTAAACTGCTTGGTCCTCACTCTGTATTGCATCTACATGTGGCATACTCACCTGTCAAAGATCAGATCACAATGACATCTATCCCTGCCCCCTCCCACAGTCGAGAATTGTTCCCAGATCGTCCAATGGGAAGTCTCCCATTGACAAATGCACAAATAGAGAGAACTATTGTGTAGGGGGGGTCTAGCCCAGCAAAAAAAGGATGCCAATAATAGGTGCCATTGGTGTTGAAAAGTCCAGGGAGGGACTGGAACAAGTGTGCCTTCCTATTGGCCTCGTCGCCAACGGGGAGGAGGGGGCGGAGCCTACCAGAGCAGCGTTGCTCTAAGACAGTGCTTTAAGTTACGCGAACCCAGGGCTGAGGACCTAGCTGTTCAGGTCCTCACCCTGGGTAAAAGGTAATGACCAAAGAAGAGGAGCGGAGGGAAGGGGATTATAATTGTCCTTTAAATGTTTATATGGTTTCAGGAGAAAAGAAGGTAAAAGAGACACAGAGGCAACATAATGAGAATTGGATTATTGTTTCTCATAACTATCACCAGGGGTCTTGACCTCAGACATATACAGATACAGGAGCAGACATATATTAAATTAGGGTGCTCCACTAAACACTTTAGACACCTAAAACTAGTGTAATGAATAATGAGCACAGCTAAATGAAGGTAAAAATGATTGTGAAAACTCCATTTTTAATAAGTACCAACATAACGTATTCATGTCACTAAAAAAAGTTTTTTAATTATATATATGTCCTGCCCTTACTAATAAAGGAGTTTTCTATACAGTTTTATATAAAGGAGTCTACTGTATATACTGTGTGATAATTTAGGTGTCTACTTTTTATTCCTCACTACATTTAGGTGTGTATAGGGGTCTATAGGTGAGCGACCAATCATTCTCTGGGCTATAAGGACAAATTCACTGTGTTTAGTGTTCAGTGTAAATTTCTCCATTGATGGCCAAGGATGTGACCACTGGACATATTCTGGTTGATCTATGAAATGGAGAAGACATTTACTGTAAGTTGCACCATGGATCACACTAGAGATGGGGAAACTGCTAAAATCCGTTCAGCCTTCAGATTTGCGTATTTTCGAAAAAATGTCAAAACTCGAAAATCCGCAGGTGAATCCATTTAGTCAATGGGAGAAAAAATATGCACAGATCCGCCTAAATCTAAGGTAAAATAGCAATGGTAGCTTACTGTTAATGGCTCTGGGACCTGGACAATTGTCCGGGGAACACGTCCCTGCAGGAAGAACAGCAAAAAAACACGCACGCTACCTCCATTTTTCTGCGAACCTTTTTCGGTAATCCTCGAATGGCCAAATTCAATGATTATCGAAAAAGCCGAAAATTCTGCGGTCGAACGTTTGGGGGTCCCGCAGCTCAACTCAGGACTCCCTCCCGGGTCCTTTGAAGAACCATTGTGGCCTTTTGGGGCTTAAAGGGTCCCACAGCTCGAAACCGGGCCCCCCGTCCCAAGCACTTAAAAGTGACCTTGCAGCCCTTATAAGTGCCTTTGTTGGGGGTCCAGCAGCTCGAAACCAGGATCTTCCACTGGCTCTTAGAAGAGCCCTTGTGGCTCTAATAAGACCCAGATTTTACACGAGATGAGGGTAATATAGAAATGCAAAGATTTGGAAATAAATTTAAAGCTGTGTATACACCATGCAATTTTTTTGGACCGCATGCTCAGCTGCGGCTACATTTGCCATAACCAACAGTCCTTTATCCTGGCCGACCAATCAAAAGTGGTCAGTTGGGACAAAGTATCTAATTGTGCGTACCAGGCTTAATAGATAATGGAAAACTATGTAAATGTACACACAGGGGAGTGGTAAAGGAATGCATGTTAAAGAAACCAAATGGTTTGAGTTTATCGTATTGGTAAGAAGGGAAAAGTTTACATGTAAGTACCGGTAGTCCCCTGCCCAGACTTTCATTTTAAATTGAAAGTAAATAATTAAAGTCGTCCTGTGGTTAATATGTGAATGCTGTATTCCTTTTTTATATTGTTCTTTCAATAAAGATACATTGGTTTTGAAAGAACTTCAATGATGAAAAACACTTGAATGGGGCAAGTATTGCATCATAAATTAGTTCCACAAATAGGCAATACATGTACAATCCACCTTTCCTTTGAATCTCTATGGGAGATCGATAAAAATATGCTTATAATTGGCACGCTACTATGTAGTAGTGTACTGAATATAAAAACACTGAAGAGAATGAAGCTCCACTCCCAAGACTGGACTTTTGCACTGTTCTGACTGCCGGACTTATGAACTGAAGGGGATGTTTAAATCTTAGGGGTGGGGTGTGTATGTATGTTTTTCTGTGGCCAAATAATGAGATATGTCGCCTTGTGGCTTTATGTGGTCACTGAACTCCTTAGTGACTTCTAATATCATTATTATTTACAGTAGGGGTGCATATTGTATAGATACATATAGATATAGGTACATGATAAATTATATATAAATGTGGAGTGCCTTGGCACATTAGAAATGATGTCAATGTCCTGTGAGCTTACAACTATGTAAAGTGGCATTGACAGTTTCTGCACAGGGTTTTATCAATTGTTATGTTGTGTTATGAACATAGCAAGACACACTAACATACTTTTGCATTACATGCATTTTAAAAGGTGTAACTTTTTCCTATTGGTCAAAACAGAGTAATGTTTGCCAAAAATTAGCCATCTTAAATTTGTTATGCCATCCCTTTAAAACTGTATAAAGCTATAAACAGCTTTAAATATGTACATTTATATATACAAGGTAGAATTTCTGGCACTAGTGACAAAGCACGTTAACCCATTTAAACTTATCTTTAAAGGAATAGTTCACTGAGAAAGCAAACTATTTCTTTAATGCATTAATTGAAGAACAGTAGGTAAATGAGCTATGCCTTACCTCCCGTCCTTCAATTCATTTTACAGGAGCCAGGAACTTTAGAAATTTACCTTGAGCACGATCCACCGCCGGTTCCATCGACAGTTCCTAACTATTTAACGGCATTTTAGTTAAAATAATACAGTAGTTAAGTGAAACCAGAAACAGTCGGGACCTGTCAGTGGAAATGGCGGTTCCTGGCTGCTGTAAAATAAATTGAAGAACGGGAGGTAAGGCTATAGCTCCTTTGCCTCCCATTTTTGAATGAATGCATTAAAGGAATACTTCACTTTGTCTGTAAACTATTCCTTTAAGGCATCTTTAGAGTTAATAGGATAGGATCCAAGGGAAACATTATATTTTAGTAGTGTACAACATACTGTACTACTTAAAATTTAAATCTAAACAATCCGTTTTTTTTGGTTTTAAGCACTCTTCCTTTATGCCAACCATGGGAATTATTTACAAAACGAAGATCTTTTTTTCACAGCTATTTAACTGTAATGAACGTATTATTATTGCTCATTTTAGGTTGAATTAGCCGCGAAGGTCAAACATTTTAAAGTCAAAGCAAAATTACAAAGTTTTCAGATCAAACATTATCTGCGAAATGCAAAACAAAACAAAACAAAAAAGTCGTCTGAACTGATGGCATAAAGTATAATTAGATGCAAGATGCAAGAAAAAAAAAAAAGTAGAAAGAAACATGGCACACATCTTTAAGTCCTTCTGTTCTTTGAAGTGAAAACTCATTTTAAGAAGATTATGGTGAATATATTATAACGCGGCCTCATATAACGCATTCATTCTTATCCGATGCATCAAAATATTTCGTCTCTCCCATGCTTCTTGAAACCATTTGTTTCATGTTAAGGCATTATAAAATAAAAATCATAATGCTGTTAGTTGGTTTGTTTACAAATCCCCCCCTTTTTCCCCCCTACTTAGATGTAACTATTAGTGATGGGACATTTTCTGATTGAATGAACACATATTTTGTAAAGTAGGGTTTAGTCTCTGGGAAAGGTTTATGGCTTCTATGATGCTTCTCTATGAAGTGAGAAACAGATGTCCACCGAGGGAACTTGACAGGGACGTTTTTCCCAGCTTTTGCTCACTTCAGTGGGATATTTGTTTCAACTGAGCTGTGTTAAAAAATTGCATCATTAACACAAAGCTTATGGCTTCTATATATATATATATATATATATATATATGTATAAATATATATTTGTGAATATTAAATGAGAGTAAGTTAAATTAAGGAAGGAAATTGTCCAGAAATATAATGCAGTCTTTTTTTTTTTCCCTTCGGAATGATGAACTTGCCTAAAGCCTCAAACCCACTTCCGATTTTTTTCCGTCGAACAACCCCAAGGGCACATGAGCGTCAAACGGCCATTTCTTTCAATAATCAATAATAACGGCCATGACCGAAGGCATACACATATGCGATTATTGCCAGAAACAGCCATCCCTTGTCTGTGTGCATGCGTTGGGGGGGTCGTGTGTCAGCAGTAAAATCGTACGTGTGTAAGAAGATTAATATGCTAGGATACTCTTGGTAGGACAGGACTAAAATATGCACAAATGAATATATCAGAATAAAAAATGAAGATAAGAGAGGCAAGTCTGGGGTAAATCATAAAGCCAACGGTAACTTATCCTATCCAAGCCAAATAAACACCTCAATAATTGATTATAATAGGATTTCCCCTAAGCCAGATATTTTGTTTGATACCTGTAGAAATAAAACAGTAAGCCATAAAGCTCCCACATCATACAGTAGCAGGAAAGACTGGAAAGGAAACTTAGAAAACACTCCCCCGCTTAAATTTAAAAAAAAAAGGTGACTTGTTGGTTATCTGTCCGCAATCCCAACTGATATTATCAGCTTATTAAATGCATTTGTAATGAGATATTAAAGGGGAACTAAGGTCTCTAAACAAGTTCATTTTAAATAAAAGGCCAGGTCCCTACCTTTAAAATAAGCCAATAACTAGCTCTCTATGTGCTGCACAGCCCAAAATATGAAGAAATCACTGATCAGAAAGTTATGGGGTGGGAGGTCTGAATTTGTGTTCACAAATACCAAAGGAGGAGTGGTAGGGCCCACATGGGGTTTCAAGAGGATTGCAAGGGGAGGGTCCATGGTGACCCATGAGGACTTGAGGAGGAGGAGACAGACGGAAGATTGACTGTCGCAACGTTTCAGAGCAGGAAGCAGGAGGTGCAGCGGACCTGGTGATGCTGCTACCATATCACACATAAAAATGTAAAAATCTTCAAAATTATGTAAAAAAAAATAATTAAACTAAACTTCAAAAATATTTAGGAAAGCAATTCCTGTCAATTTACCTAAAGCAGAGTACTGGCAGAGAAAGCTGCCTACTCCCTCCATGCATTCAATCAATGCTGTGACTGCCGATATCACAGCCAATTATTGACTTCAGATTCTCTTGCTGCCCTCTCTGCACATGCTCAAGCTTATTAAAAGCTCATTGAGCAGAGGGAGGAGGCAGATACCTTTCTCAGAAGGGAAGTTAACTTATCATTAAATATCTAGTTTCAAATTCATGTAGTAAACTGGTAACAATACGGTAGTAGTTGGGTTGTGGACAAATAACTGAGTCACCAGTTTTTTTGTTTTAAGGGTGGCCATACCCTTTAAGGAGGACAACAAATTATGAGGATGCTCTGGAAGGAAAAACATTTAACCAAAGATAAAATGAGCTGCAATAGGTAGGCCTATATTAGGAGTAAAGATGGACACAAATCCGAACCAAGTTCTGAAGTGGACTTTGCGGATTTCTGGATTTTTAGAAATTTCCAGAAAATGTAAAACTTTAATAAATTTAATAAAAAATGTTCTCAAATAATTTTTCCCATTGATAGTGGTTCCCCAGACCATTTACCAGGTCCTTGAGCCATTTACAGTAAGTATTATTTATACTTTAATATTAGGCAGAACTTTTGTAACTCACATTGACTTCAATGGGTCCACTTGCGGGGGGGACTTAGTGACTTCAGCCATCTCTAATTAGGAGGACGATCAGGATCCAAGCACCATTTATAGCAATTAAGGACAGTGGTTTATCAAAATATCAACGATTTTATTCTGCAAACAAGTCTCTAAAATTTGCTTTTGCAAATCTAAAGTAAAAGGAAATTGCGAAAGAAAAACATACGAATCTCTCAAGAATTCTACCTTTACTTCCATGATTCTCCAATTATTTTACATTTGGATAAAATATATATATACATTTTGTTTGCAGTATGAGAGTCTTTCAAAATGTAAAAAAAACGAACTTACAATTGCTGCCATTGCAATGGCGCTTTGAACTTGGTGGAACTCCTCGTTTAGGTTTGTCTATATTTGATTAAATATCTCTGATTTGTACTTTGCTGAGCTACTGCTTAAGGTAGAGGGTAATTCCTGGGTACCCTCTGGATGTTTTTTTAGTTACTGTACCTTCTTAGTTGTCCTTTTATGTATTAATGCAAGGTGTCTGGTAAATGATATCTAGGGGGAGCTGTGGGGACATTTCTGTCAAGTGGTTTTGACAGAGTTTTGCCTATTTTGCAAAATTACAAAAGCTCATAAAATTGCAGTCAAATAAACTTAGCAGCGAACGGCGGATTTTTCCAGATTTTCCGAACTTCCGAACTGCGGATTTCTCGTATTTTCGAAAATTTTCGAAATTACGAGGATTCCTTGTATTTACGGAAATACGTATTTTCGAAAATTTCCGAAATTACGAGGATTCCTTGTATTTACGGAAATACGTATTTTCGAAAATTTCCGAAATTACGAGGATTTCTCGTATTTTCGAATTTTCTAATTTTTTCGGAAATTTGCGGATCCTCGAGCGGACCGGATTTTGTGAAGTTCGGACATCTCTATTAGCAGCCATATTGTAGCTCACCCTATAGTTTATATTTGTGTGTTAAAAAAAAAAGAATAAGCAGCCACACCAAAAGCTAGTGAACAAAATTATCCATATTAACAAAACATATCAAAAACTATTTATGAAACCAAAACTTTGTTTAGATATGTGAACAAACTTCACAGCATGGAAGGAACCAGCAGGGGAAGACCAGAGCTACCATATATTTACACCGCCCTATTCAATGAAAATTAATTTGTAGCACATACACAATCAGAACAGGTGGGCCACTCCAAGTCTCGGGATTGAAACCCTTTATTCAGACATATATGGTGTTTCACAGGATCCGGCACTTCTGAGTGAACACTTTCAGGGAGATTCAATAAAAGTTCTTATCGTTTAAAATGGTGCTAATTTAGCCCCAACCAATAAGATTTTATTTAACATTTGAAAGCTAACATCTGATTGGTTGGGGCAAGATTAGCACCATTTTTAACGATAATAAACTTTATTGAATAACCCTGTTAGTTTCTTGTATTTAGAGTTTTCTTAATCTGCAGCAACCAAACAGATGTTAGCAAATGTTTTAAACTGTAGTAGACCAGTCAAAAGGTATCATCTGATTGGCTGAGGCAAATGAACAGCTCAATTTTGAATACGGCATAAAAAATTGCACCTCTTATTGAATAAGGCCATATAAAGTATTTCTGTGTGCACTTAAATCTTGCCAATGTTATACATCATTTTCTAGCTGTCTTTATAATGAAACCTCTTGTCAGAGAAATCACATACCGGTATCCTTTAAAAAAAGAATGCAAAATTTCAGTGCAAACAGTAGGCAGTGGTTGGGCAGATCTAGAGAACTGGCACACGTTTAGGGCTCTCCGTAGTTATTAAAAATAGCCTGAGGAAACTAGCCGGGCCAACAAGTCTGGGTCATGAAAGTTATAAACAGGTATAGACAGTATATTTTAATGCATAGGGCATTTGGTGGGTTAATATGCCTTTAAGTTAAACAACTTCATCTTACATAAAGCTCTTCCAGGCAGAAAGATCACCCTCGGTATAAAAACACTTTCATTTTTTTTCACGCTATGCAATACGGCAAAATAGGTAGCGGAACATAAAAGCAAAGTCAACAGAAGAAGGCACATTTTAATTTTCCAGGCTAGCTATTCACTCATCCCTGCCAGGTTCTGTGGATAATTTGTACAGTTCCAAAGCAAAACAGAAAAAGATGAATGTAGCAAGTTATTAATTCTTGCACAAAGTTTCCATTGTAAATGGAATATTTTGTTAAGTGATTGTGCAGCCAAGCGCACAACTTTCACTAAATCGGAAACATTGCGTTTGTACACATGACTACCATATAACCGAAACACGGAATAAAGTGTTTTATTAAGAGCTCTGGCATGACAATTCGCCACCGTTAGTTCCAGTATAGTTCCATTATGGAGTCTTTATTATATTCACATTATTTAACCTTAGCCTTTTCTCTGCTTTCCTGTGGTAAAGAAATTAAAGGCAACAGAGCAATTAAAAACATACAGGGAGATTCTTATCGTTTAAAATGGTGCTAATTTTGCCTCAACCAATCAGAACTTGTTTAACATTTGAAAGCTAACATCTGATTGGTTGGGGCAAAATTAGCACCATTTTAAATGATAAGAACTTTTATTGAATAACCCTCAATAATATATTTTAAATATAAAATGTATAAATTTTTTTAAAATATTTCACTATCTATCTATTCATGTTTTTGTTAAATCTTTCAAATAATGTTTTAAATTTAATCACCTGTTAAAAAGTAGAGATGTCCGAACTTCGCAAAATCTGGTCCGCTCAAGGATCCGCGATATTGGAAAATTCAAAAATCCACGAGCGGGCCCATTAAAACACATTAAAATGAAAAAAATCTTTGAAAATACCGCATATTCGAAAATACGTAAAATCCTCAATAACATTTCAAAAATGTTCGAAAACGCGGTTCGGAAAAGTTCGGAAGGCGAAAATCCGCAATATCCGCCGTTCGTGAACGAGGTAAATCGATTCGGCTTCGGATACGCGAACTGGGCCATCACTATTAAAAGAGCACATTTGTTTTTTTTCATTAATTATTATTTTTGTTATTCATTTATTACAATCTTATTATTTAAAAAAAGGTCCTATATTCTATAGGATGTAATGGAGAGCGGTTCTGCTAGC
Source organism: Hymenochirus boettgeri (assembly GCA_019447015.1). NCBI lineage: Eukaryota > Metazoa > Chordata > Amphibia > Anura > Pipidae > Hymenochirus > Hymenochirus boettgeri. The sequence continues at coordinate 409,304,595 of CM033469.1, read as the reverse complement.
TAATTACTTAGGAAATGCATATAATACTGTCCCCTGATTGGACAGGTGACTTTACTTGCTTGCTCTCCACATAATCTGTTGGTTCAGCTATTGTTTGTATATAATGAGCATCCCTGACATGATTAATAATGATAATATCCATTGCAAAAAACGTAGCAATGCAATTATAGGGTTTGCAGACAGAAAGCAATGGGCTACAAACTAGGGTATTCCGACATTATATATTCACATCATGCTCGATAGATTATCAGAGAGATTCAATAAAAGTTCTTATCGTTTAAAATGGTGCTAATTTTGCCCCAACCAATCAGATCTTATTTAACATTTGAAAACTAACATCTGATTGGTTGGGGCAAAATTAGCACCATTTTTAACGATAAGAACTTTCATTGAATAACCCTGTATGTTCGTAAACCTTTTAAACTTTGCAAACAAGTTTAATATATTACAGTATAATATAAATATAATATATATATTATATATATATATATATTATATAATATATATATAATATATATAAATTCTGTAGTAGGGCACTCACGGGTCTTCATGAAACTCCTAAAGTGTACTTAGTCTTAGATCTTCTCATTTTTTGGAGAGAATATGGATGGAGGAGATAAGTGTAATGGGACTTGTCCATTCAATCCACTAACACAAATGGACTTACTACATCACATTTTAATTTGTGTTCATCACTGCATTACTGTAGCACAAACAATGTCAGTAGATTCATTGTTACACTGCCTGCAGAAGTTACTCTGCTTCAAGCTGCTGGATGCTAGACAGTCATTAGGTAATATTTTAATGAATAGGATACAGAGAGTAGTTGTAAATGGGGCTTCATCATTATGGACTAAAGTGCTAAGTGGGGTGCCACAGGTTTTCTGTGTTGGGGCCGCTTCTATTAAATCTATTTATTAATGATTTGGAAGTGGGTATTGTCAGCAAGGTTTCTGTGTTTGCTGATGACACAAAACTTTGTCGAACATTAAAAAATTCAGAGGATGTGCAATCGTTGCAGGGGGATCTAGATTGTCACATTGGGCTGCTAAGTGGCAGATGAGATGTTGAGAAATGTAAGTGATGCATTTTGGACTTAAAAATCCTTGTGCTACTTATACTATAAATGGCTTATGTTAAGGAATCCCAGTTGGAAGGGATCTGGAGTTTGGATGGATAACAAACTTAAAGGAAGCAAGCAGTGCCAGGCGGCTACAGCCAGAGCCAGCATGGTATGGTCTTGTATAAAGAGAGGTATGATTCAAGGGAGGAAAATGTTATTCTCCTTCTTTACAAGCATTGGAAGGCCTCATTTGGAATATGCAGTGCAATTTTGGAATCCTGTGTACAAAAAGGACATCTTTGAAATGGAAAGGGTTCAGAGAAGGGCAACTAAATTAATAAGGGGATTGGGGGAGCTTGAATATGAAGAGAGACTGGAAATGTTACAATTATTTACGCTGGAGAAAGGCACTTGCGTGGGGATATAATTACTGTGTATAAATACATTAACGGGCCATACAATAAACTATCTGGGGCATTGTTCACCAATAGAACATGTCAGAGGACACAGGACATCCCTTAAGACTTAAAGAAAAAAGGTTTAGGCTTCAAGCTCGGAAAGGGTTATTCTATCGAGAACAGTAAAGCTATGGAACTGTTTTCCAGTGGACGTTGTTATGGCAGGTTCTGCAAACAAGGAATGTTGCATGTTACTGGTATTGATACTAAAGTAGAGTTGATCCAGGAAATTTCCGATTGCCACTTGGAGTCAGGAAGGAATTTTTTCCCCCTTCATAAATTTGGTGGTTTTTTTTGCCTTCCTCTGGATCAACAGTTAGGCAGGAAATGAGGATATTGCTAAATAGGTTGAACTGGATCAACGTTAGTCTTTATTCAACCTCAAATACTATACTATACTATTTGCCTGCAGAAGTATACCTGTAATGAAATGGAGTCTGCACAATGTAACTGCCAATATAGTTGTAAATTACAGAAAGTCCGAGAAATCCAGGTCCAGTACGAGTCCGTTGGAACTCGAATAGTTTGGCTCGAATTTGGGTTTGAGTTCTAGTCCATCTCTAGTTGTAATAGTCTACCTTAAAGGGCATGCCCATATAATAGTATGCCTTCCCCCAGCCCCACCCGCTATAAAATAATTTTAAGAAAGTGCCCCGATCTTTACTTACCTCCCCTATCTCCTCCGACGCACGGCCCGGCCTTCTGCTTGCAAGACACTGCAAGCAGGGGGCGGGACCGGCAGCCGTGTCCGTGATTGGCTGAGAGGCAGCCAATCGCGGACGCAGCTGCCGGCTTCTCAGAATGCAGGGGAGAGAGGGAAGGTAAGTAGAGTTTGGGGGACTTTCTTAAAATTATTTTTTAGCGGTTGGGGCTGGGGGAAGAAATACTAATATATGGCAAAGGGGTTTTATGGTAGGGGGAGGGATCGCAAAACGTGAGGGAGAGGGAGGGGGAGGGAGGGGGACAAGGGCTGCAGTACGCATGTGTGTTAAACAGCCATGTACAATGCTGTTTTAACACCTTACTCTGGGCGTTCCTATAACACCTCTTAGCCACTATCTAATCACACCCTTAACACCTGGCTGTGATATGCTAATTGGGATTTTCCAGGGTAATAATTGCCACAAGATTCTTGTACAAGTCATTCTGAATTGAGAAAGCCGTCGGATGACTAGCGAACGTCTTCAAGAACTACATTTCAAGTCCCAGTTGATCTAATTGAATACAACAGATATACGCATGCCAAACTTCTCCCGGAGGCCAGGTAGGAGGCAGAGTCCTATATGGACTCTGCTATCCTCCTAGTGGGCAGTTTTTGGGACTTTGAGGGGGGGACTACAGGAGAACCTTATGGAGCTGGGATGTGAGGTAAGGATTTTATTCCACTACATGATGGGGCCATTAGTGGGGGGATTATAGTTTTGGGGGTGGACATGCCCTTTAAAGGGCAAGTCCACTCAAAAACAAACTTTGTTGTAAAATGTAGATTACCCCCCAAACCCCATTTTCGCAATATTTACAGTTTACAAAGATGCTCCTGAACTTCCTGACCTGACCAGGTCCCTCGCCCCTCCTACTTGTTGCTGATACTTCCTGGTTGCGGCAGTCAGTTAAGGCGTGACGTGACATCACACCCAATCGCCTAACAGCTGTGACCAGAAAGTACAGTGTCTGTCAGCACAGAAGCCCCTGCTCCCGTTTTTGCTCAGAACAGTAGCAGGGGGTGGTGCGTAGACGGAGATGGACCTGGTCAGGTAAGGAAGTTCAGGAGCATCTTTGGAAACTGTAAATATTGTCAAAGTGGGGTTTGGGGGGTAATCTACATTTCACAACAAAGGTTTTTTTTTTAGTGGACATGCCCTTTAAACATACTGTAAATTTGTTATTACATCTTGTCAACCCTCATTTTTACCTGACTATTCATGCTACATTTATTCCTGCAAATTTAATTAGACGTAAGATCTCTTTGTATTTACTGATAGTTGACTTTATTTAACCAAATATGTGTGCTACATGTTTCGGACTAATGGACTTTTCCTTAGTTACCTTTAACACTACCACTGATGTGTTTCTATATGATGCAATCTAGTTATTGGCCCTGTAGATACTTTAGCTGCAAACAGCATTAAACCAACACTACCACTTATATGGTTCTATATGGTGCAATCTAATTATTGGCCTGTAGATACTGTATCTGCTAACAGAATTAAACCAACACTACCACTGATAGGTTTCTATATGGTGCAATCTAGTTATTGGCCCTGTAGATACTGTATCTGCTAACAGAATTAAACCAACACTACCACTGATAGGTTTCTGTATGATGTAATCTAGTTATTGGCCCTGTAGATACTGTATCTGCTAACAGCAGTAAACCAACACTACCACTGATAGGGTTATATATGATTCAATCTAGTTATTGGCCCTGTAGATACTGTATCTGATAACAGAATTAAACCAACACTACCACTAATAGCTTTCTATATGATGCAATCTAGTTATTGGCCCTGTAGATACTGTATCTGATAACAGAATTAAACCAACACTACCACTGATAGGTTTCTATATGATGCAATCTAGTTATTGGTCCTGTAGATACTGTATCTGCTAACAGAATTAAACCAACACTACCACTGATGGGGTTCTATATGATGCAAACTACTTATTGGCCCTGTAGATACTGTATCTGCTAACAGCATTAAACCAACACTACCACTGATAGGGTTCTATATGATGCAAACTACTTATTGGCCCTGTAGATACTGTATCTGCTAACAGAATTAAACCAACACTACCCCTGATAGGGTTCTATATGATGTAATCTAGTTATTGGCCCTGTAGATACTGTATCTGCTAACAGAATTAAACCAACACTACCACTGATAGGTTTCTATATGATGCAATCTAGTTATTGACCCTGTAGATACTTTAGCTGCTAACAGCAGTAAACCAACACTACCACTGATAGGGTTCTATATGATGCAATCTAGTTATTGGTCCTGTAGATACTGTATCTGCTAACAGCATTAAACCAACACTACCACTGATAGGTTTCTATATGGTGCAATCTAGTTATTGGTCTGTAGATACTGTATCTGCTAACAGCATTAAACCAACACTACCACTGATAGGTTTCTATATGATGCAATCTAGTTATTGGCCCTGTAGATACTGTATCTGCTAACAGCATTAAACCAACACTACCACTGATAGGGTTATATATGATGCAATCTAGTTATTGGTCCTGTAGATACTGTATCTGCTAACAGCATAAACCAAACATACCAATGATAGGTTCTTCTTATGGTGCAATCTAGTTATTGGTCCTGTAGAACTGTATCTGCTAACAGCATTAAAACAAACACTACCAATGAGGTTTCTCTAGGGTGCAATCTAGTTATTGGCCCTGTAGATACTGTATTGCTAACACATTATAACCAACAACTACCACATGATAGGGTCTACTATGGTGCAATCTAGTTATTGGCCCTGTAGATACTGTATCTGCTAACAGCATTAAACCAACACTACCACTGATAGGTTTCTATATGGTGCAGATTTAATTCTATCATGTTGTATTTCACCCATAGACACAGGAAAACAGCAGCAAATGAATCTTCATCTTTATCTACTAATACAGTATAAGAAGATCTTTTAACAAAGCCTTTGCCAGTGACGGGCTTTCGTAATTCATATTTCCCCGAATCATATTTAATCTAAATCTAAAGTGGCAATTTGCTATGGCTAAATCTATATGACAGCCAAACGAATGTGCCTTATCAAGTGCAAGGTACATGTCTATTCCCCTACTCACATTATCAATCTCCCCCACCTTTCTGTTCTTCTGTTCCAACCACTGATTCAAAAAGTGAAATAAAGAGAAGAGATCTGGGGAAGAAGGATTTAAACATCTCTTATCCAGGTACACAAAGACTTTATTAATTTAAACACAATAGAGTAGCTTCTCCAGAGAAGAGGAGACCTTGAAATAGGACTTTAGTTCTTCTCATTGAAACGTAAAAGAATTCCAACCGCTTATAGTGAAATACAGTGCGTCCTCATATAAATAATACATGCATTAGTAGGTTTCCCAATTCATCCTATACTTCCCTTCTATTATTTCAGCTTAATAGATCACTCTAACAAGCATTAGTGGCTGTTCAAAAGAACCAACGAGTCCCCTTCCTGAAATCAATGTCTTGTACCTGTCTGTATGATTTACAAGCTCCTAGTTGGTGTTGCTCTCACCTTATCTGGAAAGGTTAAACACTGCATTTTTTCTGCGGAGACATATTTCTACTCTTTCTGTTAATGGAATGGCAGTTTCTTCATTTCAGATTGTGCAATGGGAAAGATGAACCGATGGCAGTGTAGGAACAGATTAGCCAACAATACCATACAGAAGTAATGCCAACACTGTGTCAACTATATACCTAGCAAATAAGGCAAAGACATATATGTAAATACTTAGAGGAATGCTACTACTTAGTGATGGCCCAGTTCGCGGATCCGAATCCGAATCCGCGGCGGATTTACATCATTCGCGAATGGCGGATATTGCGGATTTTCTGTTTTTCCACCTTCCGAATTTTTCCGAACCACGTTTTCGAAAATTTTCGAAATTACGAGGATTTCACGTATTTTCGGAAATGCATGAAAAAACGTATTTTCGAAAATTTTCGAAATTACGAGGATTTCTCGTATTTTCGAGGATTTTTTCATTTTACTGGATTTTAATGAGTCCGCTCGCGGATTTTTGAATTTTCGAATTTTTTCGGACATCTCTACTACTACTATTTAAAATAAAACAATGACGTATGATATTTATACGAAAGGCTTCTATATCCCATTTTTATATATTAGTTTGTGAAATCTTTTGATGCTTCCACTCAGAAGACAGGACTTTGTCCTTTTTGTAAGTTACAGAAGGTGTAGAATTTGTTTCAGCTCCAGCGATGATGTTGCTCTGGTAGGCAGTTTCTTTGTGTATCCCTTTGACATGTTGCTACTGTTTGATGTTCACCTGCTGTTTCTTTTATTTATCTTATGATTAAATCAGTATCTTATCGACCTTGGAGAGGGAATTTTTATTATCATGTGAATGTTTAGCTTTTGTTTTGCCAACACAGCTATGTGCCTTGGGTGAGGTTAAACATTTTTTTTTGAAGATGTAAGGATGATCCAGCTCGGTTGCACTAATGAAGAGAATTTGGAGAGGAAGCACAGAAAAAAAAAGCCCCCAAAAAATAAAATAAAATTCCCAAATGGTGGAATTTTGGGTGAGGTTCTTAGAAAACTAAACTAAATTCCAGGTGAAATGGTTTACAATAAATATAGAGGTGTCCATCAGGTCTCACCACTAAAAGATACCTCATTAATGTATGCTTCATAGAAAACTATAATCACAGGAGTATACCAGAACCAGCTGGATCCTATGTAAACGTTTATTGTATTCGGGTGTTCCCCTATTGTAACGTAATGCAATAGAAGATAGAAAATGTTTCAAGTAGATTGATCAAGAGAAATAAATTGTGTTAGTTCCTTCAGCTTGGAACTGGTTCCTGAGCTGTGATTATTGAATTGTGGGAACCCAGAAAGTATGCTGGGCAATTATTGTCATCTCCATGTAAGTGGGATTTTCCCAAAACTTGTGTTAAGCACACACAAAAGGCAAGACATGCTCAAAAAAATATATAGTTATTGTTCTAGCTAAATTCTCCCGGTTGTGTTTCCATTGCCACGAAATAACGTAGTATAGATATTGAATAAACATTTCACAATCTAATGATACCTCTGGAAATGTGAAGAAACCGAGAAATTCAATAGACCCCATGAGAAATGTTCCATCTCTAGAGATGTTTATTGATTAAAGGGACAGTTCAGTGGAAATGATCAATATTTGTTAAATTGTTAGTTTGTGTAATGCCTTCTTAGTTATTCTACATATTCTCTCCCATTTTGAAAAATCAGTTGATTTCCTACCCTTTGCTGTTCCCTGCTGTTGACATTAGTGAGCTGACATTTCAGGTTCTAACGGTCCTTCTTCTTCCCAGGATGCACCACTTCCTTGAAATGTAATTTCTACTGATTGGCTGTTGGATGGGTCACATATGCTCAGATGTCTACTGAGCAACTGAATCCACCCAGGCGCTGAGTCAAGGGCAAAACCATAACGGTCTCTACTAGGGGTCCTACAAACAGGAAGTCAGTATTTCGGTTGCATTTATCTATACACAGACACAATGCTGAATGGGCAGGTTAAGGTCATTGGGATGGGAAAATACTGCTCTTTTCTCTGAAAAGTCTCTGTATTTGCACTGAACTTTTTAAAAGGAATCGTCAGAATTTGTTCAAAATAATTTCTTGTCTTTTTCAGAAATAAGAAATATTTCCCCTAAAGTCACGTTAAGTGGACAAGATTCCTTTCTCTCATTTTCTACATTTCCGCTACAACAACAGAGGAAATACAAACTCCATTTGTAAGTCCAGAGTTTGTGTATCTGACACGCGCGGCTTCTGGAGAACAATCCTTTACTAGTATATTGTATTCCATTAGAACAACAGGAAAAATAACATAATGTTGCACTTTCTGTAGGATCTAATGGGCTCCATTTTGTTTCCCGGAGGGTATTTCACCGAAAATGACTATAAAGAAAAACAAAGGCGATGGAAATTTTAACCTGTAGACAAGATAGCGCAATAAGGTTTTGAATCATGATATTCAACTACACATTTAGGAACAGCACGTCAGTTAGCTGTATGGCTGTATTTTCTTGAAAATAGTGTTTTTTGTTTAAAAGTCATTTGCTAAGGCTGCATTGTCTTGCTGAATGAATTCACAGCACTACAAGCAATATGTTTGTCTGTTGAGAGATCTGTGCTTGGTTGCTTTTTTGTGAATGGCTATAACCCTGTGTAAAACTAATCATATCTGTCCTATAAAATAATTTTACTTCTACTGTACTTTCTATTAGAGATGTTCAAAACTGTTGAGTTTCGTTGTGTTTTTCGAATTTTCGAAAATTTCGAAATTCGAAAACGAACCCATAGAAGTCTATGAGAGAAACAAATGTGAACGTTTCTGTCCATTATGAGGGACAAATAGTAATAGTAGGTTACGGTAAATGGCACAGAGACCTGGGGAATCTGTAAATAGAACCAAAACTTATTGTAAAACTATCTTTCCTTACGATCGGGCTGTTTTCCAGCTTCCGCATTCTATTTCAGAGGGTTACCGAAATCGAGCGCTGCTTTCGAGGGTTACCGATATTACAAATTTGAGGGTTACCGATATTACAAATTCGAGGGTTACCGATATTACAAATTCGAGGGTTACCGAAATTGATCATTACTTTCGTTTCGTCTATTTTCGATTTCGATGATTATCGAAATTTCAATAAAAATAAAACATTTTGAAAATCCGGGTTCCGTTAAATTCGGGAGTTCCGAAAGTTTCGTCGGGACTTCGAAAGCCTCAGAAAACCGGGTTCTATTCGAACCCACATTACATCTCTACTTACTGTCAGGACAATGTGTGGTATAAATTGGGAAGAAAATTGTATCATATATTTCCTGTATACCACAAGTACCATAGTAAATAAGAATTAACATGAGGCAATAACTTAGCAGCACATTAGGAGGGCAATGAAATAAATCCTGCCCCCATATTACATTCCAATTTATGAAAAATCTATTTAATATCATGATTATGGTGGTTATCTGGGCTAATTTTAAGACCAACAAAATTGCTGATTTTGATTCACTTAAAGCAACTGAGCACTACCCTTGCTCTCCGTAAATGCACCCGATAGTATTTATCATTCAATTTGATTGGACAAGAAAATGACCAATAAGAAGGATCAATTTTAAATTAGGAATAATGGGTAGATTGGATGGTCCAAATTGGAAAGATAGAAACGCTTGTTCAACCAAGACAACTAAAACTGGCCATGCTTCGCAGTCGTACAATATTGCGATATTCCGATATGGTACGATCGTCGGACAATGTATGGATGTTCAGCCGACCATCATCCAATCATTTTCCCTACTGGGCCAGTTGAAATTTGTTTGCCTAACAGGCAATCCGTTCATATGCCCCGCAGATCGTACGATCGGATTGCAGTGTCTATGGCCACCTTAAGCGCCTATGACTATGTACGTATATTATAAACTCTCCCCCATCTCTATTTTTCTGTTTGTTTTTAAAACAAAAAATGCATCTGCATCCCCAGACCCAGGAAATAGAGTTATAAATGTCTTATTTATACGTTATCTCAAAGAAACCTGTGTTACTAGAGGGCATGTATCCTCATTATGAAATTACTATCTGATCCATCACAATAAATAAGACGATGGAGACTCAGATTAAAAAATAAATGTTATCCTCTTAAACATGGATTTTCTATCTATAATTTGAGAAAATCGACCGTGTTAAGACTTGTTGTCATTCTTATATATCAGTTGTGTACCGCTGATGTTTGCTAAAGATACAAGTTAAGCCGAGAGCCCTGTTTTTTCCCCCCTTATCTTAATGTGGTGGAAGTTAAATCCTTTCACGTTTAAACTAATAAACAAAAAGTAAATGTTCCCTTGCTTTACTTCTCCATTCTTTACTGACCTTTATTTACGTCTGCGGTGCTGACAAGACCCCCAATTCTCGCTGATGATTTCACCGCTTAACTCTCTAGATCAACAAATTCATAATTAGACCCACAAGACCAAGCGAAAATTCCTTTATAGCCTGTGGTTATTCAACATTTGAAGAATAATACACTGAAACAGAATATTTTATGAAGTAAACACAATGCACTTCGTCAATATTACAACCAAAGGCTTGGAGATCAAAAGATCAAAATGTTCTATATCTAAGGTATTTTAGGCTTTTATGTATTTCTTTAAGACTGTTTCTTAACTGTATATGTATAGAGAAATATACATAGAGTTAGAAAATAGAGGCACTTGCTGGATTTTTTAGTAGAAAAATGTTTTGAATAGAGATGGACACAAAACCGAACTTTTGAACCCGAATTTGAGCCAAAACTTTATGAGTCGATGAACTCAAACTATGCAAAATAGTTCGGGTTTGAACTAGTTTGTTTTCCGGACTTGTGGCTGTATTTTTGATAATGATCGAATTTACGGGCCGTTCACTAACCCTAGAATGTATTGTTCGATAACCCTCGAAAGTATTGTTCGTTTACGATAACTCTCAAATGTACGGACCATTTTCACTAACCCTAGAATGTATTGTTTGATAACCTTTGAAAGTATCTTTCGTTTACGATAACTCTCGAATGTACGGACCGCTTTCGCTAACCCTAGAATGTACGTTTGCTAACCCTCGAAAGTATTGTTTGTTTACGATAACTCCGAATGACGGACGTTTCTCGCTTAACCCTAGAATGTATCTTTCGCTAACCTTCGAATGTAGCCTTCAATTTTTGTTAACCCTCAAAAGTATCATTCGTTTTCGGTAACCCTCGAATATATGGTTCGTTTTTGCTAACCCTCAAAAGTATAATTCGTTTTCGGTAATCCTCGAAAGTATCGTTCGTTTTCGGTAATCCTCGAAAGTATCGATCGATTTCCGTAACCCTCAAATTTATGGTTCTGTTTCTGCTAACCCTCGAAAGTATCGTTCGGTAACCCTCAAATCGGCTGTAACCCTCGAATGTAGCTTGCTCAAAACCCAACAATTGCCTGCTCTTGATTTAGAAGTGTTTAAAACAGTTTTGGTGACAGTGACATGTTCCCCAGACCATTTTCCAGGTAAAGTTAAGTTACCATTGATAGTTTGCTGTAAATCACTCGGACATTTCGAACTATCACTCCCCCATTGACTTAAATAGGTCCGAATTCGAACTTTCTAACTTTTATTGAATTTTGCAAGTTCGAAAACGGACCAAACTTTATGAAGTTCATCCATCTCTAGTTTTGACCAAACCAAAAACAAAAGGTTTCAACCATCTTGTGTCTGTCGCCAGAATGAGGCGTACAAAATTGAAACAGTAATAAAAAGAGGTAAACCACCCCCAAACCACCACCACCATTTTTTTAACCCCCCAAGTGCACAACTGACATAAAAACGTACTATGACAAACATATTATAGACCATGTAAACATGTCACAGAAAATGAAATTTTCCAAGATAATAACATTGTAAATAACACGGTAAGCGGAGAACTATAGCAAGGGAAAAACAGATGTTTTGCTAGTGAGCCTATTAAAGCCCTGTCAACATAAACTATTCTAAACATAATCTATCCTACAGTAAATCCCGACCTGCCTATGAGTAAGAACAGTTACCTGTGCGAAACGCGTATGGCGTGATCGGTCTGTCCTCCTGTTTGTGTGAGGCTTCAATAAAGATGATATGATTTTAAAGCTACTACCATCTGAGCTTGCGATATATCTTGACACGTTTCCTTCATTGTTCGAGAGTTGGTGTTGGAGTTGGAGTTGGTGGTCCCGATATAGCCATGTAGTAAACTCAACACAACCTGTTAATAACCTGACCACGATCACGCACTAATGGAAATCTCTTCACGGGAATTACTGCATCACGGGATCCCCATCATGTAAAACTCGCAGTTTGCGTCTCTATCCATTAGGCAGTAAGTTTTGTGCTACTAGTTAGTGCAGAATTAAATTTAGACTTAATTAAATAGACTGTGCAGTTCTATTTCCAGTTTATTTTGAGTGAAACCTGTGCTAAGCTGATAATACATCGCCTAGCATGGGTTTTACACTAACTTGTCTGGATAGCAGCGATTATAGCATCTCCATGTAATTTCCCTATAGAATAATGTGTACAGACGTTTGAGCCTCAATAAGTTCTGACAGTGAATTTAACTGCTCTGACAAGGGGAGAGAGGAACCTGGTACCTGGACCATTTCATTGTAGATAAAACAGCTTCGGACAAAAAGTTCATCAGGTTTTAGAATGTTTTAGATTTTTATCTATAAGTTCCTGAATTGTAGTTGGAATATAAGCCACACAGGCAATAAATAATAATAAAAGTTAAAAAAAATCATTAAAAATGGTGCTAATTTTGCCCCAACCAATCAGATGTTAGCTTTCAAATGTTAAAAAAAAATCTGATGGGCTGGGGGCAAAATTATCACAATTTTTAACCCTAAGAACTTTGAATTGAAAGAATGCAAATGTACTTACCGTATATACTCGAATATCAGTTGATCCGAGTATAAGTCGAGGTACCAATTTTTACCTAAAAAAAAATCACTAAAACCCAATTGACTCGAGTATAAGTCGAGGGTAGAAATATGTTTCGGACCTAATGGGAATTTTTCCTTAGGTTTACCTTTTAAACACTACCACTGATGTTTTCTATATGGATATTGCCAATATAGTTATTGGCCCTGTAGATACTTAAACTGAAACAAAAGCATTAAAAAAACCACCTAACCACTTATATGGTTCTTATATGGTTCAATCTAATTATTGGCCGTAGATACTGTATCTGCTACAGCATTAAACGCAACACTACCACTGATAGGTTTTAATGGTGCAATCTAGTTACTGGCCCTGTAGATACTGTTCTTGTAACAGAATTAAACACAACATACACTAATAGCTTTCTTATGATTGCAATCTAGTTACTTGGCCCTTAGATATGTATTGCTAACGAATTTAAACCAACACTACCAATGATATGTTTCTATTGTCAATCTAGTTATGGGGGGCCCAGTAGATACATGTATCTGATAACAGAATTAAACCAACACTACCACGATAGGTTTCTGTATGATGTAATCTAGTTATTGGCCCTGTAGATACTGTATCTGCTAACAGACATTAAAACCAACACTACCACGATAGGGTTGGATATATGATTCATATTAGGTTTTTGACCCTGTAGTATACGTATCTGCTACGAACAGAATTAACAGACCAACCTACATGAGGGGGTCTATATGATGTAATCTAGTATTGGCCCTGTAGATACTGTATCTGCTAACAGAATTAAACAACACCTACCACTGATATGGGTTCTATGGATGGTAATCTAGTTATGGCCCTGTAGATACTGTATCTGATAACATCATTATACCAAATAACCACGATAGGGTTCTATATGATGCAATATCTTATTGGCCCTGTAGATACTGTATCTGCTAACAGAATTAAACCACACTACCCCTGATAGGGTTATATATGATGATATCTAGTTATTGAAGTCCCTTTAGACTACTGGTACCTGCTACAGAATTAAAACCAACACTCACACTGAGAGGTTTCTATATGATGCCACTCTAGTTTATTGACCCTGTAGATACTTTGCTGCTAACAGCGTTAAACCCAAAAAAACACTACCCCACTGATAAGGTTCTATATGTAGGCATTTCTAGTATTGGTCCTGTAGATTTACTGTAGCTGCTAAACGCTTAAAAAACACAACATTTACCAATGATAGGTTTCATATAATGGTGCAATCTAGGGTTATTGGGCCCTGTAGATGACTGTATCTTGCAATAACAGGATTAAAACCATAAACCCAACCTTCCACTGACTGGGTTTTCTATATTGGTGTCCGTTTAATAATTCTATTCATGTTGTATTCCACCCATAAGGGGGACACAGGAAAACAGCAGGCAAATGAATTCTTCATCTTTATCTATAATACAAGTATAAGAGGATTTCTTTAAACAAAAGCCTTTGCCAGTGACGGGGCTTCGTAATTCATATTTCCCGAAATAATATTATAATCTAAATCTAAAGTGGCAATTCTTTGCTATGGCTAAATTCTATATGACAAGCCAAAACACGAAGGTGTGCCTTATTCAAGTGGGCAGGTTTACATGTCTATTCCCCCTACTCACATTATCAGATCTCCCCCACTTCTGTATCTGTCTTCCACCACAACCCCACCCACTGATTCAAAAAAAAGTGGAAAATTAAAGAAAGAGCATCTGGGGAAAGAAGGGATTTTAACAACATCTCTTATCATGGTACACAAAGACCTTTATTATTAAAACCAACATAGATAGATTCGCAGAAAGGAGGGACCTTGAAAAGGAACTTTAGTTCTTCCTCATTGAAACGTAAAAAGAATTCCAACCCGCTTAGTAAGTGAAATCTCTCTTACCAGTGCGGTTTTCTCTCATATAAAAATAATACAGGACTTAGTTAGGGTTTCCCAATTCTCTATACTCCCTTCTATTATTCAGTCTTAATAAGATCACTCTAAAAGCAAGCATTAGTTGGCTGTTCAAAAAAAACAAACGTAGGTCCCCTTCCTGAAATTCAATGTCTTGTACCTGTCTGTAATGATTTACCAAGTCATTACAGTTGTGTGCCTCTCCCCTTATCTGGAAAGGTTAAAACACTGCATTTTTTCGGAGGGACATATTTCTAACTCTTTCTGTAATGGAATGGCAGTTCTTAATTTCAGATGTGGCCAATGGGAAGATAACCGATGGCAGTGTAGGACAACAGATTGCCCACAATACCATACAGAAGTAATGCCAACACTGTGTTCAACTATATACCATAGCAAATGGCAAAAAGACAATATGTAAAATACTTAGAGGAATGTCTTAATACTTAGTGATGGCCAGTTCGCGATCCGAATCCGATCCGGGCGGATTTACAAATCATTCCGGAATGGCGGATATTGCGGATTTCTGTTTTTTTTTTCCACCTTCGAATTTTTCCGAACCACGTTTTCGAAAATTTTCGAAATTACGAGGATTTCAGTATTTTTGCGGAAATGCATGAAAAAACGTATTTCGAAAATTTCGAAATTACAGGAATTTCTCGATTTTCGAGGATTTTTTTCATTTACTTTGGATTTAAATGAGGTCCGCTCGCGATTTTTTGAATTTTCGAATTTTTTCTGGACATCTCTACTACTACTATTTAAAAAAAACAATGACGTATGATATTTATACGAAAGGCTTCTATATCCCATTTTTATATATTAGTTTGTGAAATCTGTTGATGCTTCCACTCAGAAAGACGAAACTTTGTCCTTTTGTAAGTTACAGAAGTGTGAATTTGTTTCAGCTCCAGCGATGATTTGCTCTGGTAGGCAGTTTTTTGTGTATCCCTTTGACATGTTTGTTACTGTTTGATGTTCACCTGCTGTTTCTTTATTTATCTTATGATTAAATCAGTATCTTATCGACCTTGGAGAGGGAATTTTTATATATCATGTGAAGTTTAAGCTGTTTGTTTTGGCCACCACAGCTATGGTGCCTTGGGTGAGGTGAACATTTTTTTTGAAGATGTAAGGATGATCCAGCTCGGGTTTGCACTAATGAAGAGAATTTGGAGAGGAAGCACGAAAAAAAAAAGCCCCCCAAAACATAAATAAAATTCCCAAATGGTGGAATTGTGGGGTGAGGTTCTTAGAAAATAAAAACTAAATTCCAGGTGAAATGGTTTACAATAATATAGAGGTGTCCATCAGGGTCCACACTAAAAGATACCCTTATAATGTATGCTTCTAGAAAAACTATAATCACAGGAGTATACCAGAACCAGCTGGATCTATTAAACGTTTATTGTATTCGGGTGTTCCCCTATTGTAACGTAATGCAATAGAAGATAGAAAGAATTGTTTCATAGATTGATCAAGAGAAATAAATTGTGTTAGTTCCTTCAGCTTGGACCTGGTTCCTGAGCTGTGATTATTGAAATTGGGAACCGAAGAAAGATTGCTGGGAATTATTGTCATCTTCCATGAAGTTGGGGATTTTCCACAAACTTGTGTTAAGCACACACAAAAGGCAAGGACATGCTCAAAAAATATATAGTATTTGTTCTAGCTACATTTCTCCCGTTGTGTTTTCCATTGCCACGAAATAACGTAGTATATAGATATTGAATAAACATTTCACATCTAATGATACCTCTGGAAATGTGAAGAAAACCGAGAAATATCAAAGACCCATGAGAATGTTCCATCTCTAGAGAGTTTATTGATTAAAGGGGACAGTTCAGTGGAATGATCAATATTTGTTAAATTGTTAGTTTGTGTAATGCCTTCTTATTATTCTACATATTCTCCTTCCCATTTTGAAAAAACTCAGTTGATTTCCTACCCTTTGTGTTCCCTGCTGTTGACATTAAGTGAGCTGACATGTTCAGGTTCTATAACGGTTCCTTTTATTCCCAGGAATGCACCAACTTCCTTGAAATGTAATTTCTACTGATTGGCTGTTGGATGTGGGTCACATATGCTAGATGTTCTACTGTTAGCAAACTGAAAATACCACCCAGGCGCTGAGTAAGGCAAAAAACACTAACGGGTCTTCTACTAGGGGTCCTACAAACAGGAAGTCCAGTATTTCGGTTGCATGATTTATACACAGACCAATCTGAATGGGCAGGTTAAGGGTCATGGATGGGAAAATACTGCTCTTTCTCTGAAAAGTCTCCTGTATTTGCACTGAACTTTTAAAAAAGGAATCGTCAGAATTTGTTTCAAAATAATTTCTTGTCTTTTTCAGAATAAGAAATAATTTCCCCTAAAAGTCCACGTTAATGTGTGACAAGATTCCTTTCTCTCTCATTTCTAACATTTCCGAAAAACAACAAGGAAATACAAACTCCATTTGTAAGTCCAGTTGTGTTATCTGACACGCCCGGCGGCTTCTGGAGAAACAATCCTTTACTAGTATATTGTATTCCATTAGAAACAACAGGAAAAATAAACTAATTGTTGCACTTCCTGTAGGATCTAATGGCCTCCCATTTTGTTTCCCGAGGGTATTTTCACCGAAAATGACTATAAAGAAAAAACAAAGGCATGGAAATTTTAAAACCTGTAGACAAGATAGCGCAATAAGTTTTGAATCATGATATTTCAACTACCATTTAGGAACACACTTCAGTTTAGCTGTATGGCTGTATTTTCTTGAAAATATGTTTTTGTTTAAAAAGTTCATTTGGTATGTATTGTCTGAATGATTCCAGCACTCAAGAAATTATGTTTGCTGGTTGAGAGATCTGTGCTTGTTGCTTTTTTGTGATGGCTATAACCCTGTGTAAAACTAATCATATCTGTCCTATAAAATAATTTACTTTCTACTGTTTCTTTTCTATTAAGATGTTCAAAACTGTTGAGTTTCGTTGTGTTTTTTTCGAATTTTCGAAAATTTCGAAATTCGAAAACGAACCCATAGAATCTATGAGAGAAAACAAATGTGAACGTTTTCTGTCATTATGAGGGACAAATAGTAAGAGTAGGTTACGGTAAAATGGCACAGAGACCTGGGGAATCGTAAATAGAACCAAAACTTATTGTAAAAACTATCTTTCCTACGATCGGGCTGTTTTCCAGCTTCCGCATTCTATTTCAGAGGGGTTACCGAAATCGAGCGCTGCTTTCGAGGGTTTACCGATATTTACAAATTTGAGGGTTACCGATATTACAAAATTTTTCGAGGGTTACCGAAATTGATCATTACTTCGTTTCGTCTATTTTCGATTTCGATGATTATCGAAATTTCAATAAAATAAAACA
This sequence comes from Hymenochirus boettgeri, assembly GCA_019447015.1. Lineage (NCBI taxonomy): Eukaryota > Metazoa > Chordata > Amphibia > Anura > Pipidae > Hymenochirus > Hymenochirus boettgeri. The sequence continues at coordinate 409,286,584 of CM033469.1, read as the reverse complement.
TTTTGAAAATCCACCGGGTTCCGTAAATCGGGAGTTCCGAAAGTTTTCGTCGGGATTTCGAAAGCCTAGAAAACCGGGGTTTATATTCGAACCCACATTACATCTCTACTTTTACTGTTTCAGGACAATTGTGGTTATAAATTGGGAGGAAAAAATTGTATCATATATTTCCTGTATAACCACAAGTTACCATAGTAAATAAGAATTAACATGAGGCATAAACTTCAGCAGCACATTAGGAGGGGCAATGAAAAAATCCTGCCCCCATATTACATTCCAATTTATGAAAATCTAATTTAATATCATGCTTATGGGGTTCTCTGGGTAATTTTAAGACCAACAAAATGCTGATGTTTGATTCACTTAAAACAACTGAGACACTAACCCTTGCTCTCCGTAAATTGCACCCGATAGTATTATCATTCAATTTGATTGGACAAGAAAATGACCAATTAAGAAAGGATCAATTTTAAATTGGATATGGGTAGATTGGAATGGTCCAAATTGGAAAAGATAGAACGCTTGTTAACCAAGACACAACTAACTGGCCATGCTTCGCAGTCGTACAATATTGCGATATTTCCGATATGGTACGATGTCGGTACAATGTTGGATGTTCAGCCGACCATCATCCATCATTTTCCTACTGGGCCAGTTGAAATTTGTTTGCCTTAACCAGGCAATCCGTTTCATATGCCCGCAGATCGTACGATCGGATTGCAGTGTCTATGGCCACCTTAAGCGCCTATGACTATGTACGTATATTATAAACCCTCCCCCACTCTATTTTTCTGTTTGTTTTTAAAAAAAAAAAGGCATCTGCATCCCCAGACCCAGGAAATAGAGTTATAAATGTTTTTATTTATACGTTATCTCAAGAGAAACCTGTGTTACTAGAGGCATGTATCCTCATTATGAAATTTAATCTGATCCATCACACTAAATAAGACGATGGAGACTCAGATTAAAAAATAAATGTTATCTCTCTAAACATGGATTTTCTATCTATATTTGAGAAAATCGACCGTGTTAAGACTTGTTGTCATTCTTATATATCAGTTGTGTACCGCTGATGTTGCTAAAGATACAAGTTAAGCGAGAGGCACTTTTTTTTTTCCCCCCTTATCTTAATGTGGTGGAAGTTAAATCCTTTCACGTTTAAACTAATAACAAAAAGTAAATGTTCCCTTGCTTTACTTCTCCATTCTTTACTGACCTTTATTTACGTCTGCGGTGCTGACAAGACCCCCAATTCTCGCTGATGATTCACCGCTTAACTCTCCTAGATCAACAAATTCATAATTAGACCCACAAGACCCAAGCGAAAATTCCTTTATAGCCTGTGGTTATTCAACATTTGAAGAATAATACACTGAAACAGAATAATATTTTATGAAGTAAACACATGCACTCGTCAATATTACAACCAAAGGCTTTGGAGACAAAGATCAAATGTCTATATATAAGGTTTTTAGGCTTTATGTATTTCTTTAAGACTGTTGTTCTTAACTGTATATGTATAGAGAAATATACATAGAGTTAGAAAAATAGAGGCACTTGCTGGATTTTTTAGTAGAAAAATGTTTTGAATAGAGATGGGACACAAAACCGTAACTGAAAACCCGAATTTGAGCCAAACTTTATGAGTTCGGATAGAACTCAAACTATGCAAAATAGTTCGGGTTTGAACTAGTTTTGTTTTCGCGGACTTGCGCTGTATTTTGATAAACGATAACTATCAATGTACGGACCATTTTCACTAACCCTAGAATGTATTGTTTGATAACCTTTGAAAAGTATCTTTCGTTTACGATAACTCTCGAATGTCGGACCGCTTTCGCTTAACCCTAGAATGGATCGTTTGCTAACCCTCGAAAGTATGTTTGTTTACGATAACTCTCGAATGTACGGACCGTTTCGCTAACCCTAGAATGTATCTTTCGCATAACCTTCGAATTGCAAGCTTCGATTTTTGTTAACCCTCAAAGTATGTTCGTTTTTGTTAACCTCGAATATATGATTCGTTTTTGCTAACCCAAGTTCCGTTCCACCTCAAAAGTAAATTTGTTTTTCGGTAATCCTCGAAAGTATCGTTGTTTTCGGTAATCCTCGAAGTATCGAATCGATTTCCGTAACCCTCGAATTTATGGTTCTGTTTCTGCTAACCCTCGAAAGTATCGTTCGGTAACCCTCAAATGCTGTAACCCTCGAATGTAGCTTGCTCAAAACCCAACAATTGCCTGCTCTGATTTAGAAGTGTTTAAAACAGTTTTGTGTGACAGTGCATGTTCCCAGACCATTTTCCAGGTAAAGTTAAGTTACCATTGATAGTTTGCTGTAAATCACATACGGAACATTTCTGAAACTATCACTCCCCCATTGACCTTAAATAGGTCCGAATTCGAACTTCTAAACTTTTATGAATTTTGCAAGTTCGCAAACGGACCAAACTTTAGAAGTTCATCCATCTCTAGTTTTGACCAACCAAAAACAAAAGGTTTCAACCATCTTGTCTTCGCCAGAAGAGGCGTACAAATTGAAACAGTAATAAAAAGGAGGTAACCACCCCCAACCACCACCACCATTTTTTTAAACCCCCAAAGTGCACAACTGACATAAAAACGTACTATGAACCAACATATTATAGACCATGTAAAATGTCACAGAAAATGAAATTTTCCAAGATAATAACATTGTATTAAATAACACGGTAAGCGGAGACTATAGCAAGGGAAAAACAGATGTTTTGCTAGTGAGCCTATTAAAGCCCTGTCAACATAAACTATTCTAAACATAACATCTACTAGTAAATCCCGACCTGCCTATGAGTAAGAACAGTTACCTGTGCGAAACGCGTATGGCGTGATCGGTCTGTCCTTCGTTTGTGTGAGGCTTCAATAAGATTGATATGATTTAAAGCTACTACCATCTGAGCTTGCGATATATCTTGACAACGTTTCCTTCATTGTTTCAGAGTTGGTGAATGATGTTCCCGATATAGCCATGTAGTAACACTCAACAACAACCTGTTATATAACCTGACCACGATCACGCACTAAGGAAATCTCGTTCCGGAATTACTGCATCACGGATCCCCTCATGTAAAACTCGCAGTTTGCGTCTCTATCCATTAGGCAGTAAGTTTTGTGCTACTAGTTATGCAGAATTAAATTAGACTTAATTAAATAGTGTGCAGTTCTATTTCCGTTATTTTGAGTGAACTGTGCTAAGCTGATATACATCGCCTAGCATGGGTTTTACACTAACTTGTTGGATAGCAAGACGATTAAGCATCTCCATGTAATTTCCCTATAGAATAATGTGTACAGACTTTGAGCCTCATAAGTTTCTGACAGTGAATTTAACTGCTCTGACAAGGGAGAGAGGAACCTGGTACCTGGACCATTTCATTGTAGATAAACAGCTTCGGACAAAAAGTTCATCAGGTTTAGAATGTTTTAGATTTTTATCTATAAGTTCCTGAATTGTAGTTGGAATAAAGCACACAGGCAATAAATAATAATAAAAGTTAAAAAAAAAATCTTAAAAATGGGCTAATTTTGCGCCCAACCAATCAGATGTTGCTTCAAATGGTTAAAAAAATCTGAGGGGCTGGGGCAAAATTATCACAATTTTAACCCTAAGAACTTTGAATTGAAAGAATGCAAATGTACTTACCGTATATACTCGAATATCAGTTGATCCGAGTATAAGTCGAGGTAACCATTTTTACCTAAAAAAAAATCACTAAACCAATGGACTCGAGTAAGTCGAGGGTAGGGAAAATTATGACCACTACTGCATTCTGATTCTGTATTGTTTTTGAGGCTTTAGTTGCCCTTTAATTGGACAGAAGAATTCCTATACAGTAGTCCCATACAGTAATAGACATACTGGATTTGGCTATTACTATATGGGACTACTGTAAGGGAATTCTGCTGTCCATTTAAAGGGCAACTAAAACCTCAAAACAATACAGAATCAGAGGCAATTTTTCAAACAATACATACCATTCTGCTGAATCTATAGTGTTTTAAGGCTTAGTTGCCCTTTAAATGGAGGAGGAATCCACACACACTTTCCCCCAATTCCTTGCCACTGAAGATGTTTGGAAACTTTAGCATGCTTTAGTTACTGGAGTTGTAGTTTCCAAACATCTTCAGTGGCAAGCATGCACCCTGGCACCCCCAACCCCACCCCCAGTGAAGGAGAGGACTTGCCTTAAGCAAAAAAAAGTCTCAATCCGAGCCAGAAGTTCGGCAAGTTCAGAAGAAATCCGCAGCCTGCACGCTTCCTCTTCCGCATCCAATGTTCAGTGCGTCTGATGTCACTACTCGGCGCCGAATATGACGTCAGACACCTGAACATTGGTGTCAGAAGAAGAATCAAGTGTGCGGCTGCCGCATTGGTAGTGACTCGAGTATAAAGTTGAGGGAGGATTTTTAGGCTTTTTTAAAGCCTAAATCCTCTACTATACTCGAGTATATACGGTGTAATGCTCCAGATTTCCCAAGTATTCCTTCCAGTCCAAATACCCCATATACTACCACTATCTTCACAAATAGACAAGCCCCTGTTTGTCCGAAGCTAGATGCTAACACGGTTGCCCCCTGACTTAGAGTGCAGGTATCCGAACTGAGGCCAGGAATACCGGAGAAGTCCTAAGCGAAACAGACTGACAAGGTAAAGGAAGAGAGACAAAGGTCAGAGACCAAAAAAATATGAGGTACAGGACTAGGAGCAGACAAGAGCAGAGCCACAAAAACAGAGCAAGGGTCAAAACCGGAATCAGGCCGCCAGGTCGGGCAGCAGATACAGAATTGAGGAAAAAACAGGCGAGGGTCAATAACACGAGATTATGCGAAGAAAAGCACACCACAGCAAGATCGATAAACTAAACCTACTATTCGGGCAGGACCAATGGGCTAAGGGGTTTAAAAAGGCTAAAGAGACACAGGAGGACATCGGAAGAAAAGAAGAGAGCGGATTTGATAAAGGGGAGATTTTGAATGGAAAAGCGAACTGTACTTTAAGCGCGGTATAAGAAGGCACCCGCGTATGCGAGGATCGTCGAACTGAGAGTCGCGAATGATGCATGAACGCCGCCAAAGACGGAGGAGCGCCGAGCTGCCAGAGAAGGCCAAAGGCGGCTCGGACGTAGAGGACGCACCGCGGGATCCCCGAACAGGTATGTTTTTCTTTACATACGGTTATACAGAAAACCCCTTAATGTGTAACAGAAACCTGTATGAGAATGGAAAACAGTTCCCACCTAACAACCTAGGACATTCAAGCTTCAAGGCTTACTGTTATTACATCAGGTGTCTCCCCTATGTTTAAGTAATCCTTTAAGTCTGTCCTTACCAAAAGATTACAGAGATTTTTCTCATCTATATGCAAAACATATATGTATGATCCTTCAATCAAAGCACAAGTCACGAGTAACTCATTCCAGTTACAGGTAATTCTCTCACATACCTTGGACTACATTAGGAAATTGCACAGTTTACTGTGGGTATTATCCTGTCCTGATAGATTCCTATCAGAAATGCCCCTTTGGAACATTTCAAAAGCCTCTGGATTCATCTCTTTAGAATACTATGCAAAAAAAACAAAAAACAACGAGGGGGGGTGGTTATAAAAGGACAACTATAATGTAAAAATAAACTTTTTAAAATGAAAAGTACCTGGAGAAGGAGGTCGGATTGATTATTCCTACCCCCAATATTGTTTTGTAAGGAGCTACAGTACATAAGTTTTCATTCGCCAGGTTATGGCTGGGCCATTCTATATTAGAGATAGTTCTGAAGCATATAGAAGACTGGCAGAAGCAGTTTTCTTCCTGCTGCCGCTCCTCATAGAAGTATTAATTCTACCTCCCTGGCCCAGTACTTATGTTTTTACTGTTTTTGAAAAACATTTACGTAGTATAGTTCTCCTTTAATAATGCAGTGCCCATTTTATTGCCATCTTGTCAAGTCAATGAAGTCAATGACGTGGTTATGGGCAACCATAGAAAATACACTGGGGTATCTAATGCATTAAAGAGTCACAGATGTGTGGCACTAACTAACCTCACCTGCCCACAATAAGTCATCTATGAAAACTTAAGGGTACTGTGGTCAAAAATTTCTTTAGGTAGATTTATAGGAATTACTTTCCAGCGTATTTTTGCAATTCTTTTATTATTATTTTTCATAGTTTTGAAGACATTTCAAATTTTATATGTAATATGGTAGCAAGCATCACCAGACCCCCTGCACTTTATGCTTCCTGCTCTGAAATTAGATGACCCTCTCTATAATCCTCCTCATGGGTCCCCATGCAGTCCCCTGGAACCCCCTGTGGCCTCCTACTTCTCCTTCAGTCACTGTAACTGAATCTTCTTCCTGGTTTCTTTCTGCTTTTCTCTGCACTGGGCATGTGCCAACCACAGATGAGAATAGAAGGAGGAATAGTATTTGACCAAGATTTAGAACCTCCCATCCCTAACATTCTGATCAGTGATTTCTTGGGAGGTGCAGCAACATAGAGAGGTGGTTGAAGATAGGAACCTGATCTTTCATTTAAAATCAACAGCTCCCTTTAAGAATCTATGTGGGATCATATGTGGTAAAAAAAAAATGACTTTTCAACTATTTCCATAAACCAAGTTGGGAAACCTGGGCCTTTCAGTGAGTGAACAGATAGAAACAAAACCCTTCCCACCCCCGAGTGCCACCAGTTCTAAAGTTGACCATTGAATAGGCCATCATTTAAGTTTAGCGATTTTTACGGACTCTTTCATGTATAATTGGCAGCACAAACTATTAGCACTGGGATCGATGCTCTGATCCCAGATTGGATGACTGCAACCTCAAAGAATCCTTCTTTTTGAAAAGATACCTGGGAAAGATGCAGTAATGGGGCAAGATCAGCCAAATAGGAGTTAATTCCATGATACCCAATGCTATAAGGAACGTCTAATAATGTATGGGCACAGTAATCATCAGAAAAACTGGTGTATTTGTGAAGCAAGCGTTTAAATGGCTGTCCACCCTAAAACAAAAAAACTGGTGAATTGTCAGTTATCTGCCCATAACCCCAACTGTTATTTTTACCAGTTTTTTATACCGCCTTCTATTATAAAGCGGCGGTAACTGTTTCGCATTCCTAGTATCGGCTTTTTTGCTTTGCCACCTTCAAGGTGGGCGAAAGCAGGCCAAATACTAGCCGCCCTGCAGCGGAGATGGGCAAGCAACCCATGGCGGGTGGTCGCACCCGCCCCGGAGGCCGCCCATCCCGCCCTTGACCCCCCCGCGGCAGCGAGAACCACCCGCCGCCGCTTTCCCAGCAGCCCCTCCCAACCCTTTCCCCGCTCGCGCCAATCTCGGAACAGGAGGCTAGGAGGGGTGCTGGGAAGGGGCCGCAGTGGGTGGTCGCCGACCAACCACTGCACACCCCCTCCTCAGCAGCCCCTCCAAGCCCCTGCCCCGCCGCTGGCAGGAGGGAAGGGCCTGCTGGGAGGAGTGGAGGCACCCTCCAGTGGGACCACCTGCTGTCGGCCCCTTCCCAGCAGCCCCTCCTAGCCTCCGTTCCGAGATTGACCGCAAGCGGGGAAGGGGTGGGAGGGGCTGCTGGAAGCGGCGGCGGGTGGTCCAAGGGGCGGGGTGGCGTATGCCCCGCCCCTGTAGAAGAAGGCTCCGGGAAGGGATTTTAAAGTCCCTTCACGGCGATACTGTACTTAGTTGCAGTATCGCCACGAAGGGACTTAAAATTACCAGGACATCGCGCCGCGGCAATGGTGCTCACCGTATAAATATGGCGATAGCACTCAATTTGTGGCGTTATTTTCGATTTTTATACATAGCCCCTTAATATCGATTTGAAAGTTCAGGCCAAGTTGAAACACAAACCAGTGTTTGACCAACATTGATGTTGTATCTGAAGATTACTGTTAGCAATTTGTCAGGTGGAGAGATAGTGTATCCTTTTAATTAGTTTACAAAAAGGATAAATATGGCCGCCCCAGGTTATTCATTAAAATCATCTTTGGTATTTAAAGAATTGGTTGTTTGTTTCCCTACCGTCTTCTATCTATCTATCTATTCTATCTATCTATTATCTATCTATCATCTATCTATCTATCTTATCTATATTACTAGAAGATAGGATAGATAGATAGATAGGTGGTTGAGGTTCCTACTAGAAAAGGAGCTCTGTTGGATCTGGTATATTCAAAACATTGTGGAGAGCACATTAGAGAATAAAGGTTACTGGAGGCTTAGGGGAATAGTGAAACATGAAAATAGTGGCGTTTGAATATGTTATCGAAAGGAAAAGTGCGCTGGGTAACAAGACTTTTAATTTCGGGAAGGCAAATTTTCCCAGGTTAAAATCAGCCCTTCAGAATGTCAACTGGGATAATGTATTATCAGGTAACGGTACTGAACAGAAGTGGACTGTGTTCAACGGGGATTTTAAGCCCATTCACATCTAAATTTATACCCTTGGAAATAAATGTAAAAAAAAATAAATCGCGCCCATGTGGCCTGAATTCTGAATGTAAAGAGGCAAATGGAAAAGGAAGAAAAAGGCATTTAAAACTTTAGGGCGAGGGAAGGAAAGGGCCTTTAGGGATTATAAAAACTGTAACAAGAAGTGTAAGAAAGCAATCAAACTAGCTAAAATTAATTATGTAGTTAGGATAGCTGAACAAAGCATCACTAAACCTAATTTTTTTAAAAGTATATTAATAATAAGAAGATGAGGACTGAGAATGTGGTACCATTAATTAATGGGGATAAGTTAGTTACGGAGGATGGCGATAAAGCAAATGTCTTGAATACTTTTTTCCCCTCTGTATACACTATAGAAGATCCAAGTACAGATATCATAGAGTATAGTAGCGATAATGGTATAAAAGATTTAAGTGCACTTTGGTTCACCGAGGATATGGTACAGAAAGAACTAAATAAGGTTAATATTAATAAATCTCCTGGACCGGATAAAATACGTCCTCAGATACTTAGGGAGCTAAGTTCAGTTTTATCTAGGCCATTGTTTCTTATTTTTGCAGATTCCCTCATGTCCGGAAGTGTGCCTCTGGATTGGAAAAAGGCTGATGTTATTTCAATATTAAAAAGGGTAGTCGTTCACAGCAGGGTAATTACAGGCCTGTAAGTTTAACTTCAGTGGTGGGGAAGATCCTGGAAAGTTTAATAAGGGAACATGTTCTAGAGTATGTTTCAAGGACTGACATTATAAGTAGTAACCAGCATGGATTTAGGAGGAATAGATCTTGTCAAACTAACTTGCTTGGCTTTTATGAGGAAGTGAGTAGAAATAGACTCTGACATAGCAGTAGATGTAGTTTACTTGGATTTTGCAAAGGCTTTTGATACAGTCCCCCATAGGCGACTAATGTATAAGCTAAGGTCTGTTGGTCTGGGGGTAACATTTGTACATGGATAGGAAATTGGTTAATGAATAGGATACAGAGAGTAGTTGTTAATGGGGCTTCATCGTTATGGACTAAAGTGCTAAGTGGGGTGCCACAGGGTTCTGTGTTGGGGCCGCTTCTATTTAATCTATTTATTAATGATTTGGAAGCGGGTATTGTCAGCAAGGTTTCTGTGTTTGCTGACAACACAAAACTTTGTCGACCATTAAAAACTTCAGAGGATGTGCAATCGTTGCAGGGGGATCTAGACAGATTGTCACATTGGGCTGAGACAAAAAGTGACAGATGAGATTCAATGTTGATAAATGTAAGGTGATGCATTTTGGACTTAAAAATCCTTGTGCTGCTTATACTATAAATGGCTTTGTGTTAAGTGAATCCCTGTTGGAAAGGGATCTTGGAGTTTTGGTGGATAACAAACTTAAAGGTAGCAAGCAGTGCCAGGCGGCAACAGCCAGAGCCAGCATGGTATTGTCTTGTATAAAGAGAGGTATGGATTCAAGGGAGGAAAATGTTATTCTCCCTCTTTATAAAGCATTGGTAAGGCCTCATTTGGAATATGCAGTGCAATTTTGGAATCCTGTGTACAAAAAGGACATCTTTGAAATGGAAAGGGTTCAGAGAAGGGCAACTAAATTAATTAGGGGATTGGGGAGCTTGAATATGAAGAGAGACTTTATAAGTTATATATATGTGGAATGGGTATAGAGTAATCACCTAACAATGCCAAAATACCACTGAATATGTGGTGGTGCGGTGGGTAGTACAAACAGTAATACTAATCAAAGGAGGGAAGTGATGGGGAAAACTCCAACCACCAGAAACCCACTAAACTCTGTAGACTACCTACAGAGGCACTCATATGACATACTACTAGGAAATAAATATCCCCACAACTCCTGGGGATCTGGAAATAAATACATAAGTGCTGATTAAATCACCCAATCAACTAAAGTGACAATAAAACTAAACCTTTATTATTGATATTAAAACTAGAACACTTCCCAAATATCACAATGTCCCATAAAATAGAATTCAATAAACAATATACAATGTAACTGCCCGCATCCTAGGCGTCCCTAGGTGCTGGAAATATATTAAACTAGACTGGATAAGTTACAATAATGTACGCTGGAGAAAAGGCGCTTGCGTGGGGATATGATTACTGTGTATAAATACATTAACGGGCCATACAATAAACTATCTGGGGCATTGTTCACCAATAGAACATGTCGTCTTCAAGAACTACATTTCATGTCCAGTTGATCTAATTGAATACAACAGATATACCATGACCTGGATGAATGAGAACCTTCATAAGCAGCCTCAAGCAAGCTCTGTAATTTTAATCCGAGCATGCAGTGATCTTGCTAGACAGAATGGCATGAATTCTAATGCATACTCCTCTCTGCAAAAGAGATCTAGATAGGGAGAATGGAGCTCCGAGAAGAGAAATTGCAACACATTGGCAGGTATGAGATGCAACTTTAGCCCTCTCTAAAAAAAAAACCCAGGAAAGGGATAATTGTTATTAAGACTGGAAAGAATTACAAACTTCCTTCTTATGAACTGCAAAAAAAATTTGATACATTTTTTCCTTTGTCCACGTCACATTTACATTTTGTCTTGTTCCTTCCAGTTTTTCGCAAGTCCTGGTACACTTTCATGGATGAAGTTCCAATACAGGGCTGGTGCCATTTCATGCGAAGACTTGGCCTGTCCGATAATGAGATCTGTGAAGCCAAGGAGAATAATCCCAACAATGTCAAAGAACAGCAGTATGCAATGTTGGGTGCTTGGTACCAAACAAAAGGTGAAAGGGATGTCAACCATCTTCTCTGCCATTTGCGTTCCATCCAAATGCAGGCCGCAGCTAGCCAAATCAGCTACGCGCTTGTACAGAATGAATTGTATATACTCCAGGAGGTGTTCAGTACTTAGAAAACCTATTTAAATCGCTGTATATTTTGTAACTATGTAAATATGTTTTTCTATAAAATAAAAAACTCATCAAAAGAAAAGTGGCCATGTTTGTTTGGGTTTGAGGTCTGTCTACCCTGCTGTGTAAATAAGGGGGCCAGTTAAAGCTGCAAACAGTAGATATAAGTTGTGTTATGGCACTAGTGTATTGGTAAATAAAACTAGTAGGCTACCCAATTAATTTACTGGGGAGGTACCTAGAGTATGAAGAAGAAATGCAAAGTATCCCATGAACGTCCTCTGCACACTCCATTACTAGTAAAAATCCTTTATTATAGGTGACAAATAAATCCATATATTTACCCAAAGAGAGCTGCATGGCAGCAGTATACTGCAAAGCCGCAAACCGTGGTGTAACCAGGAATCACTGGGCCCCCTGTCAAAACTATGATGGGGTCCCTATTTATGCTTGATCCACAGTGGCTTTCTGGGAGGAGGCTATATCTGTCATAGAAAAAATAAGATGGGGCCCTCCTGGCTCCCCTGCGATTGCTCCCCTGGTAGTTATGCCCCTGGCCTGGCCACAAAATATACATTAAACTAAACAACAACTAAAGACTGATAATTCCATAGATTATAAATGAATCCTCTTGTGAATAGGGCTTTCTATTTCTTCTTAAAAACAAGCCCGATTCCCTTACTTGCACTGCCTTTTGAATGTAGTAAAGTTTTTAAAAGGCACCAAAGGGTTTATTACCATAAGGGAACATTTTTGATATCCTAAATTTATAAAGTTGCACGTTACTTTTTAATGCCAGGCCACCTCTGTAGACCTTTATAGTGTAGAAAACTTAAGCTGGGTTCACACAGTACCAATGTTTGAAAGACTACACAGTCCCAAGCATTCTCCCTATATAATGTAAAGAGATGGGACTGACTCATTCCCTAAAACTGCGGCCGACTCCCTATATTTTTTTTTTACAGGGGCGGACCGTGACCCGAGGTCAAATTTCAGGAAGTAATAACAGTTTGCAAAGCAGATTCTGAATGTTCGTCTGCATCCGAAGGCTCCATCTTGGCCACAAGTTTATTGCTGGAGTGGCCATATCTTTAGACCTATCTGGATTTTCACTGTTTTAAGATCTCCACAGTTGTAGATAAAACAGAACGACTTGTTGAAGACTGTAGACAAGTTTGAATCCTTCAATCTCTTCCAACACTACTGTGGTTGAAAGTTATTGCTATCTCATGAAGCAGGGTGGAAATTCTACTCGCAGTAGAATGACGTACATTAATGATAACACAAGGTATTGTGATACCGCGTGCATGTGAATATGGCCCAAAGTAGCACAGCCCTGCACTTTCACTGGATGTAACACACTGGGAGATGCAAGAAAGTAAAGATTTTACAAATTGATCTTTGCTGTCAAATTTCTGTGGGGTTATAGAAAATCTTTCCCAGAGTGACACTTTATTTCATTGGCTAAATGATTGATTAGCATTTTCAATAAAATATATTAACTAGGCTGGGTGGGCTATAAAGGTTGGACTAGCTGGACACCATATACAACCTCCAAGTTACTCTGGGCCATATTCGTAAAGGCCCGGTATCCCTTTTAAGGGATACCGCGCTATTACCAATTGTTAATTAATGTGTATTGATCGTTAAAACGGTCTTAACCCTACATAGAATACCGCTGTGGTAAATTAATTAACGAAAGTTCTGTGTAAATGTACAATTGCGGACATACATTTACATCCACCATCTTAATTTACTGAAAACTCTCGGTATCGCTAATGTGCGATACTGCAGGTTTGTAAATATGGACCTACTGTTAGACAGGCATGGGTAGGGTTTAAAGGTTGGACTAGATGGACGGTGTCTTTATTCAACCTCCAATATTTTGTAACCAATATTGCCTAAGTCGCCGCAGTACTTAATTGTTGTTCTTAGAATATTTTGTAATTGTACCAAAACACAGTGCCTGTAAGTTTAGATTCTCAAAAGGTGCGCCTCTAGATGGTTGACTCCCAGTATTCCTAAACTACAAGGAATGTTGGGAATAGATTATACCTTGGTGCTGTGATTTAGTGCGTTGGAAAAAACAGCTGCCATCAGATGTGAAGGATTGCAGTAGTTCCTGGAAGTAAATGCACATGTAAGTGGGGGACCGGTTCAAAGTTCTATGCACTGTACATGAAGGGTGGATTCAGAGGTTAGGGTGTGGTTGTTAAGCCAGTGTGATCAACAATTGTAGGGTCATTTTAGAAGGTGGGAGCTAGGATTGGGGAATAAGGTTTCAACATAGTCTATTTCAGCCTTAATGGGCTACACTGGAAAAAAAATGACTTTTCCTCCTCTGAATCTATAAATACATGTGTAAACATCCCTTATTCTGAAGTGTATGTCAGAGCAGGATTATCCACAAGGCAACCCTAGGCACCTGCCTAGGGCCCAGGAAACTTTTCGGGGCCCAGCTTCAGAAGCAGTAACAAAATTAGTCTACACAATATATGTAGTAAAAAGGGGGGCCCTAAATAATGGCCCTGCCTAGGGCCCCATATATCTTAATCCATCTCTGTGTATGTGTTGCCACATGCCTTCAATTCAGTACTTGTTTTGCTTGGCATCCCTCCTCCCTCTTTTAACGACTCATCTTTCCACCTGACCAGACTCTTTTATGAGGGCAAGCATGCTCAGTAATTACAATGAGGCAGCACTGGGAGAGGGAATTTCCCACACCTACTGTCAAAACTCTGTCACCATTCTAGCTACAGCAAAACTGCTCACAGCAGAACAGTTATGATAATAATATGGCACTTGATTGATAGCTGAAATGTAAGATGGTTCAGATTGGATATCTAAAAAAATAGGGGTCAGATCAACAATGTAAGGTGATGCATTTTGGCCTTAAAAATCCTTGTGCTGCTTATACTATAAATGGCTCGGTGTTAAGTGAATCCCTGTTGGAATGGGATCTTGGCATTTTGGTGGATAACAAACTCAAAGGAAGCAAGCAGTGCCAGGCGGCAACAGCCAGAGCCAGCATGGTATTGTCTTGTATAAAAGAGAGGTATGGATTCAAGGGAGAAAAATGTTTTTCTCCCTCTTTAAAAAGCATTGGTAAGGCCTCATTTGGAATATGCAATAGTGCAGTTTGGGAATCATATGTACAAAAAGGACATCTTGGAAATGGAAAGGGTTCAGAGAAGGGCAATTAAAACTAGAAAGGGAAAGTTTGGCTTGAAAGGCCGCATTTTGGAAGGGAATGTGTGTTTGTGCGGCAGATTTTAAAACTCAATAATTTCAATGATGAGGACATTTTTGGTTTTTTTACTTACCCTTTAAATATGACAGTCACATGAATTAAAGGTAGGTCAGTTGGTGTTTGTACTCACATTGGTCAAAATGTGTTTTTTTCTATATTTACCCTTTAAATATAGATTTTTTTTTTTTACTATAGTTACCCTCTAAGTATGGCTACCACAGTAATGGATAAGTAGATCAGTAGGTGTGTGTACCTGTGCCGGGCTGGGGGTTAAAAAAAAACAAAAACTTTTTTGATAATTGGTCAAAATTTGTTTAACTTTAGTTACCCTTTAAGTATGGCTGCCACAGTTATGGATAGTAGAAGGTGTGTGTATAGTAGAAGGTGTGTGTATGGATAGTAGAAGGTGTGTGTACCTGTGTCGGGTTGGGTATTAAGGGTATTAAAAAAAAAAAAAAAAATTGTCAATGATTATTGATCAAAATAGTTTTTTTGACTATAGTTACCCTTTAAATATGGCTGCCATGAAAATGGAAGTTTTTCATGGCTGCCACAGTAATGGATAAGTAGATCAATAGGTGTGTGTACCTGTGTTGGTTTGGAAGTTTAAAAAACAAACCTTTTTGATTATTGATCAAAATTAGTTTTTTTTACTTTAGTTACCCTTACTGGCTGCGACAGTAATGGAGGGGTAGGTCAGTAGGTGTGTGTACCTGGGTCTGGTTGAGGGGGTATGTCTTTTTTTTGTGTTTAGAACCATAAAACTATCTTTTATTGAGGATAAATAAAAATTAGCTTTTTTTAAATTTTAGCTTCCCTTTAAGTATGGCTGCCACAGAAAAGAAAGGGTAGCTCAGTAGGTGTGTGTACCCATGTTAGGTTGGGGTATGGCTTTTTTTGTGTTTACAACCATAAAACTAACTTCTATTGAGGATATATCAAAATTAGTTTTTTTAACTTTATTTACCCTTTAAGTATGGCTGCCACAGGAATAAAAGGGTAGGTCACAGTCGTCATGTTGGGGGTTAAAAAAATGTTTTTTTGATTATTGATCAAAAATTTTTTGACTTTAGTTACCCATTAAGTATGGCTGCCACAATAATGGATAAGTAGGTCAGTAGGCTTGTGTACCTGGATCAGGTTGGAAGTTAAAAGTTTGATTATTGATCAAAATTTGTTTTTTTTTTATACTTTAGTTACCCTTAAAGTATGGCTGCCACAATAATGGATAAGTAGATCGGTAGAGGTTCGTACACACGTGTGATCGCGGGGCTCGACCCGCGATGCACGATGTGTCAGAACGTTCATTTTGGTCAATAATCGGCCTGTGTATGGGCACTTTATTGCCCAAAACGGCCGGTCGTTCGGAGATCTGCCCGGACGGTTGGGCAACGATGCCTGACCAAACGGCCGTTTTGGCCGATAAAGTGCCCATACACGGGCCGATTATTGTCCGAAACATTCAAACACATTGTGCGTCGCTGGTCGGGATCCACGATCGCACATGTGTACGAGGCTTAGGTGTGTGTACCTGGTGTACTTAGGTGTGTGTACCTGTGTCAAGTTGGGGATTAAAAAAACAAACTTTGTTGATGATTAGTCCAAAAACTTTTATGACTATAGTTACCCTTTAAATATGGCTGCTATGAAAATAGAAGGGTAGGTCAGTAGTTGTGTGTACCTCGATCAAGTTGGAAGTAAAAAAACAAACTTTTTTGATTATTGATCAAAATTAGTTTTTTGGACTTTAGTTACCCTTTAAGTATAGCTGCCACAGTAATGGATAAATAGATCAGTAGGTGTGTACCTGTGTCGGGTACACACAGGTTTATTGAGGATATATCAAAATTAGTTGTTTTTTTTACTTTATTTACCCTTTAAGTATGGCTGCCACAGGAATGGAAGGTGTGTGTACCCGTGTGAGGTTGGGAGGTATGTATTTTTGCATGTATGACCATATAACTTACTTTTATGGATGATTGATCAAAATTTGTTTTTTGACTATAGTTACCCATTAAGTATGGCTTCCATGGGAATGGAAAGGTAGGTCAGTAGGTAGGTGTACCTGTGTCTGTGTGGGGGGTTGGGGGTATCACCGTTTGTGTTTATGACCATGAAACAAATTATTTTGAAATATCCACATTTGAGCATTGTTACCATTATAGCCTATGGGGAAAAATGTCCCGAAATTTGCTGATAACGGCGTAACGCGGATTCTGTACCGAATTTCATGTCTCTAGCTCAAAAACTGTTGGAGGAGATACAGTCCAAAAAAGCGGAAGAATAAAATGAAAAAAGAAAAAAAACAGAAGAAATACAAAGATCAGTAATTTGGCTCTTCAAGCGAAAATAATAAAGGTAATTGGGGAGCTTCAATATGAAGACAGATTGGATAAGTTACAATTATGTACACTAGAGAATAGACACTTGCGTGGGGATATGATTACTGTGTATAAATACATTAAGGGCTAGGCCACACTACTGCGTTTTTTTTTTTTTGCGTTTGCGATTGCGTTTTTTTTAAATCATTGAAAACGCGGCAACGCAAAAAAACGCGTTGCGTCTGCGTTTTGCATTTGCAATCGCATGCGTTTTTCTATACTTAGTGAAGAAATCGCAAGCGCAAACGCAAAAAAAGCACATGAAATCGCATGCGTTTGCGTTGCAGTGTGGCTGTGCCCTAATGGATCACATAATAAACTATCTGGGGCATTGTTCACTAATGGAACATGTCAGAGGACACGTGGACATCCCTTAAGACTGGAGTTCGGAAAAGGGTTTGGTTCATTTGACAGTTTACATTTTATTGATGGCAAATTAACGATTGTTAAACAGATTGTAAATTAACTAAAAAGCATTACCGCACCTTTATGAATATGGAATATAAAGTAGAGAGTTGATCCAGGGATATTTCCGATTGCCACGTGGAGTCTTCATAAATTTGGTGGGGTTTTTTGCCTTCCTCTGGAACAACAGGCAGGAAATGTGGGTATTGCTGAGTAGGTTGGACTGGATGGACATAAGTCTTTATTCAACCCAAATACTGTACAATACTATAATATACATCCAACAAAAAAAAAATTGTTGGGAAGAATTATAGTTTCCAGTAAGATCAATTTAAAATATATATTTTTCAGTATAGATGCCATTTAACTATGTGACTGTATTTACCAGAAGAACAAGATGGAACCTCCCTGTGGCTGCGAACGGATGAATTCCTGTTCTTAGAAATTACTTTTTAATCTGGCCTCTTGGTACATTTCCTGTAAGGAGTTTGTGTCATTGGTGAATTCATGTGATCTGAGTCCCAGTTATATTAGTTCCCATTTTAAAATGACATTTGATAGAGGACCACAGGTCCGAAATATGGAATGTGTGAATAAAAGCGTATTCTCTGTTTCCTGGAACTGCCTTCACCATTGATTATTGTACTCTGAGTACTTTGCAGGAATGGATTGGGGAGTATAAGCGCTAGGCCACAGTACCGCGTTTTGCGCTCTGGATTGTGCCCGCGATTCTCGCTAAAATGAAAATCGCAGGAACGCAAAAATTCACGCGATTTTCACGCGCGTCCATTCGTGTTAGGGTAACGATACGTTCACCATTTTTGGTGCATTAACGCATGCGTTTCCATAATGGAAAATGGCAAAATCGCACGCGCAAACGCAAAACACACAAGCATCGCACACACAATCCCCAGTGCGATAACGCTCATGATTTTGTGCGCAATTCCTGTGCGTTGCTGTGTGGCCTCAGCCTAAGTCTCTTACACGGTCATACATTTATATCAGAAAATACAGATATCGCTTGGTATTGCCTATACAATAGATACAATTGTGTAACAATGAAGTCTTATATAATGTTTAATATTCCTAGGACATTCCTGTGTAATAATGTCATTAAAGGTTCTCAATTATCCAGGTCATGGTTTATCTGTTGTATTCAGTCAGATCAACTGGACTGGTTCTTGAAGACGTTTATCTAGTGACCCGACTGGCTTTCTCAACTCCGAACGATGTTTACAGATTCTTACACAATTCATCCTTGAATTGAATAGTCCGAACTGAATACCACAGACATAATAATGTCATTAGTGTAAACCAGTAATGTAAGGAATCAGTTTCTCTGTCTACACTGCAGTTATACAAGTGAGAAGGTTTCTTGGTTAAGGTTCGTACACACATGCAGTTGCTGGTCCCGCGATGTGTATGAACGAACGTTTCGGACGATAATCGGCCCGTGTGTAGGCACTTTATCGGCCAAAATGGTCGTTCGTTTGGAGATCCACCAAGACGATCGCGCAACGATCCCCCGAACGGACAAACGTTTCGGGCAATTAAGTGCCTACACACGGGCTGATTATCACCCCCAAATAGATGATGTCTAACCTGGAATACTGCCTGATGTTACCTGAAATCCCTGTCATCAGAATGGCTGTGACAGCCCCACCCCTGGAACACCCATGCTCTGCCCAAAGTCTGGCTCTCTGCCCCTACCTCCCACTTAGTGGGGCCCATACATGCACCAATCTCAATCGTGCGATATCAGGATATCCAGATATCTTACAATCGTTGATTCATGTAAGCTGCTTGTCCGATTGCAAGACAAAGTTTTTTCCTATTGGATCAAAGAGAAATTCTTTTTCGAATACCAATCGTACGATCTGGATTTGTGCGTGTATGGATGACATCACAGCCAATGACAATGCTATTCCCCTAGCTGCCTCCTCTGACCATGTAAATAAGTTCTGAGAGCTTAGTATAGCGATACTGCACCTTTAGCAACCGTTAGTTTTAACACCGCCAATTGTAATTGTATGATAGCCCATACAGTACCATAGCAGTAGTCAACTACCGTTTGGTATTATACGCCTGTACTTCTACAATAACCCGCGGTATCGCACATTTGTGATACTACGGGTTTTTAAATATGGCCCGATCGTAGATTTACGGTCCCGATAAAATACCACTGCGGTAGTTCACTGCCACATGGTTTTCCACGACTGAACGTTTGTTGTAAATGTACAGCCGCGGTCACGCATTAAGGATAACTTGCAATACCGCGCACTTATGATTATGGCCCTTTGAGAGAGGGGAAAGGGGGTCAGACCAGGAGGTTATGGTGCTATGTCTTACCTCCTGTTCTTCTATTTCTAAGGAGCCAAGAACGAAGGAGAAAGAAATTTAACTTACACGCGATCCACTGTGGCCGCACTGACAATTGCTGACCGCTATTTCAGTTCAACTATAGTGCGCATGTCGTACGACCACAGTAGATCGTGTGTAAGGTAAATATCTTTCTCCTTCGTTCTTGGCTCCTGAGAAATTGATCGAAGAACGGAAGGTGAGGCATAGCTCCTTATCCTCCTAGTCTTCCATCAATACATTAAAGGAATGGGTCACTTTTCCAGTGAACTATTCCTTTAAAGGTGCCCATACACTATACTTTGGACGGTCCCGCGATGTCTGATAAACTGTCTGGCCCATTCTATTTTGCGATCGACTTTCCAAACAAAACAGGAACATCGGAAGGTAAGAAAAATGCAATGTTTATACATTAGACGTTCACCTACAGACAAACTCCTAATCTATATAATGTCTGCCTAGTGTATGGTCAACATTAGAAAGATAAACCAATCCTGTACAGTTATCGCCTAATACATGGCAATGTAGGGCTGGACACACAATACAATCAACCCATGTATATGCAAACCCATGCCTGTGACAATTTTTTGGTTAATCAGATAAGCTGGATACACAATTATCACACATAACACAACACTTTCCACTTGTGGTTTGTATTGTACCGTATCTGATAATCTGTTGACAAAGTTTCCCACAATGTGGCCATTCTGGTATCCTAGCGAGTTAAGCTGTGTACACAAAGGAGGAAATCACTTGGTCGAGTGTCTTCAATTACTAAACAAGTCCAGTAGACTTGATATTATTTTCAATATTATATAACATACAATGACTTGGATGAATGAAAACCTTCACAGACAATTCATTAGAAAATGTGCAACTGCTAAGGAATATTAAAGTATACTGCTTATTAAAGTATACTGACATTTTTCAAGCTTCTTCCCCTCCTTCATTAACACAAGTTCTCCTATATCAGATATAGGAAAATTGTCGGTGACAATGACTGTGGGAGGAGCCAAAATGAAGTTGGCTACTGCACAAGTATAATTCTCCTTTAATGGGTATAATTAATACTTACTACTCAACCTGACGTAATCAAATCCACGAAACCTTTTATTATTTCATAATTTTATTACAAATTAACAAATTTGTTAAACCCAAAATATACAAATGAACCTTGAAATATAGGATATACTCTTTACCCCCCCCCCCCCCCCCCCATTGCCGATAGGAAACTTATAATTGGAGACGCACACATACATTTACAAGTATTGGTTATAACATGGACAGTGTATTGGCTGTTTAACTTCCTTATTTTCTTTGTAGATGTGCCATAGGCTAATTATTCTAAACACATACTGTACATCACACACACAACAGTCCTTACAAGAGGACAGACACACACAGGAAATCGAACGCTACTGACCTTTTTAACTGAATAACATTAAATATAAACATGGGAGATTACAATGCAACCCCACAGAGCAAGGTAGAAACAATCATTAATTATCGTATCCCAACATTTACAGCTACAGGCATGTATCAATAGGATTGTATCACAGCCAAGCACAGTCTATATATCTTTTCAGCAATTGCTTTGGATCTACCTTTTGGTCTCTGACTCTAGTGCTATTGGAAGCCATTGGAACATCACTTGATAAAAGGAACAGTAGGAAGATTGCTTCTCTATTTCAAATAATGTAAGTGGTTGTCACTGACAGGCTAATGCAATAGAGGTGCAAAAATTTGCAGCAACCAACCAGATGTTAGCCTTTAACTGCAGTAAGCTGATATCTGATTGGTTCATCAGCTTCCAGCTTCTCCACATCAAATCATATCAGTATATATGGGTGTCAAGAGACAGAAAACAAAAAATACTGCGTACAGTCTCGGCCAGGGATGGGGGACTGGACCTTTGAAGCTGTTGTTAAACTTCAACTTTCAGCTGTTTCATTACCTAAAATATCTCCATGCCTGCATTCCCCATGAATCCTTTCTTTCAATGATGGCAAAGGAGTTTTGGTTTGTTTACTTTGGAATTGATAAAAATAACTCTTTGTACATTATGGTATGAATACAAGCACTAAAGTCTTTACAGTACATCATTACATGGGTGACAAAATTCAGAGCAACAGCACCCCCTGGTGTACAATATTAAGTCAAATTAAAGATCGGATAGTTATGGGCATATTAAAGGGTGAGTAAAACAAATAGGCTCTAAAATCTTTTTGTCAACATTTCCACTTATGTGGCCTAATTTCTACCGTATTTTTTGTATGTATTAAAATAATCTACTTTGTTAGATAATCCCGTGGATATGTTTCACGCAATATAAAAATATTCACAGAACTTGCAGTTGACCACAAGAACCCCTTATGGATATAGCTTTGCTAACCAATGAAAATAATAGGCCTGGACGTGAAAGGGTAAGGTTTGCTAAAAGGTCATTAAATAGCAGAACAGATAAGTAAACATGCCAGGACTTCCACTTTAAGGACCCCTGTATAGAACCCCTGTATAGAACGTACACAGAATAGAAATAAGGCCTGAACCGGTTAGAATTAAACATTACCACTATGATACCCAGCCAGGGATGGCACAGATACAGAGCTACTGCCATTCTTAATGAAATTTAAAAAAATCCAAACAAAACAAAAAACAAATAGCAGCGTGTTTCTATTTTTTTGCAGTGATTTTCAGCAGCTCCGACGGCTTTTCCCCCACCTGTCCTGACAATCATTTCAATTCAGGGGAAGAGGAAAAAAGAGTGAGACCTACAAATTTTATTTTGAAGATCCAATTCAAATACAAGGCAGGGCCTCTGGCTGAGTAGAAACTGTTAAGTGAAATCTCGAGAGTGGTTTAGTGTTGGAATATAAAATGGACCAAAGTACATCAATACAAGATATGGCCAGACCCTCAGGCTATGATTAAATATTGATGATTCTCCGAAATGTGTGACAGTACAAAAAAAAAAAAACTACCTCCATTGTATTCAAACCAACTGGCAAACACTGGATAGTTTGACCTTTTAGAAGAAATGGAGCACAGACATGTATATGAGTTTTTAATGATCTCTTCTTCAGTAACAAGAGCTAAAAATCCTATTTCACTTTCTGGTTAACGGAATAGACTTTTCTTTGTTTTTTTGCAGTATTGTTCATTGATTAAACTTAGCCACACAACATCTTTCAGTGGGTAAATGTGTAATGTTCTGAAATCAATGAATAACTGGTATAAGGGAAGATTTACTTTTTTTGTGGCAACATTCTAACTTCATATGTAATGAGGCATTGAACAGCTATTTTATGACTAGAGTGTCATTATTTAACTTAAAGGGAATCTATAGGCTAAATCACATTTTGACCCTAATTGTAACATAAAAACTGCTGGTTAAAATGACACATCAATGGTCTTTCTATGAGTTTGCTTCACAAAAATACACCATTATAAATGTTGTCTTTCTTCCCAGTAGACAAAGCCATTGCTGTCTGCCACTCTTCTGTTTTATGGCCCAGACATGCTCAATGTGCTTTATTCGGGGAGAGAAAGAGCTGCTCCTCAATTGGCTACTTTGTATTTCCTCTGGGAGGAGGAGTCACGTGGTGTTTGGACTCTTAACTTTAGTAAAGTATTTATTTATAAATTTATAAAGCCAATTTGATCCTGTTTTCATGGTCCTCAGGGAAGAGAGCAGGATTTTCAAGGAAGGAATTCCTGGTTATCATTGATAATCAATTTACAAGGGAAGATACAAAACAACACACTGGCTTTCTTGGACTGCTTGGTAGAAGTCAGGGAGAATGGTAAACTGGAAGTAGAGGTTTACAGAAAACCAACCCACACAGATCAGTATTTGATGTTTGACTCCCACCACCCTTTAGATCACAAGCTGGGTGTCATCAGAGCCTTGCAACACAGAGTGAGAACATCCCCACTAGCACAGAGGCAAGGATAAAGAAATGAAACATCTCAGAGGAGCCCTTAAAACTTGTGGATATCCAGACTGGGCCTTTGTCAAAAGGAAGTAGAAGGAAAGAAAAGAACACGAATACCAACAGTGAAGGTGAAAAGCAAGACAGGAGAAAGAACATGGTCATCCCATATGTAGCAGGGGTCTCTGAGAAATTAAGAAGAATTTTCAAAAAACACTGTATCCCTGTCTGCTTTAAACCGAGCAACACGCTGAGGCAGCAATTGGTACACCCGAAAGACCCAATACCGAAACTAAAGAAAAGCTACATCATATATGCAGTGCAGTGCAGTGAAGAGTGACATCATATATGCAGTGGATATGTGAGGGAGACCAAACTGCAATTGCATCAATGTATGGCCCAGCACAGAAGAGCAAATTCCTTGGACATACCTTTGAACATTGTAATGTTAACGTCTTGGCAAAAGAACGCGACTGGTTCAAGAGAGGTGTTAAGGAGGCCATTTATGTGAAAATAAAGAAACCAAGTCTAAATAGAGGAAGGGAGGGTTCGACTCCAATGTCTTACCCTAGGCAGTTCCTATAACACCTCTTAGCCACAATGCAATCACACCTCGCATTCAGAAGTTCTCTACACCTGGCTGTTATATGCTAATTGGAACTTTCCAAGGTACTTAGTTGAGATTCTTGTACAAGTTATTCTGAATAGAGAAGCCAGCTTGATGACTAGCAAAACTTCTTCAAAAACAAACTTTAAGTCCAGTTGATGTAACTGAATATACCATTAACATCACCATTTTACCCACACATCCCCATTTTTAGGCCAATTCAATTCCATAGTATACCACCTTTATAATATTATTACCCCTAGATTTTTGCTTCTTGAATCATTCTTCTCTTTATTATAAAATATAAGGATATAAGAAGTTACCAAGAAATCCTGTGACCATATAACAGTATGAGGTATAGGTGTGTATATAGTATCTTATAATATAAACATTGTTCTATCCTTTGTAACAGGTGCAAATCTCAAAATTCTTGTTCCTTTCTGGAGTCCAGTTCATGCTAATACTGGTACCAGGACAATAAGTGTAAGGATAATGAGTTTCCATTTGTGTCACTGTGTGTCCTCTGATGCTATCCATGTGATCAGTTTCACACCTGTCCCCTAACAAGCAACACTTACTGTTCATGTATGTACAGTATCTTGGCTCTTTGTTTTAATCCCCTTTCACACTGACATTCCTGTCACCTGATTCACTCAAGGTGCCAAGACTGCAGATAACTGTAAACTAGCAGAGTGGGGGGATTCTGGGCACCTGTATCTCCCTCCCACCCCCACCCACACACACACAAACCACAAAATATTGTATATTTGGTAGCCATGTGGCGCTACTAGAAGCTGCTTGGGAATAAGAAAAGGGGGTTGCATCTGCAATGACATAATTTTTAGGGTTATTATGGAATTTAATTAGAGATATACCAGTTGATTTTCTTATCCCAAGAGATATAAATATAGTTTGAACGTAGATTTAAGTTATCCTTTAAAGATAAATGCATTAGTTCAAATCGTTAAAAGGCACAATTCGCACATTTGAATGTTTATTTTATTTATTTTTAATATTCCGCAACTGCTGTTCCGTCCTGTCTGCAAACATCATCACTCTTTTGACAACACAGAACAGTGCGCTTTTGTCTATTTTTATAATACGTTTTCAATCATTTTGGTTATACGGAGGACGGTTTATTATTAATTTGTTACACGTCGTACACCCAGGATAGTTCATTTAGTGGTTGATTAAATCATTTAAAAGGATAAAAAAAATATTGTGATTTTTTGAGAATCTCCTGCTGAGATGCCAGTGTGGGGAAAATTAATTTTTATTTCCTCATTAAACTTTGAAAACAAATTGATGTTTAGCTTAAAACTGTGATTTTGTAGATTATTAATGAAAATAAAGACTAAATATTGAAACAACACCCCAAAAAAATGAATAACCAGTTAAATCTTTGCCCTTTGCTCGTGGATATTGGTAACTGCTCTTGTGAAAGCTTACATAGTTACATAGTAATTGAGGTTGAATAAAGACATCAAGTCCATCAAGTCCAACCTATTTTTTTTAAACCCTACCTAACAGTTGATGCAGAGGAAGGCAAAATAAAAAATAAAAAAAACAGAAAAAAAAAAAAGGGGGGGGGGAATTCCTTTCCGACACCCAAACGGCAATGGATGGGGGCGGAGTCATGGAGCTTTTCTTGTGTTTGGGTATTGGGTCTTTCGGATGTACCAATTGCTGCCTCAGCGTGTTGCTCGGTTTAAAGCAGACAGGGATACGATGTTTTTTGAAAATTCTTCTTAATTTCTCGGAGACCCCTGCTACATATGGGATGACCATGTTCTTCCTCCTGTCTTGCTTTTCCCCTTCACTGTTGGTATTCGTGTTCTTTTCTTTCCTTCTGCTTCTTTTGACAAAGGTCCAGTCTGGATATCCACAAGTTTTAAGGGCTCCTCTGAGATGTTTCATTTCTTTATTCTTTGCCTCTGTGCTAGTGGGGATGTTCTCGGCTCTGTGTTGCAGGGTTCTGATGACCCCCAGCTTGTGATCTAAAGGGTGGTGGGAGTCAAACATCAAATACTGATCTGTGTGTGTTGGTTTTCTGTAAATCTCTACTTCCAGTTTACCATTCTTATTCATTCAATATATTTTATATTCAGTCAATGTATTTTATATTGGAACCTGAACTATTGAAATTATTAATGTTACATCATTTAATGTTATATCAGTACTTGTAACTCGTGTGAGCATTGGAGAAAGGTAAGGTTGTAACGCAAGTGTGGTTTTCCTTCAAAATCTTGAGGCTAGAGTTACCATAATGAAATTTAAAATAGCTTTTTGTATACCTGTAAAATATTAGAATTATGGGCAATATTTATAATGACATGATATCGATCTTTATATCAGTATGACTATATTGTAACTTAATATATACAAAAAATAGAAGCCAAGTGCACATCCAACTAATTTGCTTACATTTTACTTTACCATTGAATTGCCACTTAATAAGCCTGCCCTTCTCTCTGGATAAATTAAAGCAATTAGTTCAATTACTTGGCCAAATGATTTTAAGCCCAGCAACCACTTCACAGTTTGCTTTATTCTGCTGGGTCCTAACTTTTAACCTTTGTAAGAAACGTAATTCTCAAACTTTATTTTTATATCAGTACCTGCCTTTTATGGCATGAAAATCCCTGCTGCTCTTTCACTTGCTTTTCTTGGGACTAACTTTCAGTACTTGAACACATGGCCCACTATGGGTGGAGTACACATGTGGAAATGTGGAAATATGTACTCCACCCATAGTCAGTCATGTGTTCAATTACAGGTACTGATATAAAGATAAAGTTTGAGAATTACCTCTCTTACGAAAATGCTTGTGAAGGTTCTCATTCATCCAGGTCATGGTATATCTGTTGTATTCAATTAGAATGCAACTGGACTGGTTCTCATTCATCCAGGTCATGGTATAGTATATCTGTTGTATTTCAATTAGATCAACTGGACTGGTTTCATTCATCCAGGCATGGTAGATCTGTTGTATTCAATTAGATCAACTGGACTGGTTCTCATTCATCCAGGTCATGGTATATCTGTTGTATTCATCCATCCAGGTCATGGTAGATCTGTGTATTCAATTAGATCACTGCGACTGTTCTGCATTATCCAGGTCATGGTATATCTGTTGTATTCATCCATCCAGGTCATGGTATATCTGTTGTATTCAATTAGATCAACTGGACTAAACTTCAAGTCCTGTTGATCTAATTGAATACAACAGATATACTCTCTTACGAAAGTAAAAAGTTACTAAGGTTAAAAGTTAGGACCCAGCAGAATAAAGCAAACTGTGATGTGGTTGCTGGGCTTGAAATAATTTGGCCAATTGTTTTTATTTATCCAGAGAGAAGGGCAGGCTTTTTTAAGTTGCAATTCAATGGTAAAGTAAAATGTAAGCAAATTAGTTGGATGTGCCCTAGGCTTCTATTTTTTGTATATATTAAATAATTTGGTCACTAGTTGCACTCTGCGAGGATGTATACTATCCCATCTTTTGTATATATTTTGCATGTTGTAACTTACCAATCGCAACATAAAGTACCATTACCTCATGGTATTTTATACAGTATTGCCCCATTGACTACCATGGGGGTTATTTTACATCCATGACATTGAAATATGACCATGTCCTACAACTGGGATGTATAATAAAGCCAAGGCAGTTTAAGGAGTAAACATTGAGAGTAGGATGGCTTCATCCAACGTATATCATATTTATTGCACAATTCCAACCCTGACGCGTTTCCTGACATTCACACATTCCCTCATCAGAGGGAGTATGCACCCAAGTACGTACAGTACAAACCTCCTATATATACGATTGGATGAAGCCGTCCTCCTCTCTTTGTTCGCACCTACCTTGTATTGTGTCTAACCAGTAATATATATATATATATTGTCTTAAAGATAATGAGCAGGGATACAATGTATACTTCATCTAACTTGCATTAACTTGGGTTTCCCTGCATTACATACATATAGATTGCATTATTAAAACTGTAATGAAGCTTAAGGGTGAGATTACATTGTAATCATGCGGTATAAAAACATTTACTCAGTCATGGCTGGTTTCAAATAATAAATTGTGTTTATTAGATTTTTACAACCCCTGACGTGATATATATATATATATATATATTTATATCTAAATCTGTGTATTTATTCCAGGTGAAAGAAACATGTTTTTGTTTATAGAATAAGTTATAAAAGGTGAACCAATTATCTTGTTCATTTATTGTTAAATATTAGAATAGTGTATCATTCCCTAATGTATTGTTGCTAGACCTGACCCATATGCAGATGTATTCAGAGAAGATGATGTATGATGTCACAATGCCTCTGTATTCATTAGGTCACTAGTAGCAGCTTGAAATGGATCCGTCAAAGGAGCTTTGTAGCTCTTCTACACCTTCAATTGTCCAGGGCTTGTCTGTGGACACTACAGGTTTAGTCGTTTTTAGTTTTTGTTTGTATGCTGGGATGAGTTAAATCACAACATGAGGCGAGATGAACATTTTGGTTACAGTCTATGGCAATGCTCCCATGTACATGATCAATTTCGTGAAGTTGGTACCAAATGCATTTCTCTCTTCTCAGTGCCACTGTCTCCCAGAGGTGCTAATCAGAATTGAAATCATAGTAGTGGAGAAATGATCCTACCCTCTCTGATTGGACACATGATGCATTGCCTGCATTTTGAAAGCTCAGTGAGTTTTCCATTTCCACCATAGTTATTTTTTTAGCAAGTTCTTTTACAGTTCTCACCAATGTGAATAAATAAAGAAAACTCATACAGGTTTATAAAAGATTTATGAAGAAGGATTCCAGCTTGCAGCTCGACTAATGTGATGCACATTAACATTATATTGGAGAGATGAAAGATACTTTAGGGTGAAAAAGCATTTCAGATCCAGCTTGTTTACTTTCACTTTAATGCTTGAGACACCATTGTTGCACCCTTTCTAATAGATTTTTAATAGTTGTTCTCTGGTGAAGGTGATAAATACCTATGTGTGACTTTAAATGCCATGTCAACACCTCTTCCTACCCCTGCAAACCCTGTTATTGTAATAGTAACTTACCCCTGGCCAGTGTTTCCAATAAACACACTCTTCCTACCCCTGCAAACCCTGTTATTGTAATGTAACTTACCTGGCCAGTTGTTCCAAAGACACCACACTCTTCCCCACCCCTAAAACCCTGTTTAGTGTAATAGTAACTCACCCGGAAAGGTTCCTAATACACCATACACCTCTTCCTCCCACAACCTAAAACCCTGTTTATGTAATAGTAACTTACCTGGCCATGTTTCCTAAATACACCCTCTTCCTACCCCCTGCAAACCCTGTTATTGTATAGTAACTTACCTGGCCGTGTTCCTAAAAAACACAACCTCTTCCTACCCCTAGCAAACCCTGTTATTGTAATAGTAACTTACCTGCCAGTTTCCTAAAAACAACCCTCTTCCCCACCCCTAAAAACCCTGTTATTGTAATAGTAACCACCCGGAAAGGGTTCCTAAATAAACCTCTTCCCCACACCTAAAACCTGTTATTGTAATAGTAACTTACCTGGCCAGTGTTCCTAAATAAACACCGCTTCCCCACCCCTAAACCCTGTTATTGTAATAGTAACTTACCTGGCCATGTGTTCCTAAAGACACCTCTTCCCCACCCCTAAAACCCTGTTTTGTAATAGTACTTACCTGGCCAGTGTTCCTAAAGACACATCTCTTCCCACCCTAAACACTGTTTTGCATAGTAACTTCCTGTCGTGTCCAAAGACCCCTCATCCAAACTGTGATGCGGAAATAGGCAATCCTCAACGCATTTTACTGTTTCATTCGCTCCTCCCTCAGGAGTATTATAATCATAAAGTGTTTTCTAAAGACATACCTCGTCTTAACATCAAAAACCACAGTTATTGCAATAGTAACTGACTGGTGTTTCCAAAATAAGATTTGTAACCTGGAGTTTGTTGCCTCCTCCTCTTAAAGCTGTATACTATAAACTTGTTATGAGCCCATAAATGTGTGCAGAGGAAGTGTCCCAATTAGCTTCATTAGTGTGATGTCATGACCATGACTGCTGAAGATGAAGATGAAGAGCAAGACTAGTGAGGAGGATAACTAACTTTGAGTTGAATATCTTCAGGAACGCTGGCCAGGTAATACATTATGTGGGAAGGGAAAAGCTAAGAGGGTTTTCATCACACATTTCTGGAGAGAGTTAGGCATGACTTTAAACAAGAATCTGTTGTTGCATCTCTCTGTATAATGGCCTTTTAGACTTATTACAGTCCTATTACTGCAGAGCCCCCCTACCACCCCCCCCCACCGCCCCCCCCTCATCCCCCATTCATATAATCTGGCTGTGAACCAAGCCTGTGAACCAAGCACTCATGCGCTTCTTTCACATCACTCCTCTGTAACAAAAAAAAACCCTCAATATGTAGCCTGTAGAGAGGAAGTATCTCCGTTTGTTCTGGAGATACTTGCTACATAAGGAGTGGGAGAGGGGTGAGTTAGGGAGAACCCAGTCCTGCCTTATCGCTGCAGCCCGATCTCCCCTTGCAGGCAATATGGTGAAAGCTGCCCCATTCCCCTTCCCTTCTTACTTCTTTTTTAACCCAGTATTTGGCAAGCATTTTAGTGAGCAGAATGAGTCATGGGAGACATGCTGTAAAACTTGTGTAAGCCTACACACTACACCGGCATGCTGTATTTGATTGACAGCTCAAGCAGGAGTAGTTTATTGAAACCTGGACTTTTTTTTAGCTTATATATCTCAGGATAGAGACTCTGGGGGTTGGGGGGTATATAGAACACTATTTTTCCCACTTTAGATGCCCTTTAAAGTATCGCCTCTTATATCCCCAAAATTTAAGTTTAAAATGTTTATCATAATTCAAATAGAAATGCAATTAGTTCAACTGAAGTATTAGACGCTTATCCTCATATTGTATGGTAACCATTTTTCCTCTACTCCTCTAATAAAATAGCATTTCCTTTATGTGACATGTCATAGTGAATGTCAGGACTGGTCTTGCAATGCAAGGGGCTGGTATATGGGAGAAGTTCATTCTTGTTGTGCAGGATTAGGGGTATTTTGCAAGCACGACTGGATTTTTAAGCCCCTTTGCAGTAGTAAATGTCCCCGGACATATAAAAAAAATTTCCACATCAACTTCAAAATATTCCATCTATATAAGTCCAACTCAGAGGAGAACATAGATTGCATGTTCACTATCACCGGGGACAGAGGTTTTTTGTGGGTTGTGTGTGTGTTATACGAGAACAGCTATAAAAACATTATCGAGGGACTTGACAACTGTATGTCCTTACTTTTGTTAACACAGTAATGAGTCCTCAAAACATTTGTTTATTTTCCAAGTTTTATCACGCCCGCCATTAAAGTAAATAAGTGGTTTCATTTCTTGAATGAATAGACAAAGTCTCTCTTGAAATGCAAGTGATTTTCTACCTAATACATATTTAGTTACAAGTGCAAAGGACTAGTGTCAGGAATTGCATATTTTTTTTGTGTTGAAGAACAGAGCTATTCTAAAATTATAGGTCAAGAGTTGACATAAATGAATTGTAAAAATACAACAGGAAAATCACTATTCTATGAACACAATTTATGACTTACACATCTGCCAAGAGGGAATCAAACAAAAACATTTCTTGAATATACCTTTTATATCAAACATTTAAGGATAAAAAAGAAAATGAAAGCAAAGTCTATTTTGTGAGCCTTCTTTAAAGCCGGTAAATAATTTTATATTCATATCAAAATAAACTATTGAAATGGGTACCACTTACAGGAGCACTATAGTGTAAAGAACAACTGTAGGCTAGGATGTGTAGCCTAGCCCATCAGATCTTATTAACATTTGAAAGCTACATCTGATTGGTTTGGGCAAAATTAGCACCATTTTTAACGATGAGAAGTTTTTATTGAATCTCCTTGTATATTTCTTTACTACTATCACTGTACCATTTTTTGCTGATCTTCCCCTAGGAGGGAAAATACTGTACTAACCTGAGCAAATCAAGTACTGGATGCAGGCATGCAGCACACACGCACACCCCCAGAGGGCTTCTTACATGTAATAAAACAGTTTAAGATGAGCAAACATCATTTTGCTGTTTGAACATTGCTCACAAGCATTTTCTTTTAAATTCCAAATATTTTGGCTTTTTAGCAAACTGTAAAGTGCATGATTAGAAAGAATCCAATGATACTCGTGCACTATCAATAAATAATAAACATCCCTTCTGTTTTTTCTCATATGCCAGTAACTGCCTATACAGTTACAGGGGGGCGTATTGGGCATGTGCAATAGAGCAAGGGCAAAGCTGGCAGCCCACATGGTGACAACTTAAAAAAAAACATGTATCTTCTCTGTCATGGTTACTGGTTATTTCATTATTATCACTATCTTATCTCCTCTATAGAGCATAGAGAATGTGCCCTATGAAGCACCACTGCAACTTCTTATTTAAAAAGGTTAAATTATACCAAGCAGGTATCAAAATAGAGGAGCACACTACTACTAATGAAAAACCTCTTTATTGTGCAAAAACAAGCATAACAATTTTTCGGGACAACTGGGCCCCTTCCTCAGGTATAACTGCATCAAGTGCTACACACAACTATCTATACTCATCTAGATATCTGTTGTATTCAATTAGATCAACTGGACTTGAAATGTATTCTGTTCAAGACATTTTCGCTAGTCATCCGACTGGCTGTTCTCATTCAGAATGACTTGTACAGAATCTGTGGCAATTATGTACCCTGGAAAATCCCAATTAGCATATCACACCAGTGTTAGGGTTGATTGGGATAGTGGCTAAGAGGTGTTATAGGAACGCCCAGTAGTGTTAAACACAGCATTACATGGCAGACAGTTGGTGTCGAACCCCCCACCTACTATTTAAGCTTGGTAGCTTGGTTTCTTTATTTTCACATAATGGCCTCCTTAACACCTCTCTTGAACCAGCTCACGTTCCTTTCGCCAGTATGTAAACATTACAATCTTCAAGGTATGTCCTTTGCCAGTCGGATGACTAGCGAAACGTCTTCAAAAACTACATTTCAAGTCCAGTTGATCTAATTGATAACAACAGATATACCATGACCTGGAAAGGAAGAACCTTCACAAGCATATACCCTTAGGCTCCACCCACAATTGCCAGGCGGTCAGTTGATTGATGCCCCGGGGTTCCAAATGGAGTGCTAATTATACCAAATGAAGTAAGTCCACGAGTGCTATCATTTTAAAATCATGAACTAAGATGCATACATCATGAACAACTACATAACGAATATCTAAAACCTAGAATATGACCTCTTTTATAACATCTAAAGTCTATAGACAAGTACCATATACCTAGGGTAAACTGCATCATTACGTACAATATCGATTTATAAACAGTCTAAAGTTCCTCTTCTTAACCAAACCTTCCAAGTGTAAATTAAATTATCCACAATGGGTTAACTGTATTTCTTTTGGGCAAATGTTTTAAAAAGTTAAATTTACCAAATAGTCCAATTCTATACATTATATAATCCTCTTTCCAGGGATTTACACTCGAAAGTTTTGCTCGTGCTTTCCATACAATTATGCTTCTTTATAAATAGTAGGCAATTGTTTTTAACAAAGATTGTGTATTCCATGTACTCATATTAATTTGTTGGTGCAAAAATGTGTACGAGCCTATACAATGGCTCTCTCTTGGAGAAGATTTCCGAAAGACCCGGGGGGAAAAAAAACAACAAAGCAGAACACAAAAGCCTGCAGTTGTACAACACATTGGTGCCCCTTAGTTCTTAAATGAGAATCTATCCCCAATTTTACACTCCAGAATTTGAACATATCCCCTCAAACACACCAAATAAACGTATGAAAGCACATACAGTAAATTGGTTTAAAGTAATGTTACCCCTTGAAGAACTGGATGAAATAACGTGTGTAGGTACAGTGACTGGCCACACCCCGGATTTCAGTCACATGCTCCCTTGCCTATTCTACTCCTATAAAAGGATGGCTAAGGCTACGAGGTGTGACCAACTGTAACAAATTCCTGCAGTTATCTTAGGACTGAGCAGGTAAAGAACATAATGGTCATGACCACCTGTGTGATACTGGAACAATGGGAAATTAGACACAAACCTCATGTTAGAAAGTAATTCCAACAACCATATTTAAATAAGAGGTGACTGATTACTGCTTTTATATCATGGAGATTTGCTTTCTAATTCAATGTTGTTCTGGGGTTTAGTTGTACTTAATAATGACTATGCTGCTCTAAGTGCAATAGTTAGTTAGTAACCTGTTGGTTTTTTCAATTTCAACCTACTGTATTTACATGCCATGTCCCCAATTTCTACCTTATATCAGCCTAATTTTTTAAATAATTAATATTTCAAGATACGTTTACATTTTGAAATCTCCCAACCTTTCCCCCTCTTTAGAAAGTGCACCTTAACACCCTTTTGCACAATTGTCTACAGCAAATAAAACTATCTACACTTACACATCAGCTCACAATGACTTTCCATATGTCCAATGTTATTAATTTACACGATAGAGAATTTATTAGTACCCAGAACCTAACACCCATTGGCACAAATGGCATGCACAGAACATTAGTACTTCCCCCACAAACTTTTCCTGTAGCCCAAGGGGTAATCCCTATTAGTTTGTACTGTAAAAGTTCATGCATTTTTTTTTTTTTTTTTAATTATTTTTATGGTGATTCGATATTGCAGTTGACTGGGCAAAGTGTAGGGTGGTCTATGGTTGTTTAAGTTTAAGGAGAACTAAAGTTTCCAACAACATTGTCCCAATAGACAGAACATTCACAAACATCAACAAGCTGTGTCTCACCTCTCCCTTTGCTGTGGCCATTGGATGTATTATGAAAACCAAAAACCTGTGATACTAGGGTCCAGCTCCCACAACAACCTTATCTGGGTAAACCCCCGACTTAAGTGTCTGCGTACAGGCAGGTGCTCAACGATCAAAACAGGAAGCTGCAGCCTTCTTCCTAGAAGCTGACATCCCTGACCAGAACAGATTTTTGTGTTTTCAAACACATTCAATCTCCGGTCCTAACAATGATAAATATCCTTTACTTTACATACACAAAGAAATTAACTTTGCATTGTGATTTCATGATAGTCTGGGATGTAGAACCTAACTCTGTCATTACTCGTCTTGCTAAAATGCAGGCCCTTACCTCTAGCCTAACAGAGATGCTATATGGGGCACAATGGTATGTAATACAAGACCTTTTACTATAATATAATGGAACAAAAAAAAAGGTAACTCTGGGGATTCACTTCAACCTCTGAACGTTGTTTTCCATAACTGGCATCTTACAAGGTGAGCCACCACTGAGTACGACAGATTGGATAAGTTCAATCATATACACTAGAGAAAAAGGCGCTTGCGTGGTATATGATTACTGTGTATAAATACATTAATGGGCCTACAATCTGGGGCATTGTCACCAATAGAACATGTCAGAGGACACGTGGCCAGCCCTTAAGACTGGAAGAAAAGCAATTTAGTGTTCAAGTTCGAAAACGGGTTTACACTGTGAGAACTGTAAAGCTATGGAACTGTCTTCCAGTGGACGTTGTTTGGCAGGTTCATTGGTCAGTTAATAAAAGCTGATGAGTTTCTACAACAAGGAATGTTACAAGTTACTGGTATTGATAACATAAAGTAGAGTTGGGAGAAGGTTTTTCACATGTGAGAACGGTAAAGCTATGGAACTGTCTTCCAGTGGAGTTGTAATGGCAGGTTCATTGGTCAGTTTAATAAAAGATGGATACGTTTCTGCAACAAGAATGTTACAAGTTACTGGTATTGATACTAAAGTAGGTTGGAAGGGTTTGTCACTGGGACTGTAAAGCTATGAACTGTCCTTCCAGTGGACGTTGTTATGGCAGGTTCATTGGTCAGTTTATAAAAACTGGATGAGTTTCTTCTGCAAACAAGGAAGTACAGTTCCGGGATTGATACATAAAGTAGGTTGGAAGGGTTTTGTCACGTGAGAACGGTAAAGCTATGGAACTGTCTTCCAGTGGACATTGTTATGGCAGGTTCATTGGTCAGTTTATAAAAAGCTGGATGAGTTTCTACAAACAAGGAATGTTCCAAGTTCTGGTATTGATACTAAAGTAGAGTTGATCCAGGGATTTCCGATTGCCACTTGGAGTCATAATTCTGGTGTTAGTTTTTTTTTTTTGCCTTCCTCTGGATCAACATTTAGGCAGGAAATGTGGGTATTGCTGAGTAGTTGAGCTAGATGGACATATGTCTTATTTCAAACTCAAATACTATATACTATATATTTTTTTTATACCCCTGGAGTACTGGAAACAGGATTGCAGGATATTTTTTCCCAGGACATGT
Source organism: Hymenochirus boettgeri (assembly GCA_019447015.1). Taxonomy (NCBI): domain Eukaryota; kingdom Metazoa; phylum Chordata; class Amphibia; order Anura; family Pipidae; genus Hymenochirus; species Hymenochirus boettgeri. The sequence continues at coordinate 409,249,829 of CM033469.1, read as the reverse complement.
TTGATTATATTAACATTAGATCCTTGAATTATCGTTTATTAGATTCCTTCTTTAAATACATTTTATTATTGATATCAAGAGGTATTTTTCACTAGTTGCTTTGTATAATATTAAACATAAACCTGTTTACTGTGTATAAAAGAATTTAGGAAGCTGAGAATTCTTAGTAGAAATAAAAAGCTGTCAAGGTTATAGGAGATTTGCCATGCCTATAACTTTTAAATGGTGTTTAATTATCAGTTTCCAAACAAATGTCAACTAGGCAAAATGTCAAAGATCCCACTTGTGTGCCACCAGTTTGTGATAGGATTGTGTGCTTGGCTGCAGTTTGAAAATCCGAGGAACCTCCAACCGTTTTCTGAATGAATTTCACTTGAGGGTTCGACATTGATTGAAAGGGAAAAGCTTCTGTTGAAGCCTCGGGCTGTCTACCCCAATTCATATACCGCTTGCCTCCTCCTTGATGTTCACATCAGCGTCGCTAAAAGTTTCAGAATTTAACCCTCTGACAGCAACAACGAGAATAACAGCAGTGAACAGATAGCAGTGTTTTTGAAGTCTCTCTCGTGGAGGAGTCATGGAGACAATTTGTGTTTTTTTGTGATTTAAAATTCTTTCCCCGGTGTGTGCCACGACGGTTTTTTGAAGGTTTTATCTGTCCTGTTAAAGACAATGATATGCACTCTCTGCTTTTCAAATTGGATAAATAAAACTCCCTAAACTTCCCACCAGTCACCACCAATAGGTTTAGTTCACAGAAGCTAAAGCTCCAAACATATCCCGTTTGAGATATCTTAATTACAATTCAAAAGGCAGAATTATTTGCACCAAGATCCAGTTAATTACTTGCAGTTTTAAGTAAAACAAGGGCAAAATCCAGACAATCTGATCTACTAAAGGACCTAAATCCTGTTTTGCTACCCAAAGGAGTGAGTTTTTTTTATCAGATATATGGGTGGACCTTTAAACACGATAACAACATGTGCTATCAGAGATTTCTTTCATGGAATGCTACTTCACTCTAGAAGACTATTAAGGTTCGTACACGTGCGATCGCGTGTTGCCGACATCCAACGCCGATGTGGGGTACACGTGCGATCGCGTGTGCCGACGTCTGACCACGATGTGGGGGAACGTCCGTTTCTGCTGATAATCGTGCCGTGAATGCGCACTTTCTTGGCCGAATGGCCATTCGTTCGGGGATCGTTGCCTGACTGGCCAGGCGGATCTTCGAACGAGCAGCCGAAACACATCGTGCTTCACAATTCGGCACCATTAGAGAAATGCAATCTAATATATTTTAAAATGTTTTTTAATTATTCCATTTGATTATATACGTCTATTTTAAGACATTTTTGGCAAAACCCCTGGCTGATAATATATAGCGTTACAAAGAAGCAAAACATTATTCAATGCAAGTGATGCTCATTACAAACGACAAGTTTTTATTGATTCTCTTATGACTGTGTGGAACCAATGCTTGTTCCTATCAGCTTTAGTTTTTTTTTCCTCCTTTGGCTTTTATTTCTTTTTCTTTTTTTTTTGCCTTCTTTCCTGTTAACTGGTTGTTGAATCTCCGTACCTCACCATAGTTGTTGATGGTGTAGATACATTAAATCTGTTATTCTAAGCCCCAAGGGCTCAGAGCATTGACTTGTGTAAACATCTGATCAGCTATAAAACTTTTCCAGATAGCCACTCTGCTTCCTCTCGTCTAGAAACAGTTTCTCATTGGAACAAAATGAAAAAATCCCCAAAAACCTTGACTTTTATGAAATCACCCGGGGATGCCCGGAGATTGCTTATTACTTTCAAATCACCTGTGACTGCAAAACAAGCCACGGAAAATTTAAAGAAGGATTTTCAGTACTACATTAGCATTAGGCTGTTTATTCTTGAGGATCTGGAAGCTTTTTTTTATAAACAAAAAAAATGTACCAGTACCAACAAACCCTATTAACTACTGACCACTGGTGGTAGGTTTATACTATAAATGTTATAGTATTATTATATGTTTTAAAAAATTAGACAATACTAGGTTTAATTTTGCTGCTTCCAGTTCAGAAACGTTTTTATAGACATCTCTTAAGATTGGAAGAAGTTTATTCTTCCAAGTTGGGAAGGGTTTTTCACTGTGAGAACGGTAAAGCTATGAACTGTCTTCCAGTGGACGTTGTTACTGGCAGTTTCATTGGTCAGTTAATAAAAAGCTGGATGAGTTTCTACAAACCAGGAATTGTCAAGTTACCTGTATTGATACATACAGTAGAGTTGGGAAAGGTTTTTGTCACTGTGAGAACGGTAAAAGCTATGAACTGTCTTCCAGTGGACTTGTTATGGCAGGTTCATTGGTCAGTTTACATAAAAAGCGGATGAGTTTCTCACCAACAGGAACTGTTACAAGTTACTGGTATTGATACATAAAGTAGAGTTGGGAAGGGTTTGTCACTGTAGAACGGTAAAGCTATGGAACGTCTTCCAGTGGACGTTGTTATGGCAGGTTCATTGGTCAGTTTATAAAAGCTGGATGAGTTTTTACAAACAAGGAATGTTACAAGTACTGGTATTGATTACATAAGTAGAGTTGGGAAAGGGTTTGTCACTGTGAGAACGGTAAAGCTATGGAACTGTCTTCCAGTGGACGTTGTTATGGCAGGTTCATTGGTCGTTTAATAAAAAGCTGGATGAGTTTCTACAAACAAGGAATGTTACAAGTTACTGGTATTGATACATAAAGTAGAGTGGGAGAAGGGTTTTTCACTGTGAGAAGGGTAAAGCTATGAACTGTCTTCCAGTGGACTTGTTATGGCAGGTTCATTGTCAGTTTAATAAAAAGCTGGATGAGTTTCTCAACAAGGAATGTTTCAAGTTTACTGGGATTGATACATAAAGAAGAGTTGGGAAAGGGTTTCACTGTGAGAACGTAAAGCAATGAACTGTCTTCCAGTGGACTTTGTTATGGCAGGTTCATTGTCTTTTAATAAAAAGCTGGATGAGTTTCTACAACAAGGAATGTTAACAGTTCTGGTATTGATACATAAGTAGTTTGGGAAAGGGTTTGTCACTGTGGAGAACGGTAAAAGCATTGGAACTGTCTTCCATGGACGTTGTTATGGCAGGTTCATTGGTCAGTTAATAAAAAAGCTGGATGGTTTCTGCAAACAAGGTATGTTACAAGTTACTGGTATTGATACATAAAGTAGAGTTGATCGGAAATTTCATGCCACTTCATCTATGTTTTTTAGGGTCATGATAATGTAGGAAAGTTAGCAGAGTGGTAGTGATTAGATGACCGTACGTCTATGAATTTTCACTCAATACTCTGTTAATGTACTATACTATACTGCACTGTACGAATTACTAACTATACTGAACTGTACTGTACTACCTAATACTATACTATATTAGTACTGTACTAGTACTGTACTATACTACTATACTGTACTATACGATGCTATAACTGTTAGTATACTATATTATAGCTATATGGACTGACTTACTGTACTGTACTTTCTATACTGTACTGTACATACTATACTGTACTATACTATACTGTACTGTACTGTACTATACATACTGCAACTATACTTACTGTACTGTACTATACATATTTTACTGTACTGTACTATACATACTGGTATGTACGGTAACTATACTATATTACACTATACTACACCTAATACTGTACTATAACTCTCCGATACTGTACTGTATTAGTACTATACTATACTGTCCTGTACTGTCCTGTACTATACTGTTTCACTGTACTGTACTGTACTATACTGTACTGTAATACTATCTATACTGTATTATACTATACTAGACTATACTGTACTGTACTAGACTTACTGGCTGTACTATACTATACTATACTATACTGTGCTATACTGTACTATAACTATACTATACTGCACTGACTATACTGAACTGTACTGTACTATACTATACTATATTATACTGTAACTGTACTATACTATACTATACTGTACTGTACTATACTGTACTTTACTGTACTAACTATATGTACGTGTACTGTCTCTGTACTATACTGATACTATACTATACTGTACTATACTATACTATACTTTACTGTACTGTTACTATTCTATACTGTAACTACGTCTAACTTACTAGACTATCTATACTGTACTTACTGTACTACTACTATACTGTACGGACTATATTATACTATACTATACTGTACTGTATACTACTATACTCTACTGTACTATATTATACTATACTAATACTGTACTATACTAACTGTACTGTACTATACTATACTGTACTGTACTATACTGTACTATACTATACGATACTAATATTCTACTAGTACTGTACTCAACTTACTCGACTCTGTACTTACTATACTATACTATACTGTACTGTCTATACTAACTGCACTATACGTACTGTACTATGCTATACTCATCCTGTACTATACTGTACTATACTATACTAAACTGTACTGTACTATACTGTACTAAACATACTATACTATATTGTGCTTATACTGTGCTAACTGTAACTATACATAGACTATTATACCTTGTATACTATACTATACTATACTTACATAACTATCCTATATATAACTATACTTGTGCTTATACTGTGCTATACTGTACGGTTTACTATACTAATACTGTATAGTATAGATCTCATGTGTCTACCACCATACTTACAGTGTCTACATAAATGGACTGAAATTTCGCCATCTATCAGCACTCCACATTCTACACTGTGTGTCACTGCACATTTTACACTGAAACACCATTGAGTGTACATACGCAAAACAATGTAAGTTGTCACTAACAGAAGAAAGCATGATAGCCTGAACTGCACCAAACTACATGGCAATCTTTTTTTTGCTGACCTCAAAGGAAATGTCCACCCCTTATAAAAAATTCTATATTATGCAGACCCCCAAAACTGGTTCCGTTTTGTTAAAATGTAAAATTCTGCCCCCAGTAGAGGGCTCGATCCACCGCCGCGGCTCTCTGGCACTTCTGGGTAAGGCAGTCAGTGGCAGTCTTCCCGGAGGAGCCTCCACTGTGGCTGCTCAGGAACACAAAAAGAATTATTATTATAAAGAATTATATTATATTTTAACAACAACAAAAGGTTTTGGGGGGTCCTGCCTAATATCATTTTTATAAGGAACTTCCTTTTAATTTATATCATAGTTGATAATAAGATATTAAACAAAAATGAGAGAGTAAGAGGATAAGGATTCCGCGTTAAACCATCTTGACACACATTTGGCACAATAATACAATTTACGACTGTGTACGAGCAATCATTTTAGTTTACATTGATGTGTACATCACTACTTTCAGGAGCCTTCATTTTATTTCTGCTTCGTGGTGTTATGGAAATAATTTTTCCATAAGTCCCGAAGTCCCGACTAAACTTTCGGAACTCACAGATTTCACGAACCCGATTTTTTATAGAAATCGAAAGTAAGTAGTATCAAAAAATCGAAATTTGAGGATATAGAAATCGAATCCTCGAAAGTAGCGCTCGATTTTTGGTAACTCTCTCTGAAAATAGAATGCGTTCAGAAAATTTTTAAAACTCCCTTAAGATTGGAAGAAAAGAAGTTTTAATCTTCAAGTTCGGAAATGGTTTTTCACTGTGAGAACTGTAAAGCTATAAACTGTCTTCCAGTGGACATTGTTATGGCAGGTTCATTGGCAGTTTAAAAAAAAAGCTGGTGGGGGGTTCTACAACACATGGAATGTTACAAGTTCTGGTATTGATACATAAAGTAGAGTTGGGAAGGGTTTTGTCACTGTGAGAACGGTAAAGACTATGAAACTGTCTTCCAGTGGACGTTGTGATGGCAGTTCAGTTGGTCAATTTAATAAAAAGCTGATAAGTTTTCTAACAACCAGGAATGTTACAAGTTACTGGTAGGATACATAAAGTAGAGTTGGAGAACGGGTTTTTCACTGTGAAACGGTAAAAGCTATGGAACTGTTCTTCCATGGACGTTGTTATGGCAGGTTCATTGGTCAGTTTAATAAAAAGCGGATGAGTTTCTACAAACAGGATGTTGCAAGTTTACTGGGATTTATCATAAAGTAGGTTGGGAAAGGGTTTGTCACTGTGAGAACATTAAAGCTATGAAACTGCTTCCATGGACATTGTTATGGCAGGTGCCATTGGTCAGTTTAATAAAAGCTGGATGAGTTTTCTACCACAAGGAATGTTACAAGTATACTGGTATTGATACTAAATTAGAGTTTGAAAGGGTTTGTCCACTGTGAGAACGGTAAAACTATGAACTGTCTTCCAGTGGACATTGTTATGGCGGTTCATGGTCAGTTTAATAAAGCTGGATGAGTTTTCTATAAACGGAATGTTACAAGTTACTGGTATTGATACATAAAGTGAGTTGTGGGAAGGGTTGTCACTGTGAGAACGGTAAAGCTATGGAACTGTCTTCCAGTGGACGTTGTAAGTGCAGGTTCATTGGTCAGTTTAATAAAAAGCTGGATGAGTTTCTACAAACAAGGAATGTTACAATTTACTGGTATTGATACATAAGGAGAGTTGGGAACGGTTTTTTCACTGTGAGAGCGGTAAAGCTATGGACTGTCTCCCGTGGACGTTGTTTATGGCAGTTTCATTGGTCAGTTTAATAAAAAGCAGGATGAGTTTCTACAAACAAGGAATTAAAGTTACTGTATGACATAAAGTAGAGTTGGGAAAGGGAAATTTCCAATAGCCACTAAGACTATGTTAGGGCAGAAATGTGGATAATCCGAGCAGGTGTATTAGATCGACGTACTCTATATCAACCTCAAATACTTACTGTACTAAGGGATTATGGAAATCGAGTAGAGGATTATGAAATTGAAAGTAGAAGATTATAGAAAATCGAATCCTCGAAGTTTTGGATCCGCGACCTGGCCATTTCCCACACGCTAACTTCCACTTCTGCTGTGTTTCCAACAAGCTAACTCCACTTTTGCTGCTTTTCCAACCATGCTACGTCACTGTGCGCCACCAATTTTATCTGCAATAAAAAATGGTGATTGCTGTAGATATTCGATTTTGATTTCATGTTATATTTAGGCTTATGTAAACTTACAATGACATAGAAAAGGACACTGCCACAGAATAGTTTGTATCAGGTTTTAGACTTTAAGGTTAAAGGCCATTCAATTAACTAGGGTAGTAGAACAGAGAATACATCTGTTGTCTAAGTCGCCTAGTGCAGGCTAAGGAAAATATATGTATAGCCTCAAAACACATCTTGTGCACTTGTACCATCATGGACCCTGTGCCGACACAGCAGAATACTTATTTGGCTAGAAAGGGTTTTTCTTAAGATGGACAGGAGACACAATTATGCTAGCAAGGACGGTGATTGGATGATACAGATATACACCCAGTGAGTAGGAAATGGTTAAATGGTTACATGTTTTATATTACTAAAGGTCCCTCAACGTCCTCCTGAATGGTTCAGGTCACGCCCAGGGGGAATTCGGGGCCAGGCTTGATTTGACTAAGGAATTTATTTGAATGCAAGAGGAACTTACTCATTGTAGGCGCAGAATCTTATATCCCTTTTGGACTATAACACTACAGATCGGCGACAATGCATTGCGTCTCGAGAATTAAAGCGCAACTCAGCACAACCGCACCTAATGTGGCCAAACAATTGTGTTTAACTCGATCGATGCTTAGTGGGCCTAGTCCATAGGCACGTTTTAGTAACCAGTCATGGAGCTGTCATTTGCCCACTGGACTGGTATGGGTAAATTTTATTTTTGTTATTTATTCAGATGAAGGAAGGGGGACGCCATTCCATTTTTTTTTATAAAAGAAATACGAATAAACATAACTGGCGAGTGTGCAAGGAAGGGTTTGTTCTTGTCTTAATCGTTCTATTTACACTAAAGCAGAAACACACCTACAATTTGAGATTTAGAAAAACAACTCTTTAACATGGAAAGCCCTTGTATTGGACATCTGCGTGATGGCACATTAGATTCACATAAGAACAATCTGTATTTTTAGCTCACAGTGTAGATTAAAAGAGATTGCGTCCCACTTCAATATGAGTACCTCTCCTGGAGTGTTCCCCAGACATAATTACGTTACACAGACTGGCGAGACTTGTTTCATATCAATATTTTAAACCCTGTTCTTATCCTTTCTAATTTTTTTAACACAGAAAACAGCATTGTTTCTGGATTCTTCACTGAAGAAAAGGATATGTGGTGATCGTTTGAATTTGAGCCTTCGGTTGATTTGTATATCTAAATACCTAGCATAGGCAAGGGGAGGGAACCACAGTTTTTCTATTATTCAATATAATGTACCAAATCTTAAATAGGGACACTATCACTATTTTAATGTGAATTTCATTTTCAGGCTCCTCCCACCAGTCCCTGCCCTCCCTTCTTCATTAAACATACACTCGCCACTTTGTTAGAGGAACAACGTTACAGAAAAGGCAAGAAAAAATGATTCACACTGTACACACCTTAAATGTCAAGTTGGTGATACTGTGAAAAAGATCAATCAAATCAGAGTAAAAATGCCAGGGAACTTACCAAACATAAAAATATTGTTATAGGGAAGTACGGCTATATTTCCTGTTTATAGACTAGAAGCTCCTGATCACAACCAACTCTAACTATGTGGAGTGACATAGGCGAACTCGCGCCTAGAACTCTGTTTCCGCGTTGCAGATTTGTTATCTCGGTAAAAATACTAAATTCTAAATTCCACAAGCGTCAATAGAGATTAAAAAAATCTTGAAGCGTCGCCTAAAATTATTGTAAAAATAGCCAATGGTAACTCTACCGTAAATGTGCTCACAGACCTGAGAACATGGTCTGGGAACACATATCAACTGCCCAAAATCTTTTAAAAACACCATCCAGTACCCGAAACTAAGGCGTTTCGCCATGTTTGGCATTTTGGGTAGGTATTTCAAGATTCTAGCAAAATTTAAAGGGTATGTCCACCCTCCTAACAAGCTTTTAATTTAATGTTCTGCTTCGTCCCCCCGCCACAACTGCATATTTATTACTTGGCCAGGAAACGTTCCCCAAACATCACTTACCTTCCCTCTACAACTATTCTTTCTCCGATCGCGACTGGCCCTTGTCCTCCCTCTTTCTGCCCTGTGCGTTCCCTCTCTGCTTCCCCCGCCGCCCCCTCCGACTCGTCCTCGGCCCTACACTGACCTGCTTCAAACTCCAGTAATCGCGCCCTCTCCGTGTCCCCTTGTGGTTGTGCCATAGTGCTGCTGAACGGGGGGAGGAAAGAGGAGGGATGAAGTAAGATAGATTTTCTGGTCAATAAAATATAGGGGGGGTGGGGGGGACGAAGCAGACATGATATTAAAGGATTTGGAGATGGGGGAGGAGTGAAACTGAAGGAGAGGGAGGAGGAGGGAGGAGGAGAAGGGCTGCAGTGGCATGGCAAAATTCTCCTGGAGGGAGGACAGGAGCAGAGTCCTATGGACTCTGCATCCTCCGGGTGGGAGATGGGTACTTTGGGGGGGGATTACAGGAGAACCATATGGAGCTTGGGAAGCTGGGAAGTGAGGTAAGGATTTTATTAACACTATAGAGTGGGACCAGTAGTGGGGAGAATTATAGTTTTTAGGGGGGACATGCCTAAAATCAAAATCCCTAGAAATCAAAAATTTATGGTTTTTAAATTAAAAAACTCTCGAACGTCCCATATCGAAAACAGTTGCGTGGTTCGGAAAAATCAGAAAATCAAAATTCTGTAAAATCTGTGGTTCCTGCGGATAAATCCGCTTTGGAAACCGAGTCGGGTCATCACTAATACTTAGCACTGGTCCGAAGTTAAATTGATTTGTCGCGTTACTTGACCCCAGCACCTTTGGCCTTGTTTCTTTTTCCCAAGCAGCTTTTCGTGTAATGTTTATACCTATATCATCCAGAGCTGCAGGATCATGATTATAAAGTCACCTAACAGTTTTACTAAACCCCGTGTTTGCCCCTTGTTAAATACTTACGTCCAAGAGCCGCACCGCCAGCTGAACTCACGTCGATTCAAATTCACCCAGAGCTCAGGCCATCAACATAGCACCAATACATAAACACATTCTAATCACAATCGAGTTTTGCACACATTCATTGTGATTATGTGTTTTTATGTGTTGGCGCTAATACTATGTCCTGAGGGAAATGTTGCATTAAAACGGCGTGTTCCATTAGATCTGGTTAGCTGTATTTTTTGGTTACAGTGCTACATGTGTTCTTTTTTAAGGATTTAACTGTGTGAGAACTACCACAGGGACTGCTTACCAGAAATAAGGTGAAAGCTGGTAATAATACAGACATAGTTTTATACATCGTACTCTTTAAATGGCGCAAAATTTAAAGACTGTGCGCTAGGAGGCGCGAACTTTTATATAGAAAGTTCGAAATTCGAAATGACCCATTAAAGTCAATGGGAGTCAAATAGTTTGAAAATTCGAATGAAATACAAGTAAAATATCAATGGTAACTAATGTAAATGGCTGTGGACCTGGGAAATGGTCTGGGGATATGTTCAAATATCCAGACATTCCAAAATCTATTTTGCTCTCACTCGCGCTATTTTCGAGTTCGTTTCACCCCTAGGAACAATGTCAATTTATCGCGGATTCAATGCTCGCGTATAGGTTTTAAGGACACTTTACTCGCAGATTCGATGTTCGCGCCTAGGTAACATGGACATTTTCTTGTGGATTAGATGCTCGCGTATAGCGCTTGTTAATGGACACTTTACTTGCGGATTCCGATGTTCAACTGGTACCATGGACATTTACTCGCGATTCGATGCTCGCGTATAGCTTTTAATGGACACTTTACTCGCGAATTCATGTTCCGCCTAGCCTAGTACCATGGACATTTTACTCACGGATTCGATGCTAGTGTAATAGGCTTTAATGGAGACTTATACTCGCGGATTCGATGCTCGCTTATAGGCTTACATGGACACTTTACTCTAGATTCGATGTTCGGCCTAGATACCATGGACATTGTTAGTTGCGGATTCGAAGCTAACGTATTTTAGAGGACTCTTTATGGACACTTTACTCATACGATTCGATGTTCGTGCCTAGATACCATGACATTTTTCTCACGGATTCGATGCTAGTGTATAGGCTTTAAGGACACTTACTGTGGATTCGATGCTTGCGTATAGGCTTTAATGGACACTTTATTCGTAGATTCAATGTTCGCCGTCTCAGGTACCATGTACTTTTACTCGCAAAATTCGATGCTCGCTTATAGGCTTAATGGACACTTTACTCGTAGATTCGATGTTCGGCCTAGATACATGGACATTTTACTTGCGGATTCGAAGCTCGCGTATAGGCTTTAATGGACACTTACTCGTAGATTCGATGTTCGCGCTAGATACCATGGACATTTTACTTGCGGATTGATGCTCGCGTATAGGCTTTAATGGACACTTTTACTGTGGATTCGAATGCTTGCGTATAGGCTTAATGGACACTTTACTCGTAGATTCGATGTTCGCACCTAGATACCATGGACATTTTAACTCGCGGATTCGTTCGATGCTCGCGTATAGGTTTTAATGGAGACTTTACTCACGTATTCGAATTCGCACCTAGATCCCATGAACTTTACTCGCAGATTAGATGCTCGCTATAGCTTTAATGGACCACTTTTACTCGCAGTTTGATACTCGAATGGTCGAACATTCGGATATTAGCGAAAGTCCGAAAATAATCAAAATCACGTGCGCCATAAAGGAGAATGTGATTATACGACGCATCCCTTAACATCCGGATTTTCCTATTCAATAAAGACCTGGTATCGGATTTTTCTCCATAATGCAGAATACAGTTACATTTGTTTCCTTTGATTACCCCTAAACATACACAGAGAGCTACTGGTTAAAGTAAAATTTTGTTCTATCTGCCCAGGTAGAGTTAAGGAGTAGAATTGTATTTTATACTATAGGAGGGGTTGTTTTTATATATACATTTTTTATATGATTAAGGGATTGTTGATATCATTAAGCGAGTATGATGTTTATGGTTATTGATTAATTTAAGGGCGTGGAACATACATCACATTGTGTAAATTTTAGCATTCACAAGGTACTTTACTCTGATAATTGGCTGTCTGCTCAGGAGATATTATATTATCCATAATGATAATATAATTGTAGATTAGTTTTATTATTTTTTAAGATGGCTTTGAAATCACCTATTATTTATTATAAAAATCAGCTTTTGTACATACTCCTTCGAAAAAGAAAAAACTTTTTTTGGCAGGTAAATTTGCTGAATATACCTGCGATTTCTCAATGGATTAAAAGATTGGAAGTTAATTAAGCAGGTGCACTCACATCTGTACGAGATGAGTCAGGGATTAAATACTTTGGATCCCATGTATTGCTGGTATTAATCATTAAGCATAGGATTTTATGAAGCTCTCTCGTACCCTGTAGACCTTGGAATACTTAACTGCTGCTATGCATTATTTTTTTTTTCCGTCCTCTAATTTAAAAGAATGTAATTAAAAAAGAATTTGACAATTAATTCTAAACGGTGAGCCGAATTCCAGAGATTAGACTGCAGTCTACTGAGTCTGGGTATTCACTGAGATTTTTTTTTAAATGATGAACCAATCCGGATGTAATCTCGTTTTTCAGGGAAAAATAAAATTGAGTTAAACAATAAGAAAAAACTAACAACATGACTAAACAAGTCCTTTTTGTTTCTAGGGGGTTTTCCTCAAACAAAATCTGTAAAGGCTCTACCACCTTTATATCCATTTTGAATGTACAGTGCTAATTTACAGTACATTCATTAAACCTCATTTAAAGAGCTTGTAGATTTGACTGTAAACCCCAGGAAACAAACCATGGTACGTATATCTAAAGTTCATGTTCTAAGCAGCTAACAAAGGTTTTTTGTAACTGTACACATTTTGTTCAAATAATTTAATGGAACCATAGTTTGTGGTTCAATGTTATAAAAATGTATGTAAAGTGAATGTATCTTTGATCTTTTATTTTTTTATGATATCTTTTGTTCTTAAATTTTTAACACAAATATATGTCAGTTTCACATTTATAATGAGTACTATAGCACAAAAAGAAATTAAAAAAAAGGGGTAACATAAGATTTAAAAATTTTCAATATCTTAATCTTGAGTGTTAGATTTGACTTATTTTCTGTTATTACTTTACATACGAAATCAAAATATGGATCTTTTGACTGTGTACCATTCTTCCCACATATGATACAACTGAAAATTTCGATTAAGAATTGCAAACATTTTTTTCATAGTGGGGATTAGGGATGGCCGGTTCGCGGATCCGAACCCGGATCCGCGGACTATCCTGTCGCGAACGGCGGATTTTTCCGGATATTCCGCCTTCTGACTTCCGAACCGCAGATTTCTCGTATCTTCGAAATACAATATTTTCGAAAAATTTTCGAAATTACGAGGATTCCTCGCATTTCGGAAATACGTATTTTCTAAAATTTTTCGGAATTACAAGGATTTCTCGTATTTTTCGAGTTTTTTTTTATATTTAATGGGTTCCGCTCGGGATTTCAAATTTTTTTCGAACTTGCTCATTATAATGGCTTTATTAGACCTAGTAATGGTACTGCCACCATTGGCCATCAACCAACTAAGGTAAATTTGAGCAGCAATATAAAAAGGGGAATAGATCTCAAGAGAGAAAAATATTATTCTCCCTCTTTACAAGGCACGGTAAGGCCTCATTTGGAATATGCGTTGCAGTTTTGGAATCCCATATACAAAAGGGACATCTTGAAAATTGAGGCAGTTCAGAGAAGGGCAACTAAATAATAAGGGGAATGGAGGGCTTGATATGCACCAGATTAGACAAGTTAGGGTGTTTACATTGGAGAAGCGGCGGTTGCGTGGGGATATGATCACCTTATACAAAATTTAATGGCCCATACACAGGAGCCTCTGTTTGTTTGTTCACTAATAGGTCATATCAGAGGACACGTGGACATCCTTTAAGGTTGGAAGAAGAAGTTATCATCTTCAGGTTAGGAGAGGTTTCTTACAGTGAGAACCGGTGAAACTGTGAACTGTCTTCAGCAGATGTGGTAATGGCAAGTTCATTGAATAACTTTAAAAAAGGCCTGGATAAGTTTCTAAACTAAAGAATTTGAGAATTACTGGTATTAATGTCATATAGATCTGGTTGATCCAGGATAATTTCCGATTGCCGGTTGGAGTCAGGAAGGAATTTTTCCCCCTTTTTAGCGTTTTTTTGCCTTCCTCTGGATCAAACTGTTAGGTAGGGTTACAAAAAAAAAAAAAAAAGTGAATAGGTTGGACTTGATGGACGTATGTCTTATTCAACCTTAATTACTATTACTATGTTTCTATGTATAAAACAATGTATCAATTGCCTTATGAAGTCATTCATAAACAAAGTACAATGAGGTAATTTCTATGAGAATTCAAAAAAATATCAGACCCATCATTGAATAAACTGCCCTACATAAACCAATTAATAAATCATGGCTACTTTTAGAGAGGCAAGTGAAACGTAATGCATGAGCAAATCCCAAGCTTTCCTTTAGTGCAGATTTCCTCCAATCTTCACCATCATCTTCACCTATAGTCAAGTTCCGTTTGCGCCAGGCAATCAGTGCCTAGACAAGCGTGGTTGCCCCAGGGCTTGGGATGCAAGGAAACTGCAAAGAGCCCAGGACAGCACCTGGAAAGCCTGGTGCACAGGAAAATGATACTGGGGAATAATATACAATGGACCGGATAATAGGAGGAGGGAAGAAGACAGACAAAACCAGAAATATGGAGACCAGAGACACAAAGGAGGAAAAGGAAAACAAAGGTCAAAACTAGGCAAGTCCAGAACCTGAGTTCAAACATAGTGTGGTACAAAAGGGTCAGGCAAATCAAGTCAAAACATAGCAAGGTCGGCCCAGGCAGCAAACAAGAATAGTCACAGCATAGCAAATATTAGTCATGTAGCAAAGGTCAAGATCAGAGAGACAGAAAACAGAACAATCGCACCACCAGCAGGGTAGAAAACCTAAACGATATTACGGGAAGTACGTGAGGGTCAGATAGTCAGAGGAAAGGAAAGGAGCATAGGCCCATTCAAACTAAAGCAGTACAACACACACACAGAGCTAATGTACACACTTCTCTCACAGGTTCCAAACAAACACACTGTTAGCCCTAACCCGAAGCAGAACAGAGACTACTGGAGACGTCTTAGACAATGTGCATAGCCGCTGTACAAACAGGTAGGAACGCCGGTTCTAAAAGAAAAATTCATTTTATCAGTAGTTTCTGTGCAGAGTCAGAAAAAAAGTGTTTTAGCATTTAAGGAATTGCACACTAAAAAAAAAAATACAATTTCAATTATATACATACATTATTATTATTATTATTATTATATTATTTATTATATTTATATTGATTTATATAGTGCCAACATCTTCTGTGGCGCTTTACAATTACATAGTTCATCTTACATACAGGGTAATACAGGTTAACAAAGTCATACATATTACATACACAGGTAATACATAATATGAGTTTCTTACAGCAAATCATGTTATACAATAGGAGAGATGACAATAATACATGGAAAAAAGCACTTATTCTGAGGAGTGTTTGTGTTTGCTGCATGATTTATTCCATTACCTGTTTTGGCTTAAGCTCAGACCCCTAGCCCCTGTCAGACTACCTGACCTCTCTGTGAGGGCAAGCATGCTCAGTAATCCCTATGAGGCAGCATTGGGAAAGGGAATTTCCCCATGCACTCAGTACCAACTGCCACAACTGCTAGCTACAGCAAAAGTATACATAACAGAAAGTTATGATACTAAGGCACTTGATTGACAGCTGAAATGTAAGATGTTTGGATATCTCAAGAAATAGGGGACAGATCAACCAAAAACTGGTATAGTGATAGTTGGAAAGTTTAGTTTCCTTTAATGGGCAATTAAAAAAATTCCCAGTGTACATATCCTTTAACATGTCCTTTAAAGATAAATTGTCTGGGAATATGCATTAATAATCCCTTATCTTCTTTAAAAAAATTTCTGATTTCGTGAATAAGCTAAATAAACTTAGAATGGATCTTTACGCAATAAAAGGACCTACTGTAACTTTCACTTTATGTGAATGTATTAATACTGAATTAATTACAAATCACATATTTTAATTCATGTATTTTAGTTAAAACCCGTCATTTTGTAAACCAACCTGAAAATATAAAAGCAGATGAATGTGTGTCCCCCTTCTGCCCGTAGATATAAGGGAACCTCATAAGGAGAAGGATATATGGGATGTGTCAGAGAAACATATCAGGCATTTATCATTTCCACGTGCGGCGGGCTGAAATGTGATTAAACTATCGTGCGCCTGCAATAACAAGAGCCTCCTATTTCTCTTTCAAACTGATTGTTGTTTTTTTTTTCCCGAGCCTTCTCGAGTGAATTAGTCACCTTGATAATAAGGACTGATTAAGAGACAATCTTTTCCTAATTGTTCTTTTTAATAAAGTCAGAGGTGAATATTCAAATTGACTTTACAGCCCCAAACCGACTGGCCCCTTATGATTTTTTTTTCCCAATTTAGTTGGTTTTACTTTGTTTTACAGTTTAGTGTTCCCATTTAAACTGTTAATTTGGCTTCTGAACAAATTAACATTGCTCCTTTCGAGAGATGATCGGGGCTGTTATTTTTCATCTAGATACTTTATTTTGTTTATTAGGAAATGTCTAATTAAACCAGGTAATGTGTTATTATTTTGGCATGAAAAACATCCTGGCATAATATTTCTTGTGTTATTCTGACAAAAAACCTCTAGAAGACTTTGTAAAAATATAATAGAAACGGTAAAGGATTAATGTATGTTATCCTTCAACAATTCCTTGTTCTCTTCTCTCTAGTTTCCAGGAAAACAATACTTAGAAATATTAACTTTGGAAATAAGGCAGCATATTTTAGAAGATACTTACCGCCATACTGCTGTCATGAAGAGACCTAAATGACATCACCAGAAGTCACCGCTTCTCCAGCACCCCGGGGGGGGGTGTTGTATATAAGGTCAGGCGTCTGCTATATTAGCGCTGTGATTTTCACTTGGTGGAGATGTTCGCCAGGCCATAGAACTTATACAGACCACATAGCAGTAGACTGAGGCAGCATATAATGTCAGTGTCTGCTAGTATTTAGTAGAGATGGATGAACTTTGGAAAGTTTCGGTCCGTTTTTGAACTTTCGAAAACATATATGAAAGTTTGAAAGTTCGAAAACGGACCCATTAAAGTCAATGGGAGTCAAATATTCGAAAAGATCTAATGAAATCACACATTAACATATCCATGGTTAATTAATGTAAAATGGCTGTGGGACCTGGGAAATGGTCTGGGGAACACGTTTGAATATCCGACTTTTAAAAACTCGAGTTTTACTCTCATGCATGCTACTTTTGAGCTCTCGCTTTCGATCATTCGATATTTATCCCATGAACGACTCGCGTTATTAGATGCTCGCGTTAGAGGTATAATGGACATTTTACGCGCGGATTCGATGGTCACATATAGGATAATAGACATTTTACTCACGGATTCGAATGCTTGAGTATAGGTGTAATAGACATTTACTTGCGGATTCGATGCTTGCGTATAGGTATAATAGACATTTTACTTGCGGATTTGATGCTCGGATTAGGTATAATAGACTTTTACTTGCGGATTCGATGCTTGCGTATAGGTATAATAGACATTTTCGCGGATTTTGATGCTCGTGTATAGGTATAATAACATTTTGCTCACGGATTCGATGCTCGCGTCTAGGTATAATAGCATTTACTCGCGGATTCGATGCTTTCGTCTAGGTATATTGACATTTTACTCTCGGATTCGATGCTTGTGTCTAGGTATAATGGACATTTTACTCGCATATTGATTTCCTCGAAACAGCCGGGCATTTGATAATTTCGAAAGTCCAGAAACATCGAAAAATCCGGGTCCGGAGTCCGTTGAACTCGAATAGTTCGACTTGAACTCGATTCGAGTTCTAGTCCTCTCTAGTATTTAGCACTGTGATTATGCACTTGGTGAGATGTCTGAGCCAGGCCATGGAACTGGATAACAG
The DNA here is from genome assembly GCA_019447015.1 of Hymenochirus boettgeri. Classification (NCBI taxonomy): domain Eukaryota; kingdom Metazoa; phylum Chordata; class Amphibia; order Anura; family Pipidae; genus Hymenochirus; species Hymenochirus boettgeri. The sequence continues at coordinate 409,231,674 of CM033469.1, read as the reverse complement.
ACCAAATAGCAGTAGACTGAGGAGGCTAATCCATCCAGTGATTACAGAGCTGATCTTTTCAGATTAGGCATGGTGAATGGTGTCAGCCAGATACCACCATTCTGTGACGCTCTATGTAACTTTCTATTCCTTATATCTCAAGGTTTAGCATTGCATCTTTGTATATAATAATTTTTTATGTATAACATATTTCTGAAGGAACTTACTGTCTGTACAAGGCTTTAGTATCTTGCTACTGTAAACCCTACAACCTGCTATTTTTCATAGAGCACATGTCTTGGATTCAACCTCAATGAATAAATGAAATGGTTATTCCTAGCGGTCCGTTTAGAAGAACTTTAAGATCTGCAGTGTCCTCACGATGGACTAACCTTAAAATAATAATCTCCATCTCTACTTGATCCATCATCTGATCACAAATTCAAGCTTGTCTCGAAACTGGTATTTACTGTTATTCCTTAAGCGCCCCCCCCCCCTTGTTTTATTGAAATGCACATATATATATACATTCTATATATACATATAAACCTTATTATTTACATACATTTTGAGTTTACTAATGGCATTAGGATATAGACATGATAAATACCAGTATTGTGAGACCAGTGGTCTGGTCTTTTAAAAAGCTGATCGCGGGTATCTTTACTGCATACACACATCAGCTGTTTAAAACACAGCTGATTGCGGAAGTCACGGGAGTGGGGATTTCAGGGGCCCGGCCTCCAATCTCAAGGGGGGCCTTGAGAAGCTGTTGCTACCTTTTCCTATTTACTGAGTACATATATAATCAGCCCGAAACTGGGATTATCACTATTTATATCAAGCTTTGCAGTCTATCTTCAGAAAGTCTCTGTCCAATGGACATGTACTGTACATAGTCAAGGACCACTGGATAACTATTCTGGGGCTGTATCAAGTGCTGCTGCAAAATCAAAATCACATTCCAATGAATACTTTAAGGTGATATCATTCCAGGCTGATATGCCATTTTAATTTAATTGATGTTACCTTTTAACAGAACAAGTCTATTAGGCTGTGTACACATGTATCCAATATTTCTAAAAACTCAGAGGTAACTTTCAGCTGCAACAAAAAGATGTACTGTAGGTCAAAAGCTCCATATCAGAATTCCATCATACAGTACTGTACAATTTGTCCGATCTGCAGTCTGCAACGTGTTCAATTGGATAAAAATATCAGCAAGTTGTTGTACCCGGTCTTACATAGACTTCTTTAGTTAGCGAGGAAGATATCCACATAATTGACTTAATTCCGTATTTTCTATGGATTATCATAATGTGCATTACCCGATTAAATGTATCGAGCCATGTAAATCTACAATGATCAGTTTGACCATTAAGCTTGCCTATTGATTTTAAATCCATATTCCAGTAAATCATAAACTTTACATTTAGTCCACAGTAAACTCATTTTTTAAATTAAATGAGAGAGAAATCTGGACCTGAACAAAATGGACCTGGCTACAATAATCAAAAATAGAAAACTCAAAACTAGAATTCATTCACCCTAAGCAAAGAAGTTAGTGAATTACCCATTGATTATCTGGCACTTTTAGCCTGGATCATCCAATCGTTTGTAGGTACAGCCAATCAAAGTTAGAAATGGGAGAATTTTAGTGCAAATCCACATAGCTTAAATCTATTGAGGCTGCCTAACCAGTATAATAACTGATAACTCTCATATAACCTGCTCCACCCTGCAGATAATCAAATGGTGCAAACTTGAACCCATTTCTTAACCTCCAAAGGCGTGCATGGCAGTGAAGATTGCTGGCTACTCTTTGTAAAAACCAATTCAAAGGCTAGTATCAGTTGTATCAATGATGTTGGTGGCATAGGTTGATTTGTAGTGGCAGCACACCGGACAACTCACCTCTACACGTGCGTGGCATCTCATCCAATGGAAACGTAGATACGTGCATACATCAAAATGAGCGGATGCGTATCACATTAAAAGTTTCCTTTATTGAAAGTATCCTTGAAAAATATAGTAACACAGAGTTAGGGTATAACACGGACCTACCCCAGCCCACCCTCCTGATGCTTTTTGTGGAAACCTCTGAGGAAGTGGGTTCCACGAAACACATTAGGTGGGTGGTGGGGGTAGGGTCTGTGTCCCACCATGTTATCTCGGTCTTACTGATCATGTTTAAATGATACTTTAATAAAGGAACCTCTTTAACGGGGTAGCACCATTGTGGTATCTGATGTATGCTTATAACAATTTAGCTTACTATGGAAACGGTGACCACCTTTCAGCTTGGTTCATTTTATTTGTGTTGGGGTTTACCAGTAACAGGTGCTATAGAATTGTGGCAAGAATTCGAGTTGTGCTTCCACATAAGGCCAATAAGCTTTCCAATTTTTTTGCTGTCCAGTCCCACCAAACGAATACTAGAATAAATCTATTAATCTATCAGGGGAAACTGTTTGAAGATATCATATGGCAGTTCATGCTTAACGAGTGTATTTACACACAGGTTTGTCCATAAGGAGGGCAGGTGGGTGTTAATGTGTTGATTGTAATATATGCTTACTCTCTACCTCTCCTACCTTAAACTTCTATCATGTAATCTTTAAGCAATGTGATGTTACAATGGTGCTGTTATGCTGTTTCATAATGCTAAACTATTTATCAATTAAGTGAGGTCTGGCTCTTTAAAAATAATTCTTAATTACATAATAAAGTTAATTAAGTAATGTAATTATTTTTGGCATAGCAGTCATGTTTTGACTTCTGGGCTTTAGAGATAAATATGAGGAACCAGACTGCCATTCACTTATTAAAATGTTGTCCTATATACAATATAAATAAACCAGTTCTGGCACTTATACTTGTTCGTCCCTTCTATATTATGTTATAATTATCTTTCTCTCTTCTATCCACTACTTCCATTCCTCTCTTGTGTTTATTTTAAGAAAGTTATAAGAGAAACCAATTCATTTCCACGGTGAGTATTCACGCTAAAAGGGACACACAACACATGTTGGCAGATTCCATATTTTTGGGGGAACATAGCCAAGTAAATGAAAGGACATTATAATAAAAATAAAATCACCAGTAGCTGCTTAAGGACGTGAACAGGCAATTTGATTGACCATTAATCTATGGTTACTAAGCGCTGCAAAATTTAAATGTCAGTATTATTGCTTTTCCGGAAAGACAAAGGACGACTGTTAAAATCATATAACACTGTTTGTACTCTAATCGTTGAGCACTTATAGACACTTTTTGCATGATTTGTGATCATCTGTCTAAAACCGTGCTGGCCATAAGAAAGGTAAACGTGTTTGAGTATTGCTGTTGCAGATAGTGACTGAAACAATGAAGGAACAAGACCGTTACTAGAGTCCAACCGGAAGTTTAGGACTGGATAAAAAGGATAGAGACAAAAAATTCCATTTTACATTAGTGTTTTGAAGGATTCTATATAACATACGATGCCTTGAGTTATTTTCTGGGTATTTCAGCTGTATGTTTAAGTAAAATTAATGTTTTTCCAAAATGCATTAGAGATGAACCCTATTAGGTGGGCTCAAGCAGATTGTTGTGGTAGAGGGAGGATGAAAATAGAACATTTTAAATGAAGCAGAGTTGTTTTTTTTATAAATTAGATTTTTTTACCAATTGGTTTTTACCCAGGGTACAGATTTTCTCACAGACAAAAGCTGTGCATTAAAATGTGAAAATGGTTCAAACATTTTGAACTGTGAGGATACTCGAATAGGAATTATTGGCATTAAGAACGGTGTCTAGGCTGTTATATTTTAATAAGGTGGTTTGTTGAAACTGTCTTGCAAAGGTACAGTAACCAATATTTATACTTACTTCAAATCCTTGGTCAGACTAATACATCTAAAACAATGACGTGGGATATATACAGAAAATATCAGCTTATGGAAAGGTGATGCATGTGCTCTGTGGAAAGGATTAGTAAACTTTTATTTTGCTAACTAGGACAAGTTGACAACTTTTTCAATAATCCTTAATTTACTTTACTTTTTCATTTATTTAGTAACTAATACAAGAAATCATGTAGTTAATCTTGTCCATGATTATTAAAGCTTCATGGTCTAGCATTTAAATAATAGGTTTTCAAATATGAACACCATTTTTCAAAAACTTAATATGTTAATATACAACGGCCGCTCACCAATTGCCCCACTGGTGTAGATATTTAAAATCAAGAAAACAGTGAGAAATAGATGAATCTGGGGTTCCTATTATTACTTGGTTTGGTTGTTCTTTTTTTAGCCTTTATTTTTCTGTTATTGTCAGTACTTAAATTTCTAACCAGAGATTTATCGTTTTACATTATACTCTACCACTTATCATGCAGATGTGGAAGAATCGAGCACCTCCCTCCTAAATTGAATAGTAAATAGAAAAACTCCCCAACTAAGAATACAAAAAATCTAACACACATATTGTGTCCGTTGCTTAAAAATTGTCTTACTAAACGGAACAAAATACACAAAGACCAAATTTCCCTATGTATTAGTCTTATAAGTGATGAAACCAGTTTTTGATTCAACCTAGTTTTATTTTTGAACTGCCGGTCTCAGAAACAGATTTGCTGAAATCTTCGAAATCGGAAAAATTGGAACGACAAAACTATACGATAAATCAAAAAACCAGAAATTATATTGAAATTTGCTAAATTATGTGCGCTGCAAATTAGATTTTTTAGACTTCTAATGATTCCGCAAACTCGGATGAAACTCCCAATTTTGGTTATCTCTAGTCTTTATAAAACACAATAACAAAAATTTTTACAATAATTTAATTACTATTCTATATTAAGATTTTTCTTAAAATTCATGTTACATTCTACAACCTTGTCCTAACATATAATACATTACAACAACAAACACAGCCATTCATCTCCAACTAGGCCAATCTGTATGTTGTGATTCCATAGGAAACATTGGCAAGTCACTAACGAAGAAAATGTTCAATTAATTATTTGGTGAATCACTTTTGTCTAGATGATAAAAGATTGTGCATAAGCAACATGGCACACAAGTAGTCGAGTAATGGACATAACACAAACTCACTCACTTAGATAGCAGGACCGCCTTGGAAACACTTATTAGTTTAAAGTAATTTGATGAAAGCAGCAAAAACTGAAATAATGTTGAGTCATTATAAGGAGACCTTTCCCCCACCTGTCCTGACAATCATTTCAATTCAGGGGAAGAGGAAAAAAGAGTGAGACCTACAAATTTATTTGAGATCCAATTCAAATACAAGGCAGGGCCTCTGGCTGAGTAGAAACGTTAAGTGAAATCTCGAGAGTGGTTAGTGTTGGAAATAAAATGGACCAAAGTACATCAATACAAATATGGCCAGACCCTCAGGCTATGATTAAATATTGATGATTCTCCGAAATGTGTGACAGTACAAAAAAAAAAAAAAACTACCTCCATTGTATTCAAACAACTGGCAAACACTGGATAGTTTGACCTTTAGAAGAAATGGAGCAACGACTGTATATGAGTTTTTTAATGATCTTTCTCAGTAACAAGAGCTAAAAATCCTATTTCACTTTTGGTTAACGGAATAGCACTTTCTTTGTTTTTTTGCAGTATTGTTCATTGATTAAACTTAGCCACACAACATCTTTCAGTGGGTAAATGTGTAATGTTCTGAAATCAAATGATAACTAAGGGAAGATTTACTTTTTTTGTGGCAACATTCTAACTCATATGTAATGAGGCATTGAACACTATTTTATGACTAAGTGTCATTATTTAACTTAAAGGGAGCTATAGGCTAAATCACATTTTGACCCTAATTGTAACATAAAACTGCTGGTTAAAATGACACATCAATGGTCTTTCTATGAGTTTGCTTCACAAAAATACACATTATAAATGTTGTCTTTCTTCCCAGTAGACAAAGCCATTGCTGTCTGCCACTCTTCTGTTTTAATGGCCAGACATGCTCAATGTGTTTATTCGGGGAGAGAAGAAAGACTGCTCCTCAATTGGCTACTTTGTATTTCCTCTGGGAGGAGGAGTCACGTGGTGTTTGGACTCTTAACTTTAGTAAAGTATTTATTTAAAATTTATAAAGCCAATTTGATCCTGTTTTCATGGTCCTCAGGGAAGAGAGCATGGATTTCAAGGAAGGAATTCCTGGTATCATTGATAATCAATTTACAAGGGAAGATAAAAACAACACACTGGCTTTCTTGGACTGCTTGGTAGAAGTCAGGGAGAATGGTAAACTGGAAGTAGAGGGTTTACAGAAAACCAACACCACACAGATCAGTATTTGAGTTTGACTCCCACCACCCTTTAGATCACAAGCTGGGTGTCATCAGCAGCCTTGCAACACAGAGCTGAGAACATCCCCACTAGCACAGAGGCAAGGCTAAAGAAATGAAACATCTCAGAGGAGCCCTTAAAACTTGTGGATATCCAGACTGGGCCTTTGTCAAAGAAGTAGAAGGAAAGAAAAGAACACGAATACCAACAGTGAAGGTGAAAAGCAAGACAGGAGAAAGAACATGGTCATCCCATATGTAGCAGGGGTCTCTGAGAAATTAAGAAGAATTTTCAAAAAACACTGTATCCCTGTCTGCTTTAAACCGCAACACGCTGAGGCAGCAATTGGTACATACCCGAAAGACCCAATACCGAACTAAAGAAAAGCTACATATATATGCAGTGCAGTGCAGTGAAGAGTGACATCATATATGCAGTGGATATGTGAGGAGACCAAACTGCAATTGCATCAATGTATGGCCCAGCACAAAGGAGCTAATTCCTTGGGACATACCTTTGAAGATAGGCAGTTCCTAGAACAACCTCTTAGCCACAATGCAATCACACCTCGCATTCAGAAGTTCTCTACACCTGGCTGTTATATTGCTAATTGGGACTTTCCAAGGTACTTAGTTGAGATTCTTGTACAAGTTATTCTGAATAGAGAAGCCAGCTTGATGACTAGCAAAACTTCTTCAAAACAAACTTTAAGTCCAGTTGATGTAACTGAAATACCATTAACATCACCATTTTACCCACACATCCCCATTTTTAGGCCAATTCAATTCCATAGTATACCACCTTTATAATATTATTACCCCTAGATTTTTGCTTCTTGATACATTCTTCTCTTTATTATAAATATAAGGATATAAGAAGTTACCAAGAAATTCCTGTGACCATATAACAGTATGAGTATAGGTGTGTATATAGTATCTTATAATATAAACATTGTTCTATCCTTTGTAACAGGTGCAAACTCAAATTCTTGTTCCTTTTCTGGAGTCCAGTTCATGCTAATACTGGTACCAGGACATAAATGTAGGATAATGAGTTTCCATTTGTGTCACTGTGTGTCCTCTGATGCTATCCATGTGATCAGTTTCACACCTGTCCCCTAACAAGCAACACTTACTGTTCATGTATGTACAGTACTTGGCTCTTTGTTTTAATCCCCTTTCACACTGACATTCCTGTCACCTGATTCACTCAAGGTGCAAGACTGCAGATAACGGTAAACTAGCAGAGTGGGGGGATTCTGGGCACCTGTATCTCCCTCACCCCCCCCACCCACACCACACACACACACACACACACACACCACAAAATATTGTTATTTGGTAGCCATGTGGCGCTACTAGAAGCTGCTTGGGAATAAGAAAAGGGGGTTGCATCTGCAATACATAATTTTAGGGTTATTATTGGAATTTAATTAGAGATATACCAGTTGATTTTCTTATCCCAAGAGATATAAATATAGTTTGAACGTAGATTTAAGTTATCCTTTAAAGATAAATGCATTAGTTCAAATCGTTAAAGGCACACATTCGCACATTTGAATGTTTATTTTATTTATTTTAATATTCCGCAACTGCTGTTCCGTCCTGTCTGCAAACATCATCACTCTTTGACAACACACAGAACAGTGCGCTTTTGTCTATTTTTATAATACGTTTTCAATCATTTTGGTTATACGGAGGACGGTTTATTATTAATTGTTACACGTCGTACACCCAGGATAGTTCATTTAGTGGTTGATTAAATCATTTAAAAGGATAAAAAAATATTGTGATTTTTTTGAGAATCTCCTGCTGAGATGCCAGTGTGGGGAAAATTAATTTTTATTTCCTCATTAAACTTTGAAAACAATTGATGTTTAGCTTAAAAACTGTGATTTTGTAGATTATTAATGAAAATAAAGACTAAATATTGAACAACAACCCCAAAAAAATGAAACCAGTTAAATCTTTGCCCTTTGCTCGTGGATATTGGAACTGCTCTTGTGAAAGCTTACATAGATACATAGTAATTGAGGTTGAATAAAGACATCAAGTCCATCAAGTCCAACCTATTTTTTTTAAACCCTACCTAACAGTTGAGCAGAGGAAGGCAAAATAAAAATAAAAAAACAGAAAAAAAAAAAAGGGGGGGGGGATTCCTTCCTGACTCCAAACGGCAATGATGGGGGCGAGTCATGGAGCTTTTCTTGTGTTGGGTATTGGGTCTTTCGGATGTACAATTGCTGCCTCAGCGTGTTGTTCGGTTTAAAGCAGACAGGGATACGATGTTTTTGAAAATTCTTCTAATTTCTCGGAGACCCCTGCTACATATGGATGACCATGTTCTTCCTCCTGTTCTTGCTTTTTCCCCTTCACTGTTGGTATTCGTGTTTTTCTTCTTCTGCTTCTTTGACAAAGGTCCGTCTGGATTCCACAAGTTTTAAGGGCTCCTCTGAGATGTTTCATTTCTTATTCTTTGTTGTGCTAGGGGGATGTTCTCGGCTCTGTGTTGCAGGGTTCTGATGACCCCCAGCTTGTGATTAAAGGGTGGTGGGAGTCAAACATCAAATACTGATCTTGTGTGTGTTGGTTTTCTGTAAATCTCTACTTCCAGTTTACCATTCTTATTCATTAATATATTTTATATTCAGTCAAGTATTTATATTGGAACCTGAACTATTGAAATTATTAATGTTACATATATTTAATGTTATATCAGTACTTGTAACTCGTGTGAGCATTGGAGAAAGGTAAGGTTTAACGCAAGTGGGGTTTTCCTTCAAAATCTTGAGCTAGAGTTACCATAATGGAATTTAAAATGCTTTTTGTATACCTGCAAAATATTAGAATTATGGGCAATATTTATAATGACATGATATCGATCTTTATATCATTGACTATATTGTAACTTAATATATACAAAAATAGAAGCCAAGTGCACATCCAACTATTTGCTTACATTTTACTTTACCATTGAATTGCCACTTAATAAGCCTGCCCTTCTCTCTGGATAAATTAAAGCAATAGTTCAATTACTTGGCCAAATGATTTTAAGCCCAGCAACCACTTCACAGTTTGCTTTATTCTGCTGGGTCCTAACTTTTAACCTATAACTTTACTTGTAAGAAACGTAATTCTCAAACTTTATTTTTATATCAGTACCTGCCTTTTATGGCATGAAAATCCTGCTGCTCTTTCACTTGCTTTTTTGGGACTAACTTTCAGTACTTGAACACATGGCCCACTATGGGTGGAGTACACATGTGGAAATGTGGAAATATGTACTCCACCACTATGGGTGGAGTACACATTTCCCAGAGGAAAGCCTCTGGGAAATGTGTACTCCACCCATAGTCAGTCATGTGTTCAATTACAGGTACTGATATAAAGATAAAGTTTGAGAATTACCTCTCTTACGAAAATGCTTGTGAAGGTTCTCATTCATCCAGGTCATGGGATATCTGTGTATTCAATTAGATCAACTGGACTGGTTCTCATTCATCCGGTCATGGTATATCTGTTGTATTCAATTAGATCAACTGGACTGGTTCTCATTCATCCAGGTCATGGTATATCTGTTGTATTCAATTAGATCAACTGGACTGGTTCTCATTCATCCAGGTCATGGTATATCTGTTGTATTCAATTAGATCAACTGGACTGGTTCTCATTCATCCAGGTCATGGTATATCTGTTGTATTCATCCATCCAGGTCATGGTATATCTGTTGTATTCAATTAGATCAACTGGACTAAACTTCAAGTCCTGTTGATCTAATTGAATACAACAGATATACTCTCTTACGAAAGTAAAAAGTTACTAAGGTTAAAAGTTAGGACCCAGCAGAATAAAGCAAACTGTGATGTGGTTGCTGGGCTTGAAATAATTTGGCCAATTGTTTTTATTTATCCAGAGAGAAGGGCAGGCTTTTTTAAGTTGCAATTCAATGGTAAAGTAAAATGTAAGCAAATTAGTTGGATGTGCCCTAGGCTTCTATTTTTTGTATATATTAATAATTTGGTCACTAGTTGCACTCTGCGAGATGTATACTATCCCATCTTTTGTATATATTTTGCATGTTGTAACTTACCAATCGCAACATAAAGTACCATTACCTCATGGTATTTATACAGTATTGCCCCATTGACTACCATGGGGGTTTATTTACAACCATGACATTGAAATATGACCATGTCCTACAACTGGGATGTATAATAAAGCCAAGGCAGTTTAAGGAGTAAACATTGAGAGTAGGATGGCTTCATCCAACGTATATCATTTTTATTGCACAATTCCAACCCTGACGCGTTTCCTGACATTCACCACATTCCCTCATCAGAGGGGTATGCACCCAAGTACGTACAGTACAAACCTCCTATATATACGATGGATGAAGCCGTCCTCCTCTCTTTGTTCGCACCTACCTTGTATTGTGTAACCAGTATATATATATATATATTGTCAAAGATAATGAGCAGGGATACAATGTATACTTCATCTAACTTGCATTAACTGGGTTTCCCTGCATTACATACATATAGATTGCATTAAAAACTGTAATGAAGCTTAAGGGTGAGATTACATTGTAATCATGCGGTATAAAAACATTTACTCGTCATGGCTGGTTTCAAATAATAATTGTGTTTATTAGATTTTTACAACCCCTGACGTGATATATATATATATATATATATTTATATCTAAATCTGTGATTTATTCCAGGTGAAAGAACATGTTTTTGTTTATAGAATAAGTATAAAAGGTGAACCAATTATCTTGTTCATTTATTGTTAATATTAGAATAGTGTATCATTCCCTAATGTATTGTTGCTGACCTGACCCATATGCAGATGTATTCAGAGAAGATGATGTATGATGTCACAATGCCTCTGTATTCATTAGGTCACTAGTAGCAGCTTGAAATGGATCCGTAAAGGAGCTTTGTAGCTCTTCTACACCTTCAATTGTCCAGGCTGTTCTGTGGACACTACAGGTTTAGTCGTTTTGTTTTTGTTTGTATGCTGGGATGAGTTAAATCACAACATGAGGCGAGATGAACTTTGGTTACAGTCTATGGCATGCTCCCATGTACATGATCAATTTCGTGAAGTTGGTACAAATGCATTTCTCTCTTCTCAGTGCACTGTCTCCCAGAGGTGCTATCAGAATTGAAATCATAGTAGTGGAGAAATGATCCTACCCTCTCTGATTGGACACATGATGCATTGCCTGCATTTTGAAAGCTCAGTGAGTTTTCCATTTCCACCATAGTTATTTTTTTAGCAAGTTCTTTTACAGTTCTCACAATGTGAATAAATAAGAAAACTCATACAGGTTTATAAAAGATTTATGAAGAAGGATTCCAGCTTGCAGCTCGACTAATGTGATGCACCTTAACATTATATTGGAGAGATGAAAGATACTTAGGGTGAAAAAGCATTTCAGATCCAGCTTGTTTACTTTCACTTTAATGCTTGAGACACCATTGTTGACACCCTTTCTAAAGATAATTTTTAATAGTTGTTCTCTGGTGAAGGTGATAAATACCTATGTGTGACTTTAAATGCCATGTCAACACCTCTTCCTACCCCTGCAAACCCTGTTATTGTAATAGTAACTTACCTGGCCAGTGTTCCTAAATAAACACCTCTTCCTACCCCTGCAAACCCTGTTATTGTAATAGTAACTTACCTGGCCAGTGTTCCTAAAGACACACCTCTTCCCCACCCCTAAAAACCCTGTTATTGTAATAGTAACTCACCCGGAAAAGGGTTCCTAAATAAACACCTCTTCCCCACACCTAAAACCCTGTTATTGTAATAGTAACTTACCTGGCCAGTGTTCCTAAATAAACACCTCTTCCCCACCCCTAAAACCCTATTATTGTAATAGTAACTTACCTGGCCAGTGTTCCTAAAGACACACCTTACCTGGCCAGTGTTCCTAAAGACACACCTCTTCCCCACCCCTAAAACCCTGTTATTGTAATAGTAACTTACCTGGCCAGTGTTCCTAAAGACACATCTCTTCCCCACCCCTAAAACCCTGTTATTGCAATAGTAACTTACCTGGTCGGTGTTCTTTCCCCCACCTGTCCTGACAATCATTTCAATCAGGGGGAAGAGGAAAAAAGAGTGAGACCTACAAATTTATTTGATAGATCCAATTCAAATACAAGGCAGGGCCTCTGGCTGAGTAGAAACGTTAAGTGAAATCTCGAGAGTGGTTAGTGTTGGAATATAAAATGGACCAAAGTACACTCAATACAATATGGCCAGACCCTCAGGCTATGATTAAATATTGATGATTCTCCGAAATGTGTGACAGTACAAAAAAAAAAAAAACTACCTCCATTGTATTCAAACAACTGGCAAACACTGGATAGTTTGACCTTTTAGAAGAAATGGAGCAACGACTGTATATGAGTTTTTTAATGATCTTTCTTCAGTAACAAGAGCTAAAAATCCTATTTCACTTTTTGTTAACGGAATAGCACTTTCTTTGTTTTTTTGCAGTATTGTTCATTGATTAAACTTAGCCACACAACATCTTTCAGTGGGTAAATGTGTAATGTTCTGAAATCAATGATAACTAAGGGAAGATTTACTTTTTTTGTGGCAACATTCTAACTTCATATGTAATGAGGCATTGAACACTATTTTATGACTAAGTGTCATTATTTAACTTAAAGGGATCTATAGGCTAAATCACATTTTGACCCTAATTGTAACATAAAAACTGCTGGTTAAAATGACACATCAATGGTCTTTCTATGAGTTTGCTTCACAAAAATACACATTATAAATGTTGTCTTTCTTCCCAGTTAGACAAAGCCATTGCTGTCTGCCACTCTTCTGTTTTAATGGCCAGACATGCTCAATGTGTTTATTCGGGGAGAGAGAGAAAGCTGCTCCTCAATTGGCTACTTTGTATTTCCTCTGGGAGGAGGAGTCACGTGGTGTTTGGACTCTTAACTTTAGTAAAGTATTATTTAAAATTTATAAAGCCAATTTGATCCTGTTTTCATGGTCCTCAGGGAAGAGAGCAGGATTTTCAAGGAAGGAATTCCTGGTATCATTGATAATCAATTTACAAGGGAAGATAAAAAACAACACACTGGCTTTCTTGGACTGCTTGGTAGAAGTCAGGGAGAATGGTAAACTGGAAGTAGAGGGTTTACAGAAAACCAACACCACACAGATCAGTATTTGAGTTTGACTCCCACCACCCTTTAGATCACAAGCTGGGTGTCATCAGCAGCCTTGCAACACAGAGCTGAGAACATCCCCACTAGCACAGAGGCAAGGCTAAAGAAATGAAACATCTCAGAGGAGCCCTTAAAACTTGTGGATATCCAGACTGGGCCTTTGTCAAAGAAGTAGAAGGAAAGAAAAGAACACGAATACCAACAGTGAAGGTGAAAAGCAAGACAGGAGAAAGAACATGGTCATCCCATATGTAGCAGGGGTCTCTGAGAAATTAAGAAGAATTTTCAAAAAACACTGTATCCCTGTCTGCTTTAAACCGCAACACGCTGAGGCAGCAATTGGTACATACCCGAAAGACCCAATACCGAACTAAAGAAAAGCTACATATATATGCAGTGCAGTGCAGTGAAGAGTGACATCATATATGCAGTGGATATGTGAGGAGACCAAACTGCAATTGCATCAATGTATGGCCCAGCACAGAAGGAGACTAATTCCTTGGGACATACCTTTGAAGATAGGCAGTTCCTAGAACAACCTCTTAGCCACAATGCAATCACACCTCGCATTCAGAAGTTCTCTACACCTGGCTGTTATATTGCTAATTGGGACTTTCCAAGGTACTTAGTTGAGATTCTTGTACAAGTTATTCTGAATAGAGAAGCCAGCTTGATGACTAGCAAAACTTCTTCAAAACAAACTTTAAGTCCAGTTGATGTAACTGAAATACCATTAACATCACCATTTTACCCACACATCCCCATTTTTAGGCCAATTCAATTCCATAGTATACCACCTTTATAATATTATTACCCCTAGATTTTTGCTTCTTGATATCATTCTTCTCTTTATTATAAATATAAGGATATAAGAAGTTACCAAGAAATTCTGTGACCATATAACAGTATGAGTATAGGTGTGTATATAGTATCTTATAATATAAACATTGTTCTATCCTTTGTAACAGGTGCAAACTCAAAATTCTTGTTCCTTTTCTGGAGTCCAGTTCATGCTAATACTGGTACCAGGACATAAATGTAGGATAATGAGTTTCCATTTGTGTCACTGTGTGTCCTCTGATGCTATCCATGTGATCAGTTTCACACCTGTCCCCTAACAAGCAACACTTACTGTTCATGTATGTACAGTACTTGGCTCTTTGTTTTAATCCCCTTTCACACTGACATTCCTGTCACCTGATTCACTCAAGGTGCAAGACTGCAGATAACGGTAAACTAGCAGAGTGGGGGGATTCTGGGCACCTGTATCTCCCTCCCCCACCCACCCACACACACACACACACACACACACACACACCACAAAATATTGTATATTTGGTAGCCATGTGGCGCTACTAGAAGCTGCTTGGGAATAAGAAAAGGGGTTGCATCTGCAATACATAATTTTAGGGTTATTATTGGAATTTAATTAGAGATATACCAGTTGATTTTCTTATCCCAAGAGATATAAATATAGTTTGAACGTAGATTTAAGTTATCCTTTAAGATAAATGCATTAGTTCAAATCGTTAAAGGCACACTTCGCACATTTGAATGTTTATTTTATTTTTTTAATATTCCGCAACTGCTGTTCCGTCCTGTCTGCAAACATCATCACTCTTGTTGACAACAACAGAACAGTGCGCTTTTGTCTATTTTTATAATACGTTTTCAATCATTTTGGTTATACGGAGGACGGTTTATTATTAATTGTTACACGTCGTACACCCAGGATAGTTCATTTAGTGGTTGATTAAATCATTTAAAAGGATAAAAAAATATTGTGATTTTTTTGAGAATCTCCTGCTGAGATGCCAGTGTGGGGAAAATTAATTTTTATTTCCTCATTAAACTTTGAAAACAATTGATGTTTAGCTTAAAAACTGTGATTTTGTAGATTATTAATGAAAATAAAGACTAAATATTGAACAACAACCCCAAAAAAATGAAACCAGTTAAATCTTTGCCCTTTGCTCGTGGATATTGGAACTGCTCTTGTGAAAGCTTACATAGATACATAGTAATTGAGGTTGAATAAAGACATCAAGTCCATCAAGTCCAACCTATTTTTTTTAAACCCTACCTAACAGTTGAGCAGAGGAAGGCAAAATAAAAATAAAAAAACAGAAAAAAAAAAAAGGGGGGGGGGATTCCTTCCTGACTCCAAACGGCAATGATGGGGGCGAGTCATGGAGCTTTTCTTGTGTTGGGTATTGGGTCTTTCGGATGTACAATTGCTGCCTCAGCGTGTTGCTTCGGTTTAAAGCAGACAGGGATACGATGTTTTTGAAAATTCTTCTAATTTCTCGGAGACCCTGCTACATATGGATGACCATGTTCTTCCTCCTGTTCTTGCTTTTCCCCTTCACTGTTGGTATTCGTGTTTTTCTTCTTCTGCTTCTTTGACAAAGGTCCGTCTGGATTCCACAAGTTTTAAGGGCTCCTCTGAGATGTTTCATTTCTTATTCTTTGTTGTGCTAGGGGGATGTTCTCGGCTCTGTGTTGCAGGGTTCTGATGACCCCCAGCTTGTGATTAAAGGGTGGTGGGAGTCAAACATCAAATACTGATCTTGTGTGTGTTGGTTTTCTGTAAATCTCTACTTCCAGTTTACCATTCTTATTCATTAATATATTTTATATTCAGTCAAGTATTTATATTGGAACCTGAACTATTGAAATTATTAATGTTACATATATTTAATGTTATATCAGTACTTGTAACTCGTGTGAGCATTGGAGAAAGGTAAGGTTTAACGCAAGTGGGGTTTTCCTTCAAAATCTTGAGCTAGAGTTACCATAATGGAATTTAAAATGCTTTTGTATACCTGCAAAATATTAGAATTATGGGCAATATTTATAATGACATGATATCGATCTTTATATCATTGACTATATTGTAACTTAATATATACAAAAATAGAAGCCAAGTGCACATCCAACTATTTGCTTACATTTTACTTTACCATTGAATTGCCACTTAATAAGCCTGCCCTTCTCTCTGGATAAATTAAAGCAATAGTTCAATTACTTGGCCAAATGATTTTAAGCCCAGCAACCACTTCACAGTTTGCTTTATTCTGCTGGGTCCTAACTTTTAACCTATAACTTTACTTGTAAGAAACGTAATTCTCAAACTTTATTTTTATATCAGTACCTGCCTTTTATGGCATGAAAATCCTGCTGCTCTTTCACTTGCTTTTTTGGGACTAACTTTCAGTACTTGAACACATGGCCCACTATGGGTGGAGTACACATGTGGAAATGTGGAAATATGTACTCCACCCACTATGGGTGGAGTACACATTTCCCAGAGGAAAGCCTCTGGGAAATGTGTACTCCACCCATAGTCAGTCATGTGTTCAATTACAGGTACTGATATAAAGATAAAGTTTGAGAATTACCTCTCTTACGAAAATGCTTGTGAAGGTTCTCATTCATCCAGGTCATGGGATATCTGTGTATTCAATTAGATCAACTGGACTGGTTCTCATTCATCCGGTCATGGTATAATCTGTTGTATTCAATTAGATCAACTGGACTGGTTCTCATTCATCCAGGTCATGGTATATCTGTTGTATTCAATTAGATCAACTGGACTGGTTCTCATTCATCCAGGTCATGGTATATCTGTGTATTCAATTAGATCAACTGGACTGGTTCTCATTCATCCAGGTCATGGTATATCTGTTGTATTCATCCATCCAGTCATGGTATATCTGTTGTATTCAATTAGATCAACTGGACTAAACTTCAAGTCCTGTTGATCTAATTGAATACAACAGATATACTCTCTTACGAAAGTAAAAAGTTACTAAGGTTAAAGTTAGGACCCAGCAGAATAAAGCAAACTGTGATGTGGTTGCTGGGCTTGAAATAATTTGGCCAATTGTTTTTATTTATCCAGAGAGAAGGGCAGGCTTTTTTAAGTTGCAATTCAATGGTAAAGTAAAATGTAAGCAAATTAGTTGGATGTGCCCTAGGCTTCTATTTTTTGTATATATTAATAATTTGGTCACTAGTTGCACTCTGCGAGATGTATACTATCCCATCTTTTGTATATATTTTGCATGTTGTAACTTACCAATCGCAACATAAAGTACCATTACCTCATGGTATTTATACAGTATTGCCCCATTGACTACCATGGGGGTTTATTTACAACCATGACATTGAAATATGACCATGTCCTACAACTGGGATGTATAATAAAGCCAAGGCAGTTTAAGGAGTAAACATTGAGAGTAGGATGGCTTCATCCAACGTATATCATTTTTATTGCACAATTCCAACCCTGACGCGTTTCCTGACATTCACCACATTCCTCTCATCAGAGGGGTATGCACCCAAGTACGACAGTACAAACCTCCTATATATACGATGGATGAAGCCGTCCTCCTTCTTTGTTCGCACCTACCTTGTATTGTGTAACCAGTATATATATATATATATTGTCAAAGATAATGAGCAGGGATACAATGTATACTTCATCTAACTTGCATTAACTGGGTTTCCCTGCATTACATACATATAGATTGCATTAAAAACTGTAATGAAGCTTAAGGGTGAGATTACATTGTAATCATGCGGTATAAAAACATTTACTCGTCATGGCTGGTTTCAAATAATAATTGTGTTTATTAGATTTTTACAACCCCTGACGTGATATATATATATATATATATATTTATATCTAAATCTGTGATTTATTCCAGGTGAAAGAACATGTTTTTGTTTATAGAATAAGTATAAAAGGTGAACCAATTATCTTGTTCATTTATTGTTAATATTAGAATAGTGTATCATTCCCTAATGTATTGTTGCTGACCTGACCCATATGCAGATGTATTCAGAGAAGATGATGTATGATGTCACAATGCCTCTGTATTCATTAGGTCATAGTAGCAGCTTGAAATGGATCCGTAAAGGAGCTTTGTAGCTCTTCTACACCTTCAATTGTCCAGGGCTGTTCTGTGGACACTACAGGTTTAGTCGTTTTGTTTTTGTTTGTATGCTGGGATGAGTTAAATCACAACATGAGGCGAGATGAACTTTTGGTTACAGTCTATGGCATGCTCCCATGTACATGATCAATTCGTGAAGTTGGTACCAAATGCATTTCTCTCTTCTCAGTGCCACTGTCTCCCAGAGGTGCTATCAGAATTGAAATCATAGTAGTGGAGAAATGATCCTACCCTCTCTGATTGGACACATGATGCATTGCCTGCATTTTGAAAGCTCAGTGAGTTTTCCATTTCCACCATAGTTATTTTTTTAGCAAGTTCTTTTACAGTTCTCACCAATGTGAAATAAATAAGAAAACTCATACAGGTTTATAAAAGATTTATGAAGAAGGATTCCAGCTTGCAGCTCGACTAATGTGATGCACTTAACATTATATTGGAGAGATGAAAGATACTTAGGGTGAAAAAGCATTTCAGATCCAGCTTGTTTACTTTCACTTTAATGCTTGAGACACCATTGTTGACACCTTTCTAATAGAATTTTTAATAGTTGTTCTCTGGTGAAGGTGATAAATACCTATGTGTGACTTTAAATGCCATGTCAACACCTCTTCCTACCCCTGCAAACCCTGTTATTGTAATAGTAACTTACCTGGCCAGTGTTCCTAAATAAACACCTCTTCCTACCCCTGCAAACCCTGTTATTGTAATAGTAACTTACCTGGCCAGTGTTCCTAAAGACACACCTCTTCCCCACCCCTAAAAACCCTGTTATTGTAATAGTAACTCTACCGAGGGTTCCAAATAAACACCTCTTCCCCCACACCCTAAAACCCTGTTATTGTAATAGTAACTCACCTGCCAAAGGTTCCTAAATAAACACCTCTTCCCCACCAAACCCTGTTATTGTAATAGTAACTTACCTGGCCAGTGTTCCTAAATAACACCTCTCCTACCCCTCAAAACCCTGTTATTGTAATAGAACTACCTTACCTGGCCAGTGTTCCTAAAGACACACCTCTTCCCCACCCCTAAAACCCTGTTATTGTAATAGTAACTTACCTGGCCAGTGTTCCTAAAGACACATCTCTTCCCCACCCCTAAAACCCTGTTATTGCAATAGTAACTTACCTGGCCCGTTGTTTCCTAATATAACACCATCTTCCTCCCCACCCCCACCCGAAAACCCTGTTTTGTCATAGTACCTTACCTGAGCCAGTGTTCCCTAAGACCATCTCTCCCCACCCCGAAAAACCACCCTGTTATTGCAATAGTAACTTACCTGGTCGGTGTTCCAAAAGACACACCTCATCCCAAACTGTGATGCGGAAATAAGGCAATCCTCAACGCATTTTACTGTTTCATTCGGCTTCCTCAGGAGTATTATAATCATAAAGTGTTTCTAAAGACATACCTCGTCTTAACATCAAAAAACCCAGTTATTGCAATAGTAACTGACTGGTGTTCCAAAATAAAGATTTGTAACCTGGAGTTTGTTGCCTCCTCCTCTTAAAGCTGTATACTATAAACTTGTTATGAGCCCATAAATGTGCAGAGGAAGTGTCCCAATTAGCTTCATTAGTGTGATGTCATGACCATGACTGCTGAAGATGAAGATGAAGGAGCAAGACTAGTGAGGAGGATAACTAACTTTGAGTTGAATATCTTCAGGAACGCTGGCCAGGTAATACATTATTGTGGGAAGGGAAAAGCTAGAGGTGGTTTCAGCACATTTCTGGAGAGAGTTAGGCATGACTTTAAAACAAGAATCTGTTGTTGCATCTCTCTGTATAATGGCCTTTTAGACTTATTACACAGTCCGATTTACTGCAGAGCCCCCCTACCCCCCCCCCTCATCCCCCATTCATATAATCTGGCTGTGAACCAAGCCTGTGAACCAAGCCACTCATGCGCTTCTTTCACATCACTCCTCTGTAAACAAAAAAAAACCCTCAATATGTAAGCCTGTAGAGAGGAAGTATCTCCGTTGTTCTGGAGATACTTGCTACATAAGGAGTGGGAGAGGGGTGAGTTAGGGAGACCCGAATCCTGCCTTATCGCTGCAGCCCGATCTCCCCTTGTCAGGCAATATTGGTGAAAGCTGCCCCATTCCCCTTCCCTTTACTTCTTTTTTTAACCCAGTATTTGGCAAGCATTTTAGTGAGCAGGAATGAGTCATTGGGAGACATGCTGTAAAACTTGTGTAAGCCTACACACTACACCGGCATGCTGTGATTTGATTGACAGCTCAAGCAGGAGTAGTTTATTGAAACCTGGACTTTTTTTTAGCTTATATATCTCAGGATAGAGAAGACTCTGGGGGTTGGGGGGTATATAGAACACATATTTTCCCACTTTAGATGCCCTTTAAAGTATCGCCTCTTATAATCCCCAAAATTTAAGTTTAAAATGTTTATCATAATTCAAATAGAAATGCAAATTAGTTCAACTGAAGTATTACGCTTATCCTCATATTGTATGGTAAACCATTTTTTCCTCTACTCCTCTAATAAAATAGCATTTCCTTTAATGACATGTCATAGTGAATGTCAGGACTGGTCTTGCAATGCAAGGGGCTGGTATATGGGAGAAGTTCATTCTTGTTGTGCAGGATTAGGGGTATTGTTGCAAGCAACGACTGGATTTTTAAGCCCCTTTGCAGTAGTAAATGTCCCACGGACATATAAAAAAAATTCCACATCAACTTCAAAAATATTCCATCTATATAAGTCCAAACTCAGAGGAGAACATAGATTGCATGTTCACTATCACCGGGGACAGAGGTTTTTATTGTGGAGTTGTGTGTGTGTTATACAGAGAACAGCTATAAAATACATTATCGAGGGACTTGACAACTGTATGTCCTTACTTTTGTTAACACAGTTAATGATGTCCTCAAAAACATTTGTTTATTTTCCAGATTTTATCCAACGCCGCCATTAAAGTAAATAAGTGGTTTCATTTCTTGAATGAATAGACAAAGTCTCTCTTGAAATGCAAGTGATTTTCTACCTAATACATATTTATGTTACAAGTGCAAAGGACAGTGTCAGGAATTGCATATTTTTTTTGTGTTGAAGAACAGAGCTATTCTTTAAAAATTATAGGTATCAAGAGTTGACATAAATGAATTGTAAAAATACAACAGGAAAATCACTATTCTATGAACACAATTTATGACTTACATCTGCCAAAGAGGGAAATCAAAAAAAACATTTCTTGAATATAACTTTTATATCAAAACATTTAAGGATAAAAAAGAAAATGAAAGCAAAGTCTATTTTGTGAGCCTTCTTTAAAGCCGGTAAATAATTTTATATTCATATCAAAGAATAAACTATTGAAATGGGTACCACTTACAGGAGCACTATAGTGTAAAGAACAACTGTAGGCTAGGATGTGTGAGCTAGCACATCAGATCTTATTTAACATTTGAAAGCTAACATCTGATTGGTTTGGGCAAAATTAGCACCATTTTTAACGATGAGAAGTTTTTATTGAATCTCCTTGTATATTTCTTTACTACTATCACTGTACCATTTATTTGCTGATCTGTCCCCTAGGAGGGAAAATACTGTACTAAACCTGAGCAAATCAAGTACTGGATAGCAGGCATGCAGCAACACACGCACACCCCAGAGGGCTTCTTACATGTAATAATTAACAGATTAAGATGAGGCAAAGTCATTTTGCTGTTTGAACATTAGCTCACAAGCATTTTCTTTTAAATTCCAAATATTTTGGCTTTTTAGCAAACTTGTAAAGTGCATGATTAGAAAGAATCCAATGATACTCGTGCACTATCAATAAATAAATAAACATCCCTTCTGTTTTTTCTCATATGCCAGTAACTGCCTACAGTTACAGGGGGGCTATTGGGCATGTGCAATAGAGCAAGGGCAAAGCTGGCAGCCCACATGGGACAACTTAAAAAAAAAACATGTATCTTCTCTGTCATTGGTTACTGGTTAATTCATTATTATCACTATACTTCCTCTTAAAGAGCATAGAATGTGCCCTATAGGAAGCAACATGCAACTTCTATTTAAAAAGGGTTAAATTATACCAAGCAAGGTATCAAAATAGAGGAGCACACTACTATAGTGAAAACCTCTTTATTTAGTGCAAAAACAGCATACAACGTTTCGGGACACTGGGCCCCTTCCTCAGGTATAACTGGCATCAAGTGCTACACACAACTATATACTCTTAGATATCTGTTGTATTCAATTAGATCAACTGGACTTGAAATGTAGTTCTTGAAGACATTTCGCTAGTCATCCGACTGGCTTTCTCAATTCAGAATGACTTGTACAAGAATCTGTGGCAATTATGTACCCTGGAAAATCCCAATTAGCATATCACAGCCAGGTGTTAAGGGTGTGATTGGATAGTGGCTAAGAGGTGTTATAGGAACGCCCAGAGTAAGGTGTTAAAACAGCATTGTACATGGCAGACAGTTGGTGTCGAACCCCCCCACCTCTATTTAAGCTTGGTAGCTTGGTTTCTTTATTTTCACATAAATGGCCTCCTTAACACCTCTCTTGAACCAGTCACGTTCCTTCGCCAGTATGTTAACATTACAATCTTCAAAGGTATGTCCTTTGCCAGTCGGATGACTAGCGAAACGTCTTCAAAAACTACATTTCAAGTCCAGTTGATCTAATTGAATACAACAGATATACCATGACCTGGATGAATGAGAACCTTCACAAGCATATATACCCTTAGGCTCCACCCACATGCCATGCGGCTAGTTGATTGATGCCCCGGGGTTCCAAAGTGAGGCTATTCATACAATTAAAGTGCCACGAGTGCTTCATTTTAAAATCATGACAGTGCATCAATCATAACAACATACGTGAAAACACAATAGTAATATACCTATTTTAACAATACCTATATATGACTTATAAAACATCTAAAGCTTCCATCTTATAGACAACCTTCCAATGTAAATTAAATTATACCAAGCATGGGTTAACTGTATTTCTTTTGAGGCAAATGTTTTAAAAAGTTAAATTTGACACAAATAGTCCAATTTCTTATACATTATTAATCCTCTTTCCAGGGATTTACACTGAAAGTTTTGCTCTGCTTTCCATACATTATATGCTCTTTATAAATAGTAGGCAATTGTTATTTTAGACAAAGATTGGTGAATTCCATGTACTCATATTAATTTGTTGGTGCAAAAATGTGTACGAGCCTTATACAATGCGTCTTCTTGGAGAAGATTTTCCGAAAAGACCCGGAGGGGAAAAAAAACAACAAAGCAGACACAAAAGCCTGCAGTTGTACAACACATTGGTGCCCCTTAGTTCTTAAATGAGAACTTAACCCACATTTTTACACTCCAGAATTTGAACATATCCCCTCTAAAAACACCAATAAACTGTAAAATAGCAATACAGTAAATGGCTTTAAAGTAAATGTTACCCCTTGAAGAACTGGATGAAATAACTGTGTGTATGTACAGTGACTGGCCACACCCCTGATATCAGTCACATGCTCCCTTGCCTATTCTATCCTATAAAAGGATTGGCTAGAGGCTACGAGTGGGTGTGACCAACTGTAACAAATTCCTGCAGTATCTTAGGACTGAGCATGTGTAAAGAACATAATGGTCAGTGACCACACTGTGTGATACTGGAACAATGGGAAATTAGACACAAACCTCATGTTAGAAAGTTAAATTTCTCAACAACCATATTTAAATAAGAGGTGAACTGATTACTGCTTTTATATCATGGAGATTTGCTTTCTAATTCAATGTTGTTCTGGGGGTTTAGTTGTACTTTAATAATGACTTGCATGGCTCTAAGTGCAAATAGTTAGTTAGTAACCTGTTGGTTATTTCAATTTCAACCTACTGTATTTACATGCCATGTCCCCAATTTCTACCTTATATCAGCCTAATTTTTTTAAATAAAATTAATATTTTCAAGATACGTTTACATTTTGAAATCTCCACAACCTTTCCCCCTTCTTTAGAAAGTGCACCTTAACACACCTTTTGCACAATTGTCTACAAGCAAATAAAACTATCTACACTTACACATCAGCTCACAATGCATTTCCATATGTCCAATGTTATTAATGTACACGCATAGAGAATTTATTAAGTACCCAGGAACCTAACACCCATTGGCACAAATGGCATGCACAGAACATTAGTACTTCCCCACAAAACTTTTCCTGTAGCCCAAAAGGGGTGAATCCCTAATTAGTTTGTACTGTAAAATGTTCATGCATTTTTTTTTTTTTTTTTTATTATTTTTATGGTGATTCGATATTGCAGTTGACTGGGCAAAGTGTAGGGTGGTCTATATGGTTGTTAAAGTTTAAAGGAGAACTAAAGTTTCCAGACAACATTGTCCCAATAGACAGAACACATTCACAAACATTCAACAAGCTGTGTCTCACCTCTCCCTTTGCTGTGGCCATTGGATGATTTATGAAAACACAACCTGTGAGTACTAGGGGTCAGCTCCCACAATCCACCTTAGCTGGGTAAACCCCCAGCTAAGTGTCTGCGTACAGGCAGGTGCTCAACAGATCAAAACAAGGAAGCTGCAGCCTTCTTCCTAGAAGCTGACATCCCTGACACAGAACAGGGAGTTTTTTGTTTTCAAACACATTCAATGCTCCTGTCCTAACAATGATATAATCCTTTACTTTACATACAAAAAGAAAAGTAATCTTTGCAGTGTATTTCATAGATAGTCTGGGGAATAGAACCTGCAACTTGTACATTTACTCTGTCTTGCTAAAAGCAGAGCCCTTACCTCTAGCCTAACAGAGATGCTATATGGAGCACTGGTAAATGTAGAACCTTTTACTATGAATATAATGGAAACAAAAAATAAAGGTAACTCTGGGGATTCAAACTTACAACCTTCTGAACTGTGTGTTTCCATAACTGGCATCTTACAAGGTGAGCCACCACTGAGTACAGACAGATTGGATAAGTTACAATCATATACACTAGAGAAAAGGCGCTTGCGTGGTGATATGATTACTGTGTATAAATACATTAATGGGCCATACAATCTGGGGCATTGTTCACCAATAGAACATGTCAGAGGACACGTGGCCATCCCTTAAGACTGGAAGAAAAGAAATTTAGTGTTCAAGTTCGGAAACGGGTTTCACTGTGAGAACTGTAAAGCTATGGAACTGTTTCCAGTGGACGTTGTATGGCAGGTTCTGGTCAGTTTAATAAAAAGCTGGATGAGTTTCTACAAACAAGGAATGTTACAAGTTACTGGTATTGATAACATAAAGTAGAGTTGGGAAAGGGTTTTCACTGTGAGAACGGTAAAGCTATGGAACTGTCTTCCAGTGGACGTTGTAATGGCAGGTTCATTGGTCAGTTTAATAAAAAGATGGATACGTTTCTGCAAACAAAAGGAATGTTACAAGTTACTGGTATTGATACATAAAGTAGAGTTGGGAAAGGGTTTGTCACTGTGAGAACTGTAAAGCTATGGAACGTCTTCCAGTGGACGTTGTTATGGCAGGTTCATTGGTCAGTTTAATAAAAAGCTGGATGAGTTTCTTGCAAACAAGGAATGTTACAAGTTACTGGAGTGATACATAAAGTAGAGTTGGGAAAGGGTTTGTCACTGTGAGAACGGTAAAGCTATGGAACTGTCTTCCAGTGGACATTGTTATGGCAGGTTCATTGGTCAGTTTAATAAAAAGCTGGATGAGTTTCTACAAACAAGGAATGTTACAAGTTACTGGTATTGATACATAAAGTAGAGTTGATCCAGGGATATTTCCGATTGCCACTTGGAGTCATAATTCTGGTGTTTAGTTTTTTTTTTTTGCCTTCCTCTGGATCAACATTTAGGCAGGAAATGTGGGTATTGCTGAGTAGGTTGAGCTAGATGGACATATGTCTTTATTCAAACTCAAATACTATATACTATATATTTTTTTTATACCCCTGGAGATACTGGAAACAGGATTGCAGGATATTTTTTCCCAGGACATGTTTGATTATATTTTAACATTAGATCCTTTGAATTATCGTGTTAGTAGATTCCTTCTTTAAAATACATTTTATTATTGATATCAAGATGGTATTTTCACTAGTTGCTTTTGTATAAATATTAAACATTAACCTGTTTACTGTGTATAAAGAAATTTTAGGAAGCTGAGAATTCTTAGTAGAAATAAAAAGCTGTCAAGGTTATAGGAAGATCTTGCCATGCCTATAACTTTTAAATGGTGTTTAATTATCAGTTTCCAAACAAATGTCAACTAGGCAAAATGTCAAGATCCCCACTGTGGTGCCACCAGTTTGTGATAGGGATTGTGTGCTTGGCTGCAGTTTGAAAATCCGAGGACCTCCAACCGTTTTCTGAATGAATTTCACTTGAGGGTCTCGACATTGATTGAAAGGGAAAAGCTTCTGTTGAAGCCTCGGGCTGTCTAAACCAATTCATACCGCTTGCTCTCTCCTTGATGTTCACATCAGCGTCGCTAAAGATTTCAGAATTTAACCCTCTGACAGCAACAACGAGAATAACAGCAAGTGAACAGATAGCAGTGTTTTTGAAGTCTCTCTCGTGAAGGAGTCATGGAGACAATTTGTGTTTTTTTGTGATTTAAAATTCTTTCCCCGGTGTGTGCCACGACGGTTTATTGAAGGTTTTATCTGTCATGG
Source organism: Hymenochirus boettgeri (assembly GCA_019447015.1). Lineage (NCBI taxonomy): Eukaryota > Metazoa > Chordata > Amphibia > Anura > Pipidae > Hymenochirus > Hymenochirus boettgeri. Next base: position 409,204,537 of record CM033469.1, on the reverse strand, counting down.
TTAAAGACAATGATATGCAACTCTCTGCTTTTCAAATTGGATAAAATAAAACTCCCTACACTTCCCACCAGTCAAACACCAATAGGTTTAGTTCACAGAAGCTAAAGCTCCAAACATATCCCTGGTTTGAGATATCTTAATTACAATTCAAAAGGCAGATTATTTGCACCAAGATCCAGTTAATTACATTGCAGTTTTAAGTAAAACCAAGGGCAAAATCCAGACAAATCTGATCTACTAAAAGGACCTAAATCCTGTTTTGCTACCCAAAGGAGTGAGTTTTTTTATCAGATATATGTGGACCTTTAAACACGATAACAACATGTGCTATCAGAGATTTCTTTTCATGGAATGCTACTTCTACTCTAGAAGACTATTAAGGTTCGTACACGTGCGATCGCGTGTGCCGACATCCAACGCACGATGTGGGGTACACGTGCGATCGCGTGTGCCGACGTCTGACGCACGATGTGGGGGAACGTCCGTTTCTGCTGATAATCGTGCCGTGAATGCGCACTTTCTTGGCCGAAATGGCCATTCGTTCGGGGATCGTTGCCTGACTGGCCAGGCGGATCTTCGAACGAGCAGCCGAAACACATCGTGCTTCACAATTCGGCACCATTAGAGAAATGCAATCTAAATATTTATAATAATGTTTTTTAATTATTCCATTTGATTATATACAGTCTATTTTAAGACATTTTTTTGGCAAAACCCCTGGCTGATAATATATAGCGTTACAAAGAAAAGCAAAACATTATTTCAATGCAAGTGATCTCATTACAAACGACAAGTTTTTATTGATTCTCTTATGACTGTGTGGAACCAATGCTTTATTCCTATCAGCTTTAGTTTTTTTTTCCTCCTTTGGCTTTTATTTCTTTTTCTTTTTTTTTTTTGCCTTCTTTCCTGTTAACTGGTTTGTTGAATCTGCCGTACCTCACCATAGTTGTTGATGTGTAGATAACATTAAATCTGTTATTCTAAGCCACCCAAGGGCTCAGAGCATTGACTTTGTGAAACATGCTGATCAGCTAATAAACTTTTCAGATAGCCACCTGCTTCTTCTCGTACTAGAAACAGTTTCTCATTGGAAAAAATGAAAAATCCCCAAAAACCTTGACTTTATGAAATGTCACCCGGGGATGCCCGGAGATTGCTTATTACTTTCAAATCAGCTGTGACTGCAAAACATAGCCAACGGAAAATTTAAAGAAGGATTTTCAGTACGTACATTAGCCATTAGGCTGTTATATTCTTGAGGATCTGGAAAGCTTTTTTTTATAAAGACAAAAAAATGTGACCAGTAACCAAAAACAGCTTATTAACTACTTAGACCACTGGTGGTAGGTTATACTATAAAGTTATAGTATTATTATAATGTTTAAAAAATTAGACACAATACTAGGTTTAATTTTGCCTGCTTCCAGTTCAGAAACGTTTTTAAGACATCTCTTAAGATTGGAAAGAAGTTTATTCTTCAAGTTGGGAAAGGGTTTTTCACTGTGAGAACGGTAAAGCTATGGAACTGTCTTCCAGTGGACGTTGTTATGGCAGGTTCATTGGTCAGTTTAATAAAAAGCTGGATGAGTTTCTACAAACAAGGAATGTTACAAGTTACTGGTATTGATACATAAAGTAGAGTTGGGAAAGGGTTTGTCACTGTGAGAACGGTAAAGCTATGGAACTGTCTTCCAGTGGACGTTGTTATGGCAGGTTCATTGGTCAGTTTAATAAAAAGCTGGATGAGTTTCTACAAACAAGGAATGTTACAAGTTACTGGTATTGATACATAAAGTAGAGTTGGGAAAGGGTTTGTCACTGTGAGAACGGTAAAGCTATGAAACTGTCTTCCAGTGGACATTGTTATGGCAGGTTCATTGGTCAGTTTAATAAAAAGCTGGATGGGTTTCTACAAACATGGAATGTTACAAGTTACTGGTATTGATACATAAAGTAGAGTTGGGAAAGGGTTTGTCACTGTGAGAACGGTAAAGCTATGGAACTGTCTTCCAGTGGACATCCCGTGTTATGGCAGGTTCATTGGTCAGTTTAATAAAAGCTGGATGAGTTTCTACAAACAAGGATGTTACAAGTTACTGGTATTGATACATAAAGTAGAGTTGGGAAAGGGTTTTTCACTGTGAGAAAGGTAAAGCATGGAACTGTCTTCCAGTGGACGTTGTTATTGCAGGTTCATTGGTCAGTTTAATAAAAAGCTGGATGAGTTTCTACAACACCAAGGACAGTTTGCAAGTTAACACCTAAACAGGATTGATACCTAAAGTAGAGTTGGGAAAGGGTTTTCACTGTGAGAACGGTAAAGCTAACTGAACTGTCTTCCAGTGGACGTTGTTATGTGCAGGTCATGTCAGTTAATAAAAAGCTGGATGAGTTTCTACAACAAGGAATGTTACAAGTTACTGGTATTGATACATAAAGTAGAGTTGGGAAAGGGTTTGTCACTGTGAGAACGGTAATGCTATGGAACTGTCTTCCAATGGACGTTGTTATGGCAGGTCCATTGGTCAGTTAATAAAAAAAGCTGGATGGGTTTCTGCAAACAAGGTATGTTACAAGTTACTGGTATTGATACATAAAGTAGAGTTGATCCAGGGAAATTTCCAATAGCCACTTCATACTATGTTTAGGGCAGGAAATGTGGAAAATGCAGAGCTGGTAGGATTAGATGGACGTACATCTATATTCAACCTCAAATACTGTACTGTACTATACTATACTGCACTGTACTATACTATACTATACTGAACTGTACTGTACTATACTATACTATACTATATTATACTGTACTGTACTGTACTATACTATACTATACTGTACTATACTATGCTATACTGTAGTATACTATATTATACTATATGGTACTGTACTTTACGGTACTGTACTTTACTATACTGTACTGTACTATACTATACTGTACTATACTATACTGTACTGTACTGTAATACTATACTGCACTATACTGTACTGTACTGTACTATACCATATTTTACTGTACTGTACTATACTATACTGTATGTACTGTACTATACTATATTACACTATACTACACTATACTGTACTATACTATCGATACTGTACTGTATTGTACTATACTATACTGTACTGTACTGTACTGTACTATACTGTACTGTACTGTACTGTACTATACGGTACTGTACTATACTATACTGTATTATACTATACTATACTATACTGTACTGTACTATACTGTACTGGGACTGTACTATACTATCTATACTATACTGTGCTATACTGTACTGTACTATACTATACTGCACTGAACTATACTGAACTGTACTGTACATACTATACTATATTATACTGTATCGTACTATACTATACTATACTGTACTGTACTATACTGTACTTTACTGTACTATACTATACTGTACTGTACTGTTCTGTACTATACTATCTATACTATACTGTACTATACTATACTATACTTTACTGTACTGTACTATTCTATACTGTACTGTACTATACTGTACTATACTATACTATACTGTACTGTCGTACTACTACTATACTGTACTGTACTATATTAACTATACTATACTGTACTGTACTATACTAACTACTCTACTGTACTAATTATACTATACTATACTGTATACTATACTGTACTGTACTATACTAACTGTACTGTACTTACTGACTATAATACTATACTATACTATATTATACTATACTGTACTCAACTATACTATACTTTTCTGTACTCTACTATACTTATACATACTGTACTGTACTATACTAACTCTGCACTATACTGTACTGTACATGCTATACTATACTGTACTATACTGACTATACTATACTAAACTGTACTGTACTATACTGTACTAAACTATACTATACTATATTGTGCTATACTGTGCTATACTGTACTATACATACTATACTGTACTATACTATACTATACTATACTATACTATACTATACTATACTATATTGTGCTATACTGTGCTATACTGTACTAAAGTTTACTATACTATACTGTATAGTATAGATCTCATGTGTCTACCACCAAATTACGTAGTCTACAGTAAATGGACTGAATATTCGCCATCTATCAGCACTCCCATCCATTCTACATGTGTGTCACTGCACATTTTACACTGAAACACCATTGAGTGTACATACGCAGAACAATGTAAGTTGTACTAACAGAAGAAGAGCATGATAGCCTGAACTGCACCAAACTACATGGCAATCATTTTGCTGACCTAAAGGAATGTCCACCCTTATAAAAAATTCTATATTATGCAGGACCCCCAAAACCTAGGTTCCGTTTTGTTAAAATGTAATAATTCTGCCCCAGTAAGAGGGGCTCGATCCACGCCGCGGCTCTCTGGCACTTCTGGGTAAGGCAGTCAGTGGCAGTCATTCCCGGAGGAGCCTCCACTGTGGCTGCTCAGGAACACAAAAAGAATTATTATTATAAAGAATTATATATATTTTACAAAACAAAAGTAGGTTTTGGGGGGTCCTGCCTAATTTATTTTTTTATAAGGGAACTTCCTTTTAATTTTATATCATAGTTATAATAAAGATATTAAACAAAAATGAAGAGAGTAAGAGGATAAGGATACCGTGAAACCATCTTGGACACACATTTGGCACAATATACAATTACAGACTGTGTACGAGCAATCATTTTGTTTTACATTGATGTGTACATCACTCGCTTTCATGAGCCTTCATTTTAATTTCCTTGCTTCGTGGTGTATGGAAATAAATTTTTCCATAAGTCCCGAAGTCCCGACTAAACTTTCGGAACTCACAGATTTCACGGAACCCGGATTTTTTATAGAAATCGAAAGTAAAGTATTACAAAAATCGAAAGTTGAGGATTAGAAAATCGAATCCTCGAAAGTAGCGCTCGTTTGGTAACTCTCAAATAGAATGCGTTCAGAAATTTTTTAAAGACATCCCTTAAGATTGGAAGAAAGAAGTTTAATCTTCAAGTTCGGAAATGGTTTTCACTGTGAGAACGTAAAGCTATGAAACTGTCTTCCAGTGGACTGTTATGGCAGGTTCATTGTCAGTTTAATAAAAAGCTGGATGGGTTCTACAAACATGGAATGTTACAGTTACTGGTATTGATACATAAAGTAGAGTTGGGAAAGGGTTTGTCACTGTGAGAACGGTAAAGCTATGAAACTGTCTTCCAGTGGACGTTGTTATGGCAGGTTCATTGGTCAATTTATAAAAAGCTGGATAGTTTCTACAAACAAGGAATGTTACAAGTTACTGGTATGATACATAAAGTAGAGTTGGGAAGGGTTTTTCACTGTGAGAACGGTAAGCTATGGAACTGTCTTCCAGTGGACGTTGTTATGGCAGGTTCATTGGTCATTTTAATAAAACTGGATAGTTTCTACAAACAAGGAATGTTGCAAGTTACTGGATTGTTTACATAAAGTAGAGTTGGGAAAGGGTTTGTCACTGTGAGAACAGTAAAGCTATGAAACTGTCTTCCATGGACATTGTTATGGCAGGTTCCATTGGTCAGTTTAATAAAAGCTGGATGAGTTCTACAAACAAGGAATGTTACAAGTTACTGGTATTGATACATAAGTAGAGTTGGGAAAGGGTTTGTCCTGTGAGAACGGTAAAGCTATGAACTGTCTTCCAGTGGACATTGTTATGGCAGGTTCATTGGTCAGTTTATAAAACTGGATGAGTTTCTATAAACAAGGAATGTTACAAGTTACTGGTATTGATACATAAAGTAGAGTTGGGAAGGGTTTGTCACTGTGAGAACGGTAAAGCTATGGAACTGTCTTCCAGTGGACGTTTTGTAATGGCAGGTTCATTGGTCAGTTTAATAAAAAGCTGGATGAGTTTCTACAAACAAGGAATGTTACAATTTACTGTATGATACATAAAGTAGAGTTGGGAAGGTTTTTTCACTGTGAGAGCGGTAAAGCTATGGAACTGTCTTCCAGTGGACGTTGTTATGGCAGGTTTCATTGGTCAGTTTAATAAAAGCAGGATGAGTTTCTACAAACAAGGAATGTACAAGTTACTGGTATTGATACATAAAGTAGAGTTGGGAAAGGAAATTCCCAATAGCCACTTAAGACTATGTTTGGCAGGAATGTGGATAATGCCGAGCAGGTTGGATTAGATCGACGTACGCTATATCAACCTCAAATACTATACGTACTAGAGGATTATGGAAAATCGAAAGTAGAGGATTATGGAAATTGAAAGTAGAAGATTATAGAAAATCGAATCCTCGAAGTTTTGGATCCGCGAACTGGCCATTTCCCCACACGCTAACTTCCACTTCTGCTGTGTTTCCAACACGCTAACGTCCACTTGTGCTGCGTTTCCAACACTGCTAACGTCCACTTGTGCTGCGATCTGCAATAAAAAAATGGTGATTGCTGTAGATATTCAGATTTTGGATTTCAGTTATATTTAGGCTTATGTAAACTTTACAATGACTATGAAAGGAACAAGGCACTGCCACAGAATAGTTGTATCAGGTTTTAGACTTTAAGGTTAAAGGCCATTCAATTAACTAGGGTAGTAGAACAAGAGAATACATCTGTTGTCTAATGTCGCCTAGTGCAAGGCTAAGGAAAATATATGTATAGCCTCAAAACACATCTTGTGCACTTGTACCATCATGGACCCTGTGCCGACACAGCAGAGATACTTATTTGGCTAGAAAGGGTTTTTCTTAAGATGGACAGGGAGACACAATTATGCTACAGAAGGACGGTGATTGGATGATACAATAGATACACCCTGTGATGTAGGAAATGGTTAAATGGTTACATGTTTTATTACTAAGGTCCCTCAACGTCCTCCTGAATGGTTCAGGTCAAGCCAGGGGGAATTCGGGGCCAGGCTTGATTTGACTAAAGGAATTTATTGAATGCAAGAGAACTTACTCATTGTAGGCGAGAATCTTATATCCCTAGTGGACTATAAAACTACAGATCGCGAGACAGACATTGCATCTCTCAGAATTACAGCGCAACTCAGCACAACGCACCTAGTGTGGCCAGAACAATTGGTGTTTTAACCGCGCAATCGGATTGCTCTAGTGTGGGCCTAGTCCATAGGGACGTTTAGTACCAGTCATGAGCTGTCATTGCCCTGGACTGGTATGGGTTAAACTTTTATTTTTGTTATTTATTCAGATGAAGGGGGACGCCATTTTTTTTTATTAAAGAAATACGAATAAACATAACAGGCGAGTGTGCAAGGAAGTTTGTTCTTGTCTTAAAGGTCTATTTACACTATAAAGCAGAAACACCTACAATTTGAGATTTAAAACAACAATCTTTAAACCATGGAACAGTTGAATGTACATCTGCGGTGATGGCACATTAGGATTCACATAAGAACAATCTGTATTTTAGCTCCAGTGGTAGATTAAAGAAGATTGCCTCCCACTCAATATGATGTAACCTCTCTGGAGTGTTCCCCAGACATATAATTACGTTACATACAGCGAGACTTTGTTCATATCAATATTTTAAACCCTGTTCTATCCTTTTCTTAATTTTTTTAACACAGAAAACAGCAATTGTTCTTGACTTCACTGAAGAAAAGGAATATTGGATCGTTGAAATTGCTCCTGTTGATTTGTATATCTTGAATATCTAGCATAGGCAAGGGGAGGAACCACAGTTTTTCTATTATATATATTAATGTACCAAATCTTAAAAGGACACTATAACTTTTTAATGATTCAGGCTTCATCCACCGTCTCTAGCCCTGCCTCTCCCTTCTCATTAACATACACTCGCCTTTGTTAGAGGAACAACATTTACAGAAAAGGCAAGAAAATGTTCCACTGACACCTTAAATGTCAATGGTGATACTGTGAAAAAGATAAAATCAAAATCAGATAAAAATAGCCAGGGAACTTACCAACATAAATAATGGGTTATAGGGAAGTACAGGCTATATTTCCTGGTTTAAGACTAGAAGCTCCTGATCCAAACTCTATCTAATGTGGAGTAGACATAGGCGAACTCCAGAACTCTGTTGTTCGCGCTTGCAGATTTGTTTCTCGTAAAATCCGAAAATTCTAAATTCCACAAGCAGTCAATAGGAGTTAAAAAAAATCTGAAGTTCGGCCTAAAATTATTGTAAAATATCAATGGTAACTTACCGTAAATGGCTCAGAGACCTGAGAATGGTCTGGGGAACACATATCAATGCCCCAAAATCTTTTAAAAAACACCATCCCGACCCAAACTAAGGCGTTTCCTGTTTGGCATTTTGGGTAGTATTTCAACAGATTTCTAGAAATTTAAAGGGTATGTCCACCCTCCTAACAACCCAAGCTTTTAATTTAATGTTCTGCTTCGTCTTCTCGTCCCCAGCCACAACGCATATTTTTATTGCCGGAAACTGATCCCGAAACACCACAAACTACTTCTTACCTTCTTCCTCTCTTCCCCGCTCTTCCTCCTCTTCCTCGCCGCACTGCCCGCCGCCCGCTCGCTTGCTTTGCGAAACTGCGAGAGGCGGGACCGTCATCCGCGTCTGTGATGGGTTGAGAAGCTGCCGTAGTTCTGAACGTGGAGGAAAGAGGGATGGTAAGTAAGATTGTTTCTGGCAATAAAAATATTGTGGTTGGGGTGGGACGAAGCAGAACATGAATTAAAGGGATTTTGAGATGGGGGAGGGAGTCGAAACTGAAGGGAGAGGGAGGGAGAGGGAGGGAGGAGAAGCTGCAGTGCGCATGGCAAAATTCTCCTGGAGGAGAGACAGGAGCAGAGTCCTATATGGACTCTGCTATCCTCCTGGTGGGCAGATTTTGGGACTTTGGGGGGGGGGATTACAGGAGAACCATATGGAGCTGGGAAGCTGGGAAGAGTGAGGTAAGGATTTTTATACACTATGAGTGGGACCAGTAGTGGGGAGAATTATAGTTTTAGGGGTGGACATGCCCTTTAAATTCAAATCCCTAGAAATAAAAAATTTATGGTTTTTTATAAATAAAACTCTCGAACGTTCCAATATCGAAAACAGTTGCGTGGTTCGAAAATTCAGAAAATTCAGAATTCTGTAAAATCTGTGTTCCTGGGATAAATCCGCTTTGGAACCGAGTTCGGGTTCATCACTAATACTTAGCACTGGTCCGAAGTTAAATTGATTTGTCGCGTACTTGACCCCAGCACCTTTGCCTTGTTTCTGTTTCCCAAGCAGCATTTTTTCGTGTAATGTTATACCTATTCATCCAGAGCTGCAGGGATCATGAAGTTAAATTCACCTAACAGTTTTACTAAACCCCGTGTTTGCCCCTTGTTAAATACTTACGTCCAAAGAGCCGCACGCCAGCTGAACTCACGTCGATTCAAATTCACCCAGAGCTCAGGCCATCAACATAGCACCAAATACATAAACACATTCTAATCACAATCGAGTTTTGCACACAGTCATTGTGATTATGTGTTTTTATGTGTTTGGCGCTATACTGATGCCTGAGGGAAATTTGCATTAAAACGGTTGTTCCATATAGATCTGTTAGCTGTATTTTTGTTAACAGTGCTACATGTGGATCTTTTTTAAGGATTTAACTGTGTGAGAACGTACCACAGGGACTGCTTCCCAGAAATAAAGTGAAAAGCGGTAAGAAATACAGACATATGTTTTATACATCGTATCTTTAAATGGCGCATTTTAAAAGACTGTGCGCTAGAGAGGGCGAACTTTCTATATAGAAAGTTCAAAATTCGAATGGCCCATTAAAGTCAATGGGAGTCAAATAGTTTGAAAAGTTCGAATGAAATACAAGTAAAATATCAATGGTAACTTAATGTAAATGGCTGTGGGACCTGGGAAATGGTCGGGAATATGTTCAAATATCCAGGACATTCCAAATCTATTTGCTCTCACTCGCGCTATTTTCGAGTTCGTTTCACCCTAGGTACAATGTACATTTTACCGCGGATTCAATGCTCGCGTATAGGTTTTAATGGGACACTTTACTCGCAGATTCGATGTTCGCCCTAGGACCATGACATTTTACTTGTGGATTAGATGCTCGCGTATAGCTTTTAATGGACACTTTACTTGCGGATTCGATGTTCACATCTAGGTACCATGGACATTTTACTCGCGGATTCGATGCTCGCGTATAGCTTTTAATGGACACTTTACTCGCAGATTCAATGTTCGCGCCTAGATACCATGGACATTTTACTCACGGATTCGATGCTAGTGTATAGGCTTTAATGGAGACTTTACTCGCGGATTCGATGCTCGCTTATAGGCTTTAATGGACACTTTACTCGTAGATTAGATGTCGGGCCTAGATACCATGGACATTTTTAGTTCGGATTCGAAGCTCACGTATAGGCTTTAATGGACACTTTACTCTAGATTCTATGTTCGTGCCTAGATACCATGGACATTTTTCTCACGGATTCGATGCTAGTGGTATATGCTTTAATGGACACTACTTGTGGATTCGATGCTTGCGTATGCTTTAATGGACACTTTATTCGTAGATTCATGTTCGCGTCTAGGTACCGTACATTTTACTCGCAAATTCGATGCTCGCTTATAGGCTTTAATGGACACTTTACTCGTAGATTCGATGTTCGGGCCTAGATACCATGGACATTTTAGTTGCGGATTCGAAGCTCGCGTATAGGCTTTAATGGACACTTACTCGTTAGATTCGATGTTCGCGCCTAGATACCATGGACATTTTACTTGCGGATTTGATGCTCGCTTATAGGCTTTAATGGACACTTTACTTGTGGATTCGATGCTTGCGTATAGGCTTATGGACACTTTACTCGTAGATTCGATGTTCGCACTAGATACCATGGACATTTTAACTCGCGGATTCGATGCTCGCGTTATAGGTTTTAATGGAGACTTTACTCACGTTTCGATATTCGCACCTAGATACCAGGAACATTTACTCGCAGATTAGATGCTCGCTATAGGCTTTAGGACACTTTACTCGCAGATTTGATACTCGAAGTGTCGAACATTCGATATTTAGCAGAAGTCCGAAATATCAAAAAATCTACTGGTCCGCCATAAAGGAGGAATTTGATTATACAGACGCATCCCTTAACATCCGGATTTTCCTATCAATTAAAGACGCTGGTATCGATGTTTCTCCATCTGCAGAATACAGTTACATTTGTTCTCCTTTGGATTACCTAACATACTACAGAGCTACTGGTAAAGTAAAATTTTGTTCTATCTGCCCATGTAGAGTAAGGAGTAGAATTTTGTATTTTAACTATAGGAGGGTTGTTTTTATATTACATTTTTTATATGATTAAGGGATGTTTGATATCATTAAGCGAGTATGAATGTTTATTGGTTATTGAATTATTGAAGGGCGTGGAACATACATCACATTTGTTTAAATTTTGCATTCACAGAGGTACCTTTACTCTGATAATTTGGCTGGCTGCTCAGGGATATTTATATTATCCATAATGATAATATAATATGTAGATTAGTTTTATTATTTTTTAAGATGGCATTTGAATCACCTATTATTTAATTATATAAAATCAGCTTTTGTACATACTCTTCAGAAAAAGAAAAACTTTTTTTGCAGGTAAATTTGCTGAATACCTCGATTTTCAATGATTAAAGATTGGAAGTTAATTAAGCAGGTGCACTCACATCTGTACGAGATGAGTCAGGGATTAAATACTTGGATCCCATGTATTTGCTGGTTATTAATCATTAAGCATAGGATTTTATGAAGCTCTCTCGTACCCTGTAGACCTCTTGGAATACTTACTTGCTAATGCATTATTTTTTTTTTCCTCCTCTAATTTAAAAGAATGTAATTAAAAAAGAATTTGACAATTAATTCTAAACAGGTGAGCCGACGATTCCAGAGATTATGACTGCAAGTCTACTGAGTCATTGGTATTCATGAGATTTTTTTTTAAATGATGAAACCATCCGGATGTAATCCTTATTTTTCAGGGGAAAAATAAAATAGTTAAACAAATGAAGAAAAAAACAGACAAATGACTAAACAAGTCCTTTTTTGTTTCTAGGGGGGTTCCTCAAACAAAATCTGTAAAGGCTCTACCACCTTTATATTCCATTTTGAATGTACAGTGCTAATTACAGTACATTTCATTAACCTCATTTAAGGCTTGTAGATTTGACTGTAAACCCCAGGAAACAAACCATGGTACAGTATATCTAAAGTTTCATGTTCTAAGCAGCTAACAAAGGTTTTTTTGTAGACTGTACACATTTTGTTCTAAAATAATTTAATGGAACCATAGTTTGTGGTTCAATGTTATAAAAATGTATGTAAAGTGAATGTTATCTTTGATCTTTTATTTTTATGATCATTTATGTTTCTTAAAATTTTTAACACAATATATGTCAGTTTCACATTATAAATGAGTACTATGCACAAAAAGAAAATTAAAAAAAAGGGGTAACATAAGATTTAAAAATTTTCAATATCTTAATCTTGATTGTTAGGATTTGACTTATTTTCTGTTATTACTTTACATTACGAAGAATCAAAATATGGATCTTTATCTGTGTACCATTCTTCCCACATATATACAACCTTGAAAATTTCGATTAAGATTTGCAAACATTTTTTTCATAGTGGGGATTAGGGATGGCCGGTTCGCGGACCGAACCCGGATCCGCCGCGGACTTATCCTGTTCCGCGAACGGCGGATTTTTCCGGATATTCCGCCTTCTGAACTTCCGAACCGCAGATTTCTCGTATCTTCGAAAATACATATTTTCGAAAATTTTCGAAATTACGAGGATTCCTGCATTTTCGGAAATACGTATTTTCTAAAAATTTTCGGAATTACAAGGATTTCTCTCGTATTTTCGATTTTTTTTTTAATTTAATGGTCCGCTCGGGGATTTTCAAATTTTTTTCGAACTTGCTCATGTATAATGGCTTTATTAAGACCTAGTAATGGTACGCCACCAATTGGCCATCAACCAACTAAGGTAAATTTGAGCAGCAATATAAAAAGGGAATAGATTCAAGAGAGAAAAATATTATTCTCCCTCTTTCAAGGCACTGGTAAGGCCTCATTTGGAATATGCGGTGCAGTTTTGGAATCCCATATACAAAAGGGACATCTTGAAAATTGAGGCAGTTCAGAGAAGGCAACTAAATTAATAAGGGGAATGGAGGGCTTGAATAGCACGCAGATTAGACAATTAGGGTGTTTACATTGGAGAAGCGGCGGTTGCGTGGGGATATATCACCTTATACAAAATATTAATGCCCATACAATGAGCTCTCTGGTGTATTGTTCACTAATAGGTCATATCAGAGGACACGTGGACATCCTTTAAGGTTGGAAGAAAAGAAGTTTCATCTTCAGGTTAGGAGAGGTTTCTTACAGTGAGACGGTGAAACTGTGGAACTGTCTTCCAGCAGATGTGGTAATGGCAAGTTCATTGAATAACTTTAAAAAAGGCCTGGATAAGTTTCTAAAACTAAAGAATATTGAGAATTACTGGTTATAATGCATATAGATCTGGTTGATCCAGGGATACTTCTCATTGCCGTTTGGAGTCAGGAAGAATCTATTATCTATCTATCTATCTATCTATCTATCTATCTATCTATCCATCTATCTATCAATCTATTATCTATCTATCTAACTCTGCTATCTATCTATCCATCTATCTATCTATCTATCCATCTATTATCTATCTATCTGTCTGTCTATTATCAATCTCTGTCTATTATCCATTTATCTATCCATCTATCTATCTATCTATCTATTGGTACAAAAACAAATAAATTGTACTGTGTATACAATGTTATTTACATACACACGCGGTATATAAGGATATACTGAAAAAGAATGGCAACCATGTAACCAGCAAATTAAAGTAGTAGAACTGAAATCTACAAAATTAGACAGTTTCATACATAGAAGGAATGTGAGAGAACTGTGTCCTAAGGCTAAATAACAACATTTTGTGGAAATGCTTCTGATCTGGTTAAAAATGTATACGAACAGAGAAAAGATAATCAATGCACATTCCTAGGCCCCATACAATATCATATTACAAGATATTACTGCCACATGGCATACATATAAACATAGAAAAGATAATCAATGCACATTCCTAGGCCCCATACAATATCATATTATCTGCACCAGGCATACATTATAAACATAGAAAAGATAATCAATGCACATTCCTAGGCCCCATACAATATCATATTATCTGCACACATGGCATACATTATAAACATAGAAAAGATAATCAATGCAATATCCTAGGCCCCATACAAATATCAATTATCTGCACACTGGCATACTTTATAAACATAGAAAAGGTATTCAATGCACATTCCTGGGCCCCATACAATATCATATTATCTGCACACGGCATACTTTATAAACATAGAAAAGATAATCAATGCACATTCTAGGCCCCATACATATCATATTATCTGCACACTGGCATACTTTATAAACATAAAAGATAATCAAGCACCTTCCTAGGCCATACAATATCATATATATGCACACTGGCATGCTTTATAAACAAAGGGGTTATCTTTCTTTTATAAACATTTTCATCCCCATGATAAAGTGGGATAGATAGATAGATAGATAGATAGATAGATAGATAGATAGATAGATAGATAGATAAATGGACATTTGAATATAATGAAACTATAAGGAAACTAATAAAAATTACAAAATACACATTTTTAAAATGTTTCAAGAGCTAAAAACAATTCTTGCTTCATTCTATGATGGAACATATAATGGTATAAAGTCTAGATTTAATGGAGGGATTGAAATAGTAAGATTTGACCATGATAGCTAATTGGGATTATGTGATATGCTAATTGGGATTTTCCAGGGTACATAATGCCACAGATTCTGTACAAGTCATTCTGAATTGAGAAAGCCAGTCGGATGACAAGGAAACGTATAATGCAGAAATGATACTGTCTTTTAAATGGAAAGATAAAGTATTTTTGAGAAAAATGTCTCTTTAAATAGAACCGTGTGAGTCTGAAAATAACTGAATATTATAACTTAAGCAAAAAAAAAAAATATATTAATACTATAATTACAGGATTAATGGATTCTAGAATATCGAGCTCTGCCAAATCAACTCTGAGGTGTGATTGAGCCCGGGGATTAAAATAAACGCATTAAAAGAATAAATGAGAAAAGTCTATTATGCTTCTCTTCTTGGACAGCATTGCACTAGGCAATCTGGTGTTGAATAAATAAGGTGCTTTGTCGAAGGCTAGGTTAAGAACCTTCTTCTACTCAAATTTCTAAAAGCAAAGCATTAACCCGACCTGAAACATTAGCGATATTGCCTAAAATAACCCTTTTTTGGGGGATTGTTATTCTATGTTTCCATTTAAAGGTTATTTGCAATTAGAAGTACATTTGTTTAGGGACTTTGCTTGAAAACCATGGTGCTTAAAACATGCAAAAGTCCCCTTGCAATACATTAGGCGTAGAACGTTACGTAGAAAGATGCATTTGTAGGATTAAATAGTAGATTAAATCTGTGACATTCAATATGACTGTCAGACTGGATTAGAACACAATATTCAGCCTTGACTTACATTCAACACATGGGGATACCTGATCTACAGAACCAAAAATCGTTATGGGGAATCCTCAGTGGAGCAGAACCAAGAAATACATTTCTGTAATGCGATTTGCATGTATCAGAAACCGTTTAGGCGCTAATAGCTGAAAAGGGCAAAACCTGATAATCTGAGAAATTATTTGAAGGGTTATTGGTTAATGTAACAAGACAATAGGATGGGCTTTATGCAATTGCTCTTTAATAGAGGACCTAAGCGACTGGTAGTTGTCAGAATTAAGTAAATAGAGAAAGGTTTTTCTTTCTGGGTAGATACATTTTAGTACGGTTGATATTGTATGGACAAATGTTGAGAGGACTTTTGAGGTATATCAAGATTAACCCCTTGTTAAAAGAGATCTGAACATAAAAGTATCACCGCATCACACCATTGGGGTGTGTTAAGTTGTATTAGGCCACATTAATTTCTGCCAAAGTATACTTTCCAATGCCCTAAAGACCAACAAGTGTCTTGTACACGTATGTAAAACCATGGTACTGTATTTCATTAATGTGGTAATGACAGGTTAATTTAATACTGTAGTTACAAGAGTCGGCTGGATAGGTTTGCATACATATATTTATAGTTTTGTTGAACAGGGATCCTTTCTGAATGCCATTTGCTGTCAGGATAGAAATTTAATTCTTTGTTACCAGTAACTGTTAGACATTATGGGTAGGGTATAAAGGTTGGGCTAGTTGGACATATGTCTTTATACAACCTCCAATACTGTGTTAATATATAACTGTTATACAGACATTATGGTAGTGGGATAAAGGTTGGACTAGATGGATGTTTGTCTTATACAACCTCCAATACTATGTTGCTATGTAACTGTTATACAGACATTATGGGTAGGGTATAAAAGTTGCACTAGATGGATGGATGTCTTATGCAACCAATACTGTGTTCTATGTGACTGTTATACAGACATTATGGGTAGGGTATAAAGATTGGACAGACGGAGTATGTCTTTATACAACCTCAATACTAGTACTATTTAACTGTTATACAGACATATTAGGGTAGGGTATAAAGGTGGACTGATGGACATATGTCTTTATACACCTCCAATACTGTGTTACTATGTAACTGTTATACGGACATTATGGGGTAGGGTATAAAGGTTGGACTAGATAGACAATTGTCTTTATCCAACCCCCAATAACTATGTTACTATGTAACTGTTATACAGACATTATGGGTAGGGTATAAAGGTTGGGCAGGTTGGACGTATGTCTTTATACAACTTCCAATACTATGTTACTATGTAACTGTTAGACAGGCATTATGGGTAGGGTATAAAGGTTGGACTAGATGGACGTAGTGCTTTATACAACCTCCAATACTATGTTACTATATAACTGTTATACAGACATTATGGGTAGGATATAAATGTTGGACTAGATGGTTATGTCTTTATACAACCTCCAGTACTATGTTACTATGTAACTGTTATACAGACATTATGGTAGGGTAGTTTGGATTAGATGGACGTATGTTTTATACAACCTCCAATACTATGTTACTATGTAACTGTTATACAGACATTATGGGTAGGGTATAAAGGTTGGACTAGATGGGTATGTCTTTATACAACCTCCAATAATATGTTACTATGTAACTGTTATACAGACATTATGTGTAGGATATAAATGTTGGACTAGATGGATTTATGTCTTTATACAACCTCCAATATGTTACTATGTAACTGGGTACAGACATTATGGGTAGGATATAAATGTTGGACTAGATGGGATAAATCGCCGACGGATCCGGGTTCGGATCCCCGAACCGGCCGTCCATAGTTGGGATGACTTTGTCTAGGTTTTATTTATTTGGTTTTCAATAAAAATGGTTGTGGGCAGTGTTTAAAATGTTCCGTGTTTGTGACTTAGGAGTTCATGATCCTTCCAAACCTAATCCAACACCATGGGCAACAGACCTTGACTTTACCTAAGGTCACCTACACATAGAATCAAAAGCCTTAACAAAATCTGCCAGATCCACTACTACGTCAGAATCTAAATGATACTCATTTCTATTAAAAAAAAATGTTTCTTACAATTATAGTAACATGTATAGTTACCAGGCTGGGAATGACTACCTTTTTTGAATATTGGGATTATTGGCTTTTTTACCAGTCAGAGGCACATCACCAGACAAAAGTGAATCTGAAAAGATAAAGAACAATGGTCTAGATAAAACTGATATTACATTTGTCTATTGTTTATGTCCATAGCCTGTGTTACTTATGGTCAGAGTGAATTTTCTTCTATTATACAGTACCATTTCTGTTTAGCACATTTGCCCTTTCCGCGTCCTCTGTAACACTCTACCGCCATTATATATTAATCAGTTCAATTCTCTTCCTATCATTTTACTTTTAATATATTTACAAAATAACTATTAGGATCAATCTTTCTTTGTCAGCTATCCGTACTATCACCTAGCTTAATTGCAATAAGTGTCATTAAATGTTCTCTAGCTACCTTTATAGTGCACAGGAATACACATCAGCATTCCAGCAATGTTTATAGTACAAAGGAATAAACCAAGAATCTAGTTTGTTTTATACAGGAAACCTCACTCCCACCCACCCTTCTGGATTCTAGCTATTTTATATGTACACAGGAATAACCCCAGATCCAGCTTACTGAAAATATATGATGGCCTCAGAATGACTCTACCTTGACTTACCATGAATCCCCCAAGACAGAAACTCAAGATAAACATATAAAAAGCTCAAGACCTATCACAGTATTAAGAAAGCAGTTCAAGAAGAGAGGGCAAGGAAAAATCAGGACATCCTTTGGAACCAGGAAATCCCTTTGGAACCAGGACATTTGAGAAGTCATTACAATATCTAGATGATAATTACTTATGGAATTAAAAATTTATGTGGCGTGTTTGCACAAAAACAAAAATAACATTTTCAGCAAGAAATATGTTCCCGGGATGCAGAGAAGCTGAAAGTTTGAATTTCATCCATAATTATCATAAAAGAACAACATAAAAATAAATTGACACCAAAACTTAGTAGACCAACTGCCAGCAATAACTTTGTGTAGTTTCAAACTTCCAACCCAAGAATGTCATGAGGCTAATGAGTAAGTTAACACCTGTTGTGCCTTAATTACACCACGGCTCACCAAAGCCAAGACTTTCACACATAAGCACATGGTCGTTTGATATATCTGTCCACACAGAAATTGCAGATTGTCTAAATGAAATATTTTTGTCTCTGTTCTTCCTTTTATAATTGATTTAATCAGCTTACCTTAATGAACACAGTTCAATTACATTTTGCTGTAAAAAACACATTAGTCATTTCCTTATCTGGTAGAACAAAAACCCCTTAAAGCCTAGAATGTTACTCAAAAATAAATTAATTTGCTGGCCCAGTTCCCAAATTTGTTTCCAGGCACCCCCAAAATGGTGTCACCAGTACTAGCAAATGGAACAATTGTATTCGTCCCCACACACTATCCACATCCACTTGTAAGTCTTGATGTGGGTGCTACTGATCCACCATAGCCAAAGGTGTGTATATATCCAAATGTCCAAAATATCAGTGCACACCAGAATTAATCATAAGCAATATTTTATTAGCATGTGACGTTTCCGTGTCAAAAGTCTGAAGAAGGTGCCATTTTGACTCCGAAACGTCACATGTAATAAAACACTGTTATGATTAAATCTGGTGTGCACGATATTTTGGACATTTAGCAAATTGAACGATTGGTGTGTAAATTATATTTATAAAGTGCCACTTGGGAACACAGTATTGTACTTTATAAAATACAAAGTATACAAACAAGGGGATAAGTGCAACCAAATAAAAAGATAAAATAAAAGTTTTATATATAGGTTAGGAATAGAGAGTGCTTGTATGAGCTACTGTGTTACCTTTGCCTAAGGAAACTTCATCGTTCTGCCATTCCGTGTAGAATTTTGAGATTTCAGAACTTTTCCATTTAATTCTAAAAATTCAAGAAACTCTAAAATTTTAAAAAATAGTTGCGGTTTATACATTGTAAGATTCTTCTCTAGTAAGTTGCATTTACAATAGCATTGTATAGATTCTTTAACAAAGAAGGCTTCTATGTTGTTGCCAGTACAACTCATAACCCATGTTGGCTTCAAAAAGCCACAACACCCTAACCCCAGGATTCACTGTTCATTGTTGCTGGTGGTGCAATGTGAAATACCATGTCTATAGGAACACACATCCCATGAAGTCACAAGTTCAAATCTCCTAGTCTACTTATGGAACAATACAACATAGTCTACTGCTCGATTTATTGTTTGTTTCTAGAAAAATATAAAGTTTCTACATCTATACAAACTTTATATATAGCAGCTCGGGTGTTCATTTACAACCAGCATGAATTGCTGACAGCCTTCCTGGGGCAATACAAAATTGGGAAATGATTTTACTAATATTTACTTAAAATGTATTTGTGTCAATTGCATCGCAGGTTTTGGAAACAAACAGACCAATGGGACACAGGTTCAATTCCCCAGGCTTCCTTTTTTCCATTTCTATCAAAAGATAGAGATTACTGAAGCCCTTGCAGCATAGAGATAGAAACCTTTCTTCTTAGAAAGACACGGTGTCTTGAAGGTTGCAGGTTCAATTCCCCATACCTACCGGTATTTATTTTTTTACTGAAATGTTAATATTCTGTTTTCTAGCAAAGAAATAAACTGCAAAAATCATTTTTCTTTTTGTATGAAAAGCAAAGGAATTTATCATGTTAGGGACAGGAGCATTTGTAATGTGTTTACATAAAAACTGCACTGAATCTGTGTTCTGTGTCAAAAGGAGAGATGATCTCTGAGCTGTAACATGATGGCTGTCAGCTTCCAGGAATCAAGGCTGCATATTTCTGTGAAGTGTACTGCGTACACTTCGCGGGTGTTCCGAGCTAAGGTGAATATGGGAGCTGACCCCTAGTATCTACAGGTTATTTTAAATCACCCAGTATGCACAGCAAAGGGAGAGGTGAGACACAGCTCTTTTATTGGGACAATGTTGTCTGGAGACTTTAGTTTTTAATCCCTTTAATCTTAATTTGCCTATTGTCCCTTCAGATCATTCTCACAACATCATTGTGAAACCAAAAGGGTAATTTTCTATAAATATGTAGTGGAAATAGAAACATTTAATAAAATAGAACTTTTTTGAAATAAACATTGATCAAAAGCTTTCAAATGGAACATGCTTATAAGAGCAAGCAATGACACAGTCAAATCTGCAAAGTCCATGGGGTACATTGCATTATAATGCTTTTGTATAGTGCTTTCATGAGCATCATTTTGATTGGTCTGTGTGATTGACCCAAATGGCCAATTCGCTTAAAGGCCCTTAAAATGAAAAACTGGTCACCTGCCCCCAACACAAACTGATATATTCAGCACATTATTAGATGTTACTTACCAGCTAGTAATATAAGTGGCCCCTCCCTCCATGTGTAATCAAGACTGATGCTGACATACAACCAATGAGACTGCTGTTTCCCCTACGTTTTATTTGCACATGCTTAATCCTTAACACTCATTGAGAGAAATCTTCATTAAATATCTGATAAAAATGCATTGAATAAACTGGTAAAAAATGCAGTTGGGGTTGCGGGAAGTTAACTCACAAGTCACCAGTTTTTTGTTTTTAAGGATGAACATTCCGTTAAAAACGTGAAGACAGGCAAATTATTTTAGCAGCATTAAATTGCAAACTGATGTGACTTTGCCTAGAACTAGAAAGTCTTCAATAGTACAAAGAGACCTATCTGAATGTTAATGAACACAATCTCTCCAAACGTTAATGAATTTTGGAAAATATTCATTCCTTTTCGTTTAGTCTTGAAATATGCAACTAAATATTACCAGATGTCTATAGAATGGTTGGATGAATTATATGGCGAAATCTAAGAACCAAAAGTACTGAGCTTGCAAATGTTTCTATTTTAATAACTTTGCATGTTAATTACAACGTCTTTCAGTGAATATTTAATACAATGTAATCAAGATGTGTCTGTTGTTAATTGAAAGAATTAGAAAAGATCTACCATTATAATAAATTCCTGGAGTAATAAGGTTATATTTTAACGTGATTGTTTTTTTTCTAAACTAAACTAATGAAAGAAATTAAAGATCTGTTAAGAACCCAACTCTAAGTTACTGCAATTTTAAGAAAGTCTATGGGGAATACCATTGTTCAGTTATATCAACTGGAGTTGAAGTTTAGTTCTTAAAGATGTTTCGCTGTCATCCAACTGGATCTCTTAATTCAGATTGACTTGTACAAGAATTGTTGGAATGATGTACCCTGGAAAGTCCCAATTAGCGTATTGGCTTCCTTGCACACATGCCGGAGTGGATTAAAACATAAGGAGCTTGTAGGCACACCCTAAACATAGACACACACATTTTCTATTGGAAGAAAATAGACTAAATAGGGATGGAGAAGGCTGACAGCTGCCCTCCAACCACAAGCCCTCTAGGCATGTGCCTACTGTGCCTTTAGGTAAATACAGGCCTGCACTGATGAAAATCCTACACAATGTCCTGTTTCCCCTGTTTCTACTTCCTGGTTCTTCCAGATAGTAACTGTCAGTTATGGATTTGACAGTTGACATCACAGCCAATGACTGAATGTTAATCCCCTGTCTGCCTTTCTGGGCCTGCTCAGGCTCAGTACAGGCTCAGTACAGGTTTCAAATTGCTCAGTTTCCATGAGGCATCCAGAGAAGCATGCAGGTATACAGTAATGAATTCATAGGACAAAATATGATATATCAACATATTTTAAAGAGGCCATTCTTTATGAAAGATTTTACATAATTAAATGGAGTTCATACCTTCCAACACCAGGGAGATTCGGATGAAGCCCATTTAAGCCTTGCCCATCTCTGCCACTAACCATCAACACACCTCTTGCTGACAAGAGCAAGGCAGGTGTTCCGAGATGGGGGAATGGGACCGTTGGGGGAATGAAAGTAAATTTATTGTTGAATTAAATAACTATATAAGCGTCTATATTTTAAATGCTAATGCCTCTTATACATCTAACAATATTCCAATAGTAATTATGCAGGATGATTTACCTAAGTTTGATACAGGAGGAGTTAGCCAAATTCATCGTAATCAATCTTTAGAGCTTTTCTTTTATAACTGCTGCAGCTAGAAATGAGCCCCCACAGGGTCTGTGATTGGTGGGTTTGGCTGCTTTATATGTTGAATGTGGGGTAGTATGTCGGCACGATATAGAAAACAATAATAATAAATTATTTCAAACTTTCAAAATTTGCAGGAATTTACTGCCATAGTTACAGATACATTTTCTGAACTTGGATTAAAATTTCTGCATCCTCTAAAGCCTCATGGTCCTCATTAATGAAGAAAACTGCTGAGAAAGAATTAACTGAATGGCTAATCAGATTGTTAATCAGGTTATCCAATCGGCTTTACACAGAGATAAATTAAGCAGAGTAGCCGACAAACCAAAGGAACATCTGCTAAACAAAGTCAAAATTAATGACAAACAAAATTGAGTTCTCTTTGGTTGCTATTTTTCGCAATTTCTATCCATCTTATCTGTCTATGGAAGTCTAGGAAACAATTAGGAACCTCGCTGAATAATGAAAAATGTTAATGTCTTAAGGCACAGATTTCAATTCAACACCTCGCCACCCTAGTACCCTCCAGCAATAGATACGACTGCTCATGTTTTCTTGGTAAGTTTGGTTTTTTAAGAATACATTTCTCCTCTGTTCTTACTCGCTCACTTGCTCATAGGCTTTAACAGCCTTATAGGGCAGATCAAATTCCCACTATCACCAAAATGCAGGAAGTGAAAACAATGCGGCTTTAGTGTTTGCAAATTACCTTTAATTGCAACATGTTTCGGGCCACAACAGGTCCTTTTTCAAGAGAGAAACTGAGACTTTTGGCGTGATGTTCAATAATGGTGTTATTTTTCCAATGTGATCGTACAGTAACTTTGCAGCCATATAAATTCCACATAACTGTGTATACATATTGTGCCTCATAGTTCCCTTATAGCTAGAGATGAGATCCGGGTCCGAATCCTTGTTCTGAAACTCGAATGATCCATCCGAATCCAGACGGATCGTCTGGATTCGGATATTCGGAAATCTACTTTCAATAATTATCGAACGTTTGAGGATTAGCGAAATAATCTCAAACATTCGATAATCCTTAAAAACACGATCAGAAACTCGAAAGTAGTCTCTGATCTTGTTTTCGAAGATAATCGAACTTGCGAGGGTATTTTCAATAATCCCTGAAGTTTGTTCCCTTTTTAGATTTTTGGTTTCCTGAGATCCGTGAAAATGGAACGAAACTGGTGACTTTGTGCCATTCTACTTTTAGCTGCATCGGAACGTTAATATAGTGGTTTGGAAAGGGCATATAGAGTATAATAGCCTTTAGATATTAAAAACTAGCCATAACCAGCCTAATTTGTTTACTGTCTTGAAAGATAATTGCAGCCAAGAAATGACATTGGACAACAATCATATGGATTGCTGGTGTCTTACACGGCTGTTACACTCCAACATAAACTATGATTACATCTTTCATTCATTCAGTACTGCCAATGATATGTGAGCAGTTTAGGACAGAGGTTTACTGTCCCATGACTAAAACTTACCTTTATTATTATGCTATTGATCAAAGCACTAAATTAATTTAGTCCGCAGAAAATCAAATTCTGGTTTTCCTGTCCTGATGTCTCATTGTCATATATGATGGGTTTATTGTCCTTAAACAATATCAGTGCATCACTGCACCATTGTTCTTTAGTTGTTAATAGTGTGGGTTCTACCACAGATTTATCCACATTTGACACATTTCCATTAGTCCAGTTTAAAGCTTGCTTTAAACAGAGGTTTAAGGGACATAGCCTAGATCAATTTCAAATTTTTTTTTTTATATTTAAATTCACCACTATAAATGTTTGCATGTGTACTGGAAAAAATATACATCTATCTAGTCCAACCTTTATACCCTACCATAATACCGTCTAAACAGTTACTATTATTATTATTATTATATTATTATTATTATTATGGATGATATAGCACTAACATTTTCCATAGCGCTTTACAATTACATGGATACACTTCACATCAGGCCCTGCCCCGAAGAGCTTAATCTAAGCACATTTATTGACGCATACAACCTATCATTATGTCTTTATGATTGTGGGGGAAACCGGAGTGCCCAGGGGAAACCCACGCAAGCACGGGGAGTAAAAATATTAAATACAATTTCATACATTGGTTAAGAAAGCATATATGTAAATATGTATAAATGGATAAAGGTGCAACAAGTCTCGACACATTAGGAATAGATCCCTGCCCTGAAGAACTTACATCTAAGGGGGACACACACATACAGATACAAAAGGGCTAAGAATCATTGTTCTGATGATGCTCAGAAAGGTAGGAGGACAGTCTAAATTGGAAAGCATTAATGGATGTCACCAGGTGCAGCGAGAGAGGAGAGAGTTCCAGAGGTAGGTAAAATTATAGAGCACCCCCCAAAAAAACAGTGTGTTCTACTCACACTTTTTAATAAGGCTATGGTGGATAGTGGAGTTGGAAGTTTAATTCCTCAGCCTGGATCATTATTAAAGAACTTGAGTAGAAACAAACTGGGATCCTGGGAGGTAAGCCATGATATATGATTGTTGTAGAGGGGGGGGACATACACTTTAATGTAAAATAAAATAAACAGAATTTAAATCTGGATAAATAGTGCATGTCTTCGCACTGAAGCTGGACGGAGACCATTGCTGTGAGCTCCTCCACTTCTATCTTTCAATCCATTATTTATAACAAGCAATTTCTCTAGTATTTATATTTGGAACAGTTTTTTTTTTTTTTTTTTTTTAAATCACTGTTGCTTACAGGGGGGCTATGATTTTTTCTGCAGAATTTTTGTACCCAGCAACAAACTACAAAACCCTAAAGCGGATCCTGACAAAACTTGGTGCAAAAATGCTGCAAATATTTCTCAACCTCTAGGAATTATTTATTTCCCCAACTTTTACAAGCCTGATACCGTATTTACAACCAGTCAGGGGCGTAGCTACCAGGGGTGTGGGGATGTGACCGCACCAGGGCCCTTGGCCAAGAAAGGGCCCATTTTGTGCTAAGGATCCAAAACTACCAGTCTGTGGCCAACTGTTAAACCAGTGGTCTGTGTACAAAGCATTCTTACTATTGTCTGTGTGCCAAGCATTTAACCAGTGTCTGGCTGTGTGCAGTGGCCAGTTCCACACGTTTATCAGTGTCTGCATGCCAAGCTTTAACCAGTCTTTGTGCCAACTATTTACCAGTGGTTAGATACAAAGCATTTTACCAATGATTATTTGGTTTGCGGTGCTGATGTTGTGTTTGCGGGTGTTGGGGGGCTCATGCCCAAATTTTGTATCAGGGCCCATAAGTCTGTAGCTACGCCACTGCAACCAGTCGATTGTCACTGCCAATGTAAAATAAATGGTTCATCTGCACATTAGAGATGTTCGAAACTGTCGAGTTTTGTTTCGTTTTCGGTTTCAAAATTCGGAAAGTTCGAAAGTTCGAGTTTCCATTTCGAAAATCCTCTTACTACACATAAGATTTTAGGTTTTGGTTCTTTAGATGATATCCAATTGGAAGGAAGGGATCTTCAAAATGAGTTGTAGGAACTGTAGATTACAGGAGCTCTACATGGATCCATCGAGAAGATACGTACAATATGGGAATTTTTATTTTTCCCAAATGCCCTTACTAACAGCTACAATTCTTTCCAACTATCTTAGTACCATTTTTTGTTGATCGTCCCCTATTTCTTTAGAATCGAATCTGAAACATCTTCATTTAGCTGTCAATCAATTGCCTTATTATCATAAACTCTTCTTTAATGTATAGTTTTACTATAGCTGGAATGGTGACAGTTGGTATGTGAACTGCATGGTGGGAAATTTCCTCTCCCAATGCTGCCTCATAGGGATAACTGAGCATGCTTGCCCTCACAGAGAGTCAGGTTCACAGAGAGTCAGATAATCTGGCAGGGGATATTTAGAACATTTTGTTACAATTTCCAGTTCAAAGATGATTGGTACAGTCTTAAGCATACAATAAATTTTAAGTTGTTTCAGTGGAATCTATTCTGACAACCATTAATTTTTGATTGCAATATGGTTACAGTATCTGGAACAAATTGTGTCAATCCACCAATCATAAAAGATTCGAGAATTTTTGGAATTTTGCTTCCAAATGAACTGTGCCTTCCACAATATTTATAATGTCTTTTTTAATATCCTCTAGTAATGTATAAATAAATGTCATGTGTGCTCTGCTTGGAGATATCAATAAGTCTTAAACAGGGAGATTTAATAAAGTTCTTATTGTTGAAAATGGTGCTATATTGCCCTAACCAATCAGATATTATTTAACATTTGAAAGCTAACATTGATTGGTTGGGGCAAAATTGGCACAATTTTAACAATAAGAACGTTTATTGAATTACCTTTTAAGTATTCCTATTGTAATAAGGTTTTAATATTTGGGAAAGGTATTAAAAATGCAAAGTATTAGGACATATCTTGAGATTGGTTACTGTATATATTCAAGTATAAGAGGAGTTTTTATTTTTTAAATGAGCTGAAAAGCTTACTAGGCTTATACTGGAGTCACAGCACTTTTGTGCCTACTGCTTTAAGGCAGCGAGGGACCATCGGGGGAGCATTCAGTGCCCCCCTAGCCCCTCGGCCAAAAATGTTTTGGTCCAAATCCGTGGGGATCGGGAGCTAGCAGCCCTGGGAAATTTTTCTGCATGCTGCCTCTTTAATGCCACTAGAGGCAATACAAATATATATATAGAGAGAACATAGTTGACTGGCTGGCAAGCTGGCAATTTGAGTTTATACACAAGAGCAATCTAAAGCTCTGCTTGCTGTCATGTAACATCAAGCAAACATGTATAAGAATAAAATTCACGCTGGTTAAATCCGGCAAATTTTGAAATCCAGCTCCCTGCTGAGGAAGCTCTTGCATGTAAGAGATCTTACATCATCAAATAAAAGAGAGAGAAACATAGTGAATGGCTGGCAGGTTGACTGTTCGACTGGCAGGCAAGTTGGCTATTTGAATTATAAACAAATCCTAATCCATCAAATTCGAAATCCACTCCCTGCTGGGGAAGCCCTTGCGTGTTTTTAACTCATTCTGTGCCAGATCCCATACACCATCATCGTTTATCAAAGACAATGCTCTTTGTCTAGACAAAACATGATTTAAAGAATGACTTTTTCTTTCAAAGCTTCTTAACATCTTTTATGTTCGGGTCACACGGTCATGAAAAGGTTCGGTCTACAGAAGAAGAAGAGGAAAGTAATGATAAATTTAATACGAAATTCTGAAAAGTTTATAAAAATGTAATAATTCAGTCAGATCTAAGAAAAGAACAAAGCAGTTATTGACCCGATCCTTCAATCACCATCCCTTTATGTGTCTATTTAAAAAAAATCTACCTATAGTAAAGCAGAATATACTCTCTAGGAACTGGTAAAGTTGGTATATTTCCACTCTTTATTTTTTGAAAAGGTTGATAGAATATAAAAAAAGATGATGATATCTCTTCTGCTTTGTAAACAATTTTATTTAATAAAGATACCAGAGAGAATCGATCGGGTCTGTGTATAAAGCATTTGTTTTATTGGATACTGCCAGCATCAAACCAATGTAATTATCTGAGATTCTTTTTAGAATATCCATTCATATTTCTATTGGAGATTTCTACTATTTTACTGAATATTTACCATATTTAACAACATTACCTGTTTGCAAAGCTTTGGGTGTCTTAATTTTTCACCCTTATAATTTTACAAAATCCTGGTCAAGGCCATATATGAACACATTTATAAAGTATATCACTGCAGCATTTATTTAATATTGTTTACAATTCTTCATTTGCTGCCATAAAACCCACTAGGGATGGGATCAGAACTTTTGGATCACGGAACTTCCAGATTTTTGCTAATTCTAGAAAATACAGAGCTACTTTCAACTATGAGAAATGCAAAAGTTTGCTAATGGTAATTGAGTAAAAAAGGTTAGAAGTTAGGACCTTCCAGATGGGGTTACCTTGACGTGGTTGGAAGGCTTTTCATTCATGTGATCACAGTAATGTATACTATAAAACCCCTTTGTTTATAAAGTATGCCAGTGTGCAGATATATGATATGTATGGGGCCTAGGAATGTGCATGATTATCTTTTCTATGTTATAAAGTATGCAATGTGCAGATAATATGATATTGTATGGGGCTAGGAATGTGCATTGATTATCTTTTCTTTGTTTATAAAGTATGCCAGTGTGCAGATAATATGATATTGTATGGGGCCTAGGAATGTGTATGATTATCTTTTCTATGTTTATAAAGTATGCCAATGTGAGATAATATGATATTGTATGGGGCCTAGGAATGTGCATTAATATCTTTTCTATGTTAGATAGATTAGATAGATAGATAGATAGATAGATAGATAGATAGTAGATAAATAGATAATAGATAGATAGATAGATAGATAGATAGATAGATAGATGTAGATAATAGATAGATGGATAGCTAGATAGATAGATAGATAGATAGAAGAGATAGATGATAGATAGATAGAATAGATAGATAGATGGATAGATAGATGATAGATAATAGTAATGGATAGATAGATAGATAGATAATAGATAGATAGATAGATGAGATAATAGATAGATGGATAGATAGATAGTAGAAATAGATAGATGGAGAGATAGATAGATAGATAGATAATAGATCGATAGATAAAGATAGATTGATAGATAGATAGATAGATAGATAGATAGATAGTAGATAGATGGATAGATAGTAGATAGATAGATAATAGAGAAGATAATGATAGATGGATAGATAGATAGATAGAAAGAGATAGATAGATAGATAGATAATAGATAGATAGATAATAGATAGATGAATAGATAGATAGATTAGATATAGATAGATAGATAATAGATAGAGATAGATAGATGATAGATAATAGATAGATAGATAGATAGATAATAGATAGATGGATAGATAGATAGATAGATAGATGGAAATTAAATAAATCGCTTGTAAAGGAAGTTTGTATTTTTTTACAGTTTGGTGATCTGTACCCATATCCCAGGTTCCTGTGTCACTAACACTAACTTACTTTTACTATTTTACCTTAAATTTGATTGAAACGTTTGGATTTTTTTTCCATTGACTTCTATGCATCCGTTTCAGAAAACGCAATGGAACTATCAGTTTCCAACATTTCTATCATTTTCCTACCTTCAAACATACACTAGGCCACTTACTGTATGCTCTTTGGGTAAAGGTCCAATTCCTGTACACAACTGACCTTAGGTCAGAATAATTAGCAAAGACTATGGTGTAACTATGCATCAGCTGTTTCTAAACCTCCCGAAGGTTTGGTTGCCTTTTCTTAAGGCGCCATACACGTACTGATATTATCAGCCAATCGGGATAATAAAAATTGCTATAAAAACATTTCTGCCAAGTCACATGGTCTTATTCAATAAAGGGGGATATTTTGCCTGAGCTATTAATTTTCAACCAGATGTTCCCTTTTTATTGGTCTACTACAAAAAAACAAAACATTTGATAGCATCTGATTGGCTGCTCCAGATTAAGAACATGGGGGAAAAGTTTGCACCTCTTATTGAAAAGGGTGAACAAAACTGGTGAGTTTCCTTCCAATATATATAATAAAGTTCTGAAAATCTGATTTTTTTTTATTTTCAATATACATTTTCGTTTTTTTCTGATTTTTTTTTTTTATTTTCGATGGAGTTTTGAAAATTGTGAAAAATCCCTCGGATCTGCGGATTTCGAACAGGAGCTCCTAAACCAGGTAGTTTAGAAACTGGGATTCGTCACTAATATTGAATGAGGCCCTTAGTATTTGGGAGGATTGAATGCATTTCTTATGTTGACTAAATCATTTCTTCTTTTAAAAGATGCTTGTAGACCAATATGTTCCACAAATCATTCAAACTTGTTGTATTGTAGTATTAGGATATGTCCCATTATAACTACAATTAATATCTAATAAAGCTCCTTCTTTAGTTAAAAAAACAAACTGTATGTTGTTATAGTTTGATCAGTTTAACTCCTTGAAGTAGTTTAATTTCACCAGAACATTTTCTTCTAATGTCAATATCATATTTTAAAGTTTAGGCTCATCTGGTCCATCTATGAGCTGCCTTCTGCAGGTGGCGCTGTTCTACACACACAAAACTATTGTGACTCTCACAAAAGAAACCAAAGATTAAGAGGTAGATAACGTTAATTAGCAATGAACTCTGACAAGTTATATGTATGATGAGATGACATACGTACATTCCATCAATTGCACTACAAATAAAATAATGTATTAACTTCATTCATTGGTAACATTCAAAAAATGTACAATCTACCTAATGTTATCAGCTCCTGGGGACAATAGTCCCTAGTACGTAGAGATAAAAAGGATATTTTAGGCTTTAAACAAAAACTCATTTTCCTAGGTATTGAAAAAAGTTGCAACACAATTTATTTTGCAAATTAATAAAATTAGAGAATGAATAATCTTACGAACCCAAAATAAATTTTTATTTTTGAAACTAGAAATGTAGAGAGGTTGATACTTTTGTTACAGGTTCACAACAAAAATGCTGTTTATTTTACGATGGAAAAAATATTGAGCGCCCTTGGCATTGAGGCATTTACTTGCGGGATTACGAGAGCAGAGATGAATTAGGTGCACTTGGATCAATATCTGTTTCTCTTCTTGGCTTAAGATGGGATTTGTCAAAATTTGAGAGCCATCTATAGAGGTGCAGCTACAAATCCTTCCAGTTCTAAGTCCTATTTCAACAGAGGGCAGGAATATAAATGCTAAAGGGATTTGCCTTTTGCATCCTCTCAGGTCATAATAGTCCGTTCCCCCTCCCTCCTTTAAATTTATAAGCTTTAGGAAGATGATGTAAAACCCATGGAGTAACACTTAGGAAAGATAAGAAAGTTTAACCTTTAAAGTATTTTAACCTTCACAAGTATTTGATAAAATGACAGATCTATAGGTAGTAGGGAAGCATTAAAACAACACTGTCCTTGAATGAAAAAAAAGATATCCATCCCTCCAGTAAATAAAGGTGGCCTCCGGCTTTTCGTTAAAATTTACCTAATTTCCTTGGTTAAGCAAAATAAGGGGAAAAAATATAGTATCTATTATCATCTTCTGTCTATCTATCTACTATTATCTATCTATCTATTCATCTATCTATCAACACATAGTCAGCTTTAACAATCAATCATGGCTTTAGGGATCTTAAGAGTGATTTTAATTGTGGCTTGCCAGCCAGTCTGCCAGCCAGCATTGCCTATTAATATATATATATATATAATATATAATATAATATATATATTTATATATCTAATTACTAATAATAATGTCATTTATGGTGCATTTTTCTTTTTTGAACAGTCTATGACAAAAGAGATGAATGAGGATTTATATATTTATTGGCACAACAAATTAGTAGATAGGGATAAAGAAAAAAATGCTGCCGAGATGGAGAATTGGAAGGGTAAATAGTATGTAAAGCTAGGTACACACCATCTAATAATTCGTCGGTCGGGCCGAATTATTGCATGGTTTCTAAAGGCAGCCGCGACCACTGCCGGCTGTTCGTTCATCCGAATCGGACGAACGTACGATCGGACAGGTCGGAAAACCATGGCAGCGATCATGCAGTCCTCTATGGGACAGCACCCTCGGTCGTGGTTACTGCCGGACGCAGCTGCTTTGTGCGCAACCGACAGTCTTTCTCCTGGCCGACGGTCAAAGGTCTCGAACGGTTGCTCAGGAGGAAGAATTGGTACTAGGTTAAGGTTAGATTTACCTAATGGAAATGGTTTAGCCCAGACGGTTAGTTACTATCTTTTTTGGGCATGCTCAGCAATAAATACTACATTCCATAAAGCAATTAAAAGATTTCCTATTTATTTCACTGTAATGGACCTGGCACAATCACATGAGTTTGGTGGTTTGTTTGGTTCACATGGGCCTATATAAGAAAATAGAAAGAAGATGCTCTGTCTGTCTGTCTGTCTGTCTGTCTGTCTGTCTGTCTGTCTGTCTGTCTGTCTGTTTGTCTGTCTGTCTATCATCTATCTATAATCTATCTAGCTACCTATCTATCCATTATCTATCTATCTATATCTATCTATTATCTATCATCTATCTATCTATCTATCTATCTGTCTGTCTGTCTGTCTGTCTGTCTGTCTGTTTGTCTGTCTGTCTATCATCTATCTATAATCTATCTAGCTACCTATCTATCCATTATCTATCTATCTATCTATCTATTATCTATCTATCTATCTATCTATCTATCTATCTATCTATCTATCTAACTATCTATCTATCTATCCATCTATCTATTATCCATCTATCTATATATCTATTATCTATCTATCTATCATCTATCTATCTATCTATCATCGTCTATCTATCTATATCTATCTATCTATTATTTATTCACCGTATCTATCTATCTATCAATCTATTATCTATCTATCTGTCTGTCTATATCCATGTATTATTATCTATCATGTCTATCTATCTATCTATTATCTATCCATCTATTCATCTATCTATCAATCTATTATCTATCTATCCATCTATAATCACTATTATCTATCATATCAAATAATTATCTATCTATCTATCCATCTATCTATCTATCAATCTATTATCTATCTATCTATCTATCTATCTATCTATCTATCTATCTATCTATCAATCTATTATATATCTATCTATCTATCAATCTATTATCTATCTATCTATCTATCTATCAATCTATTATTTATCTATCTATCCATCTATCTATCTATCAATTATCTATCCATCTATCAATCTATCTATCTATCCATCTATATATCTCTCAATCTATTATCTATCTATCTATCTATCTATCTATCTATCTATCTATCTATCTATCTATCTATCTATCCATCTATCTATCAATCTATTATCTATCTATATCTAACTCTGCTATCTATCTATCCATCTATCTATCTATCTATCTATCCATCTATTATCTATCTATCTGTCTGTCTATTATCCATGTATCTTTATCTATCTATCTGTCTATCTATCTATCTATTATCTATCTATCTATTCATCTATCTATCAATCTATTATCTATCTATCCATCTATATATCAATCTATTATCTATCTATCTATCAATTTATTATATCTATCTATCCATCATCTATCTATCAATCTATTATCTATCTATCTATCTATCTATCAATCTATTATATATCTATCTATCTATCAATCTATTATCTCTCATCATACTATCTATCTATCTATCAATCATTATTTATCTATCTATCCATCTATCTATCTATCTATCCATCTATCTATCCATCTTCAATCTATCTATTATCCATCTATATATCTCTCAATCTATTATCTATCATCTATCTATCTATCTATCCATCTATCTATCTATCTATCTATCTATCTATCTATCTATCTATCTATCATCTATCTATCTATCTATCCATCTATCTATACAAACATAGAAAAGATAATCAATGCACCTTCCTAGGTCCCATACAATATCATATTATCTGCACACTGGCATACATTATAAACATAGAAAAGATAATCAATGCACATTCCTAGGCCCCATACAATATCATATTATCTGCACACTGGCATACATTATAAACATAGAAAAGATAATCAATGCACATTCCTAGGCCCCATACAATATCATATTATCTGCACACTGGCATACTTTATAAACAAAGGGGTTTTAGTATACATTACTGTGATCACATGAATGAAAAGCCTTCCAACCACGTAAAGGTAACCCCAGTCTGGAAGGTCCTAACGTCTAACCTTTTCAATTTCTTTTACTTCAATTACGATTAGCAAACTTTTGCATTACTCATTCTTACACACTGGATCCATATAACAGGCTTTCTCACTTCCCCCTCATTTAAGGCATTAGTTGCCCTTTAAATGGAGAGGAATCCCACACACTTTCCCCCAATTCCTTGCCACTGAAGATGTTTGGAAACTTTAGCATGCTTTAGTTACTGGGAGTTGTAGTTTCCAAACATCTTCAGTGCAAGCACTGCACCTGGCACCCCCCAACCCCACCCCCAGTGAAGGAGAGGACTTGCCTTAGCAAAAAAAAGAGTCTCAATCCGAGCCAGAGAAGTTCGGCAAGTTCAGAGAAATCCGCAGCTGCACGCTTCCTCCTTCTTCCGCATCCAATGTTCAGGCGTCTGATGTCACTACTCGGCGCCGAATAGTGACGTCAGACACCTGAACATTGGATGCAGAAGAGGAATCAAGTGTGCGGCTGCCGCATTTGGTTAGTGACTCGAGTATAAGTTGAGGGAGGATTTTTAGGCTTTTTTTAAAGCCTAAAATCCTCTACTAATACTCGAGTATATACGGTGTAATGCTCCAGATTCCCAAGTATTCCTTCAGTCCAAATACCCCAATCTACAACCACTATCTTCACCAATAGACAAGCCCCTGTTTGTCGGAAGGCTAGATGCTAACACGGTTGCCCCCTTGACTTAGAGTGCAGGTATCCGAACTGAGGCAGAATACGGGAGAAGTCCTAAGCGAAACAGACTGACAAGGTACAGGAAGAAGACAAGTTCAGATCCAAAAATATGAAAAAATGAGGTACAGACCTAGGAGCAGACAAGAGCAGAGCCAAAAACAGAGCAAGAGGTCAAAACCAGGAATCAGGCCGCCAGGTCAGGGCAGGCAGATACGAATTGAGGTAAAAAAACAGGCGAGGGTCAATAACAAGATTATCGCAGAAAAGCACACTAACACAGTATCGATAAACTAACCGCTATATCGGGCAGGACCAATGGGCTAAGGGGTTTAAAAAGGCTAAAGAGACCAACAGGAGGACAATCCGGAAGAAGAAGAGAGCGGATTTGATAAAGGGAAGATTTTGAATGGAAAAGCGAACTGTTACTTTAAGCGCGGTATAAGAAGGCACCCGCGTATGCGAGGATCGTCGAACTGAGAGTCGCGAATGATGCATGAACGCCGCCAAAGACGGAGGAGCGCCAGAAGCTGCCAGAGAAGGCCAAAGGCGCTCGGACGTAGAGGACGCACCGCGGGATCCCCGAACAGGTATGTTTTTCTTTACATACGGTATACAGGAAAACCCCTTAATGGTGTAACAGCAACCTGTATGAGAATGGAAAACAGTTCCCACCTAACAACCTAGACATTCAAAGCTTCAAGGCTTACTGTTATTACATCAGGTGTCTCCCCTATGTTTAGAGTAATCCTTTAAGTCTGTCCTTACTAAAAGATTACAGAGATTTTTTACTCATCTATATGCAAATACATATATGTATGATCCTTCAATCAAAGCACAAGTCACGAGTAACTCATTTCCAGTTACAGGTAATTCTCTCACATACCTTGGGACTACATCAGAAAAATTGCACAGTTTACTGTAGGGTATTATCCTGTCCTCCCTAAGAGATCTTCCTATCAGAAATGCCCTTTGGAACATTTCAAAGGCCTCTGGGATTCATCTCTTTAGAATTACTATGCAAAAAAAACAAAAAAACGAGGGGGGGGGGGGGTGTTAATAAAAGGACACTATAATGTAAAATAAACTTTTTAAAATGAAAAGTACCTGGAGCAAGGAGGTCGGATTGATTATTCCTACCTCCCAATATTGTTTTGTTAAGGAGCTACAGTACATAAAGTTTTCATCTGCCAGGTTATGGCCCTGGGCCATTCTATATTAGAGATAGTTCTGAAGCATATAGGAAGACTGGCAGAAGCAGTTTTCTTCCTGCTGCCGCTCCTCATAGAAAGTATTAATTCTACCTCCCTGGCCCAGGTACTTATGTTTTTACTGTTTTTGAAAAAACATTATACGTAGTATAGTTCTCCTTTAAATAATGCAGTGCCCATTTTATTGCCATCTTTGTCAAGTCAATGAAGTCAATGACGTGGTTATGGGCGGCACAGTTTACTGTAGGGTATTATCCCTGTCCTAATAGATCTTCCTATCAGAAATGCCCCTTTGGAACATTTCAAAAGGCCTCTGGGATTCATCTCTTTAGAATTACTATGCAAAAAAAAAAAAAACAAAAACGAGGGGGGGGGGGGGTGTTATAAAAGGACAACTATAATGTAAAATAAACTTTTTAAAAATGAAAAGTACCCTGGAGCAAGGAGGTCGGATTGATTATTCCTACCTCCCAATATTGTTTTGTTAGGAGCTACAGTACATAAAGTTTTTCATCTGCCAGGTTATGGCCCTGGGCCATTCTATATTAGAGATAGTTCTGAAGCATATAGGAAGACTGGCAGAAGCAGTTTTCTTTCCTGCTGCCGCTCCTCATAGAAATATTAATTCTACCTCCCTGGCCCAGTACTTATGTTTTTACTGTTTTTGAAAAAACATTATACGTAGTATAGTTTCTCCTTTAAATAATGGCAGTGCCCATTTATTGCCATCTTGTCAAGTCAATGAAGTCATGACGTGGTTATGGGCAACCATAGAAAAAATACACTGGGGTATCTAAGCATTAAAGAAGTCACAGATGTGTGGCACTAACTAACCTCACCTGCCCACAATAAGTCATCTATGTAATCTATGTAAAACTTAAAGGGTAACTGTGGTTCAAAAATTTCTTTAGGTAGATTTATAGGAATTACTTTCCAGCGTATTTTTGCAATTTTCTTTTATTATTATTTTTTCATAGTTTTGAAGACATTTACAATTTTATATGTAATATGGTAGCAGCATCACCAGACCCCCTGCACTTTATGCTTCCTGCTCTGAAATTAGATGACCCTCTTCTAATCCTCCTCATGGGTCCCCATGCAGTCCCCTTGGAACCCCCTGTGGCCCCTCCTACTTCTCCTTCAGTCACTGTAACTTGATCTCTTCCTGGTTTCTTCTGCTTTCTCCTGCACTGGGCATGTGCCAACCACAGATGAGAATAGAAGGAGGAATTAGTATTTGTGACCACAGATTTAGAACCTCCCATCCCCTAACATTCTGATCAGTGATTTCTTGGGCAGTGCAGCACATAGAGAGGTGGTTGAAGATAGGAACCTGATCTTTCATTTAAAATCAACAGCTCCCCTTTAAGAATCTATGTGGGATCATATGTGGTAAAAAAAAAAAATGACTTTTCAACTATTCCATAAACAAGTTGGCAAACCTGGGCCTTTCAGTGAGGGAAACAGATATGAAACAAACCCTTCCCCACCCCCGAGTGCCACCAGTTCTAAAGTTGACCATTGAATAGGCATCATTTAAGTTTAGCGATTTTTACGGACTCTTTCATGTATAATTGGCAGCACCATAACTATTAGCACTGGGATCGATGCTCTGATCCCATGATTGGATGACTGCAACCTCAAAGAATCCTTCTTTTTGAAAAGATACCCTGGGAAAGATGCAGTAAGGGCAAGATCAGCCAAATAGGAGTTAATTCCATGATACCAATGCTAAGACGTCTTAATAATGTATGGGCACAGTAATCATCAGAAAAACTGGTGTATTTGTGAGCAAGCGTTTAAATGGCATGTCCACCCTTAAAACAAAAAAACTGGTGAATTGTCAGTTATCTGCCCATAACCCCAACTGTTATTTTTACCAGTTTATTACCGCCGCTTCTATTTATAAAGCGGCGGTAACTGTTTCGCATTCCTAGTATCGGCTGTTTTGCTTTGCCACCTTCAAGTGGTGGCGAAAGCAGCCAATATAGCCGCCTGCAGCGGAGATGGGCAGACAACCCATGGCGGGTGGTCGCACCCGAACTTACCTGGCCAGTGTTCCTAAATAAACACCTCTTCCCCACCCCTTAAACCCTATTATTGTAATAGTAACTTACCTGGCCAGTGTTCCTAAAGACACACCTGCTGGATGCGGTTCTGCAAACAAGGAATGTTACAAGTTACTGGTATGATACATAAAGTAGAGTTGGGAAAGGGTTTGTCACTGTGAGAACGGTAAAGCTATGGAACTGTCTTCCAATGGACGTTGTTATGGCAGGTCCATTGGTCAGTTTATAAAAAAAAGCTGGATGGGTTCTTGCAAACAAGGTATGTTACAAGTTACTGGTATTGATACATAAATAGAGTTGATCCAGGGAAATTTCCATAGCCACTTCATACTATGTTTAGGGCAGAGAATGTGGAAAATGCAGAGCTGGTAGGATTAGATGGACGTACATCTATATTCAACCTCAAATACTGTACTGTACTGTACTATACTATACTACTGTACTTACTGTAACTGTACTATTACTGTGCTGTACTTACTATGACTGTACTGTACTTATACTAAACTATACTGTATTACTAACGTACTTACTAGTTTACTATGTTTGTACTTTTATGTTACATGGATTATTTGTGTACTTGTTATTTCTATGTACTACTTTTGTATATACTATATAAGTACTATACTATACTGTACTGTACTGTACTATACTGTTACTATACTATACTGTCTTACTGTTACTATACTTACTGTACTAATGCTACTGCATACTGTATATACTACACTATACTATCTATACTATACGTATGTTACTGTACTATCTATATATGTTCACTATATTACACTATACTGTACTGTACTATACTATACAGTACTATACTATCCTATACGTACTTACTGTACTGTACTAGACTGTCTGTACTGTACTATTCTATACTGTACTTACTATTTACTATACTGTATTTACTATACTTATTATATACTGTACTATACTATACTGTACTGTACTTACTATTATACTGTACTGTACTGTACTATACTATAACTGCGTACTGTACTATACTGTATTATACTATACTGTATTATACATACTATACTATACTGTACTGTTACTAACTGTACTGTACTGTACTAAACTATACTATAATGTACTCATACTATATACTATACATACTGTATCTATACTATAACTGCACATACTGTGTACTATACTATACTGAACTGTTACGTGTACTATACTATATTATACTGTACTGTACTATACTATATTATACTGTACTGCGTACTATACATACTGTACTATATGACTGTACTGTACTATTACTGTACTAATACTGTACTATTTACTGTTTACATACTATATACTTTATCTATACTGTACTCTAATAATTATACTATACCTATACTGTACTCTACCATATTACTATACTATACTGATACTATATATACTTACTATACTATACCTGTAATATACTATACCTACTTACTGTACTATTATATGTACTATACTATTACTGTACTTACATACTATACTCTACTGTACTATATACTGTACTATCTACTATATGTACTATACTACTATTATATATCGTACTATACTGTACTCTACTATACTACTGTACTCTACTCTACTGTACTATACTATAATATATATACTGTACGGTACCTATTACTGTACTGCTTACTTACATGCTATTACGTATACTTATAATTTGTACTGTGTAACTATAACTGGGTATATATACTATACTGTACTAATACTATACTATTTTCTATTATTTATACGTACTGTACTGTACTGTACTATACTATACTATACTGTTTTTTTTACATACTATATACAATAACTACACTATACTGTATATACTATACTATACAATTATGTATTGTATATAGTATACTGTACTGTACTGCACTGTATTGTACTATTACTATACTGTACGTACTGCACTACTATACTGTACGGTACTGTACTATGACTATAACTGCACTGTACTATACATATACTGTACGTATACTCTTAACTATACTATACTATAACTGTACTGTACTATACTATACTGCATACTGTACTATACATACTATACTGATAACTGTACTTGTATACTAGCTACTGTATACTATACACTATTATTATTATATGTACTGTACTGTACTTACTATACTATACTGTACTGATACTATTATTATGCCTATACTGTAGTATACTTTATTATACTATATGGTACTGTACTTTACTGTACTGTAC
Organism: Hymenochirus boettgeri; assembly: GCA_019447015.1. Lineage (NCBI taxonomy): Eukaryota > Metazoa > Chordata > Amphibia > Anura > Pipidae > Hymenochirus > Hymenochirus boettgeri. The sequence goes on along the minus strand of CM033469.1, from coordinate 409,163,765 downwards.
TTTACTATACTGTACTGTACTATACTATACTGTACTATACTATACTGTACTGTACTGTACTATACTATACTGCACTATACTGTACTGTACTGTACTATACCATATTTTACTGTACTGTACTATACTATACTGTATGTACTGTACTATACTATATTACACTATACTACACTATACTGTACTATACTATACTATACTGTACTGTATTGTACTATACTATACTGTACTGTACTGTACTGTACTATACTGTACTGTACTGTACTGTACTATACTGTACTGTACTATACTATACTGTATTATACTATACTATACTATACTGTACTGTACTATACTGTACTGGACTGTACTATACTATACTATACTATACTGTGCTATACTGTACTGTACTATACTATACTGCACTGAACTATACTGAACTGTACTGTACTATACTATACTATATTATACTGTACTGTACTATACTATACTATACTGTACTGTACTATACTGTACTTTACTGTACTATACTATACTGTACTGTACTGTTCTGTACTATACTATACTATACTATACTGTACTATACTATACTATACTTTACTGTACTGTACTATTCTATACTGTACTGTACTATACTGTACTATACTATACTATACTGTACTGTACTGTACTATACTATACTGTACTGTACTATATTATACTATACTATACTGTACTGTACTATACTATACTATACTCTACTGTACTATATTATACTATACTATACTGTACTATACTGTACTGTACTATACTATACTGTACTGTACTATACTGTACTATACTATACTATACTATATTATACTATACTGTACTCAACTATACTATACTTTTCTGTACTCTACTATACTATACTATACTGTACTGTACTATACTATACTGCACTATACTGTACTGTACTATGCTATACTATACTGTACTATACTGTACTATACTATACTAAACTGTACTGTACTATACTGTACTAAACTATACTATACTATATTGTGCTATACTGTGCTATACTGTACTATACTATACTATACTGTACTATACTATACTATACTATACTATACTATACTATATTGTGCTATACTGTGCTATACTGTACTAAAGTTTACTATACTATACTGTATAGTATAGATCTCATGTGTCTACCACCATAATTACAGTAGTCTACAGTAAATGGGACTGAATATTCGCCATCTATCAGCACTCCACATTCTACACTGTGTGTCACTGCACATTTTACACTGAAACACCATTGAGTGTACATACGCAGAAACAATGTAAGTTGTACTAACAGAAGAAGAGCATGATAGCCTGAACTGCACCAAACTACATGGCAATCATTTTGCTGACCTTAAAGGAAATGTCCACCCCTTATAAAAAATTCTATATTATGCAGGACCCCCAAAACCTAGGTTCCGTTTTGTTAAAATGTAATAATTCTGCCCCCAGTAAGAGGGGGCTCGATCCACCGCCGCGGCTCTCTGGCACTTCTGGGTAAGGCAGTCAGTGGCAGTCATTCCCGGAGGAGCCTCCACTGTGGCTGCTCAGGAACACAAAAAGAATTATTATTATAAAGAATTATATTATATTTTAACAAAACAAAAAGTAGGTTTTGGGGGGTCCTGCCTAATATATTAATTATTTTTTATAAGGGACATTCCTTTTAATTTTATATCATAGTTGATAATAAGATATTAAACAAAAATGAAGAGAGTAAGAGGATAAGGATTACCGTGAAACCATCTTGGACACACATTTGCACAATATATACAATTTACAGACTGTGTACGAGCAATCATTTTAGTTTACAATTGATGTGTACATCACTGCTTTCATGAGCCTTCATTTTAATTTCCTGCTTCGTGGTGTTATGGAAATAAATTTTTTTCCATAAGTCCCGAAGTCCCGACTAAACTTTCGGAACTCACAGATTTCACGGAACCCGGATTTTTTATAGAAAATCGAAAGTAAAGTATTATCAAAAATCGAAAGTTGAGGATTATAGAAAATCGAATCCTCGAAAGTAGCGCTCGATTTTGGTAACTCTCGAAAATAGAATGCGTTCAGAAAATTTTTTAAAGACATCCCTTAAGATTGGAAGAAAAGAAGTTTTTTAATCTCAAGTTCGGAAATGGTTTTTCACTGTGAGAACGGTAAAGCTATGAACTGTCTTCCAGTGGACGTTGTTATGGCAGGTTCATTGGTCAGTTTAATAAAAGCGGAGGTTTCTACAAACAGGAATGTTACAAGTTACTGGTATTGATACATAAAGTAGAGTTTGGGAAATGGTTTTTCACTGTGAGAACGGTAAAGCTATGAAACTGTCTTCCAGTGGACATTGTTATGGCAGGTTCATTGGTCAGTTTAATAAAAAGCTGGATGGGTTTCTACAAACATGGAATGTTACAAGTTACTGGTATTGATACATAAAGTAGAGTTGGGAAAGGGTTTGTCACTGTGAGAACGGTAAAGCTATGAAACTGTCTTCCAGTGGACGTTGTTATGGCAGGTTCATTGGTCAATTTAATAAAAAGCTGGATAAGTTTCTACAAACAAGGAATGTTACAAGTTACTGGTATTGATACATAAAGTAGAGTTGGGAAAGGGTTTTTCACTGTGAGAACGGTAAAGCTATGGAACTTCTTCCAGTGGACGTTTTATGGCAGGTTCATTGGTCAGTTTAATAAAAAGCTGGATGAGTTTCTACAAACAGGATGTTCAAGTTACTGGATTTATCATAAAGTAGAGTTGGGAAAGGGTTTGGTCACTGTGAGAACAGTAAAGCTATGAAACTGTCTTCCAGTGGACATTGTTATGGCAGGTCCATTGGTCAGTTTAATAAAAAGCTGGATGAGTTTCTACAAACAAGGAATGTTACAAGTTACTGGTATTGATACATAAAGTAGAGTTGGGAAAGGGTTTGTCACTGTGAGAACGGTAAAGCTATGGAACTGTCTTCCAGTGGACGTTGTAATGGCAGGTTCATTGGTCAGTTTAATAAAAAGCTGGATGAGTTTCTACAAACAAGGAATGTTACAATTTACTGGTATTGATACATAAAGTAGAGTTGGGAAAGGGTTTTCACTGTGAGAGCGGTAAAGCTATGGAACTGTCTTCCAGTGGACGTTGTTATGGCAGGTTCATTGGTCAGTTTAATAAAAAGCAGGATGAGTTTCTACAAACAAGGAATGTTACAAGTTACTGGTATTGATACATAAAGTAGAGTTGGGAAAGGGAAATTTCCAATAGCCACTTAAGACTATGTTTAGGGCAGGAAATGTGGATAATGCCGAGCAGGTTGGATTAGATCGACGTACGTCTATATTCAACCTCAAATACTATACTGTACTAGAGGATTATGGAAAATCGAAAGTAGAGGATTATGGAAAATTGAAAGTAGAAGATTATAGAAAATCGAATCCTCGAAGTTTTGGATCCGCGAACTGGCCATTTCCCACACGCTAACTTCCACTTCTGCTGTGTTTTCCAACACGCTAACGTCCACTTGTGCTGCGTTTTCCAACATGCTAACGTCCACTTGTGCTGCGATCTGCAATAAAAAAATGGTGATTGCTGTAGATATTCAGATTTTGGATTTCAGTTATATTTAGGCTTATGTAAACATTTACAATGACTATAGAAAAGGACACTGCCACAGAATAGTTGTATCAGATTTTAGACTTTAAGGTTAAAGGCCATTCAATTAACTAGGGTAGTAGAACAGAGAATACATCTGTTGTCTAATGTCAGCCTAGTGCAAGGCTAAGGAAAATATATGTATAGCCTCAAAACACATCTGTTGCACTTGTACCATCATGGACCCTGTGCCGACACAGCAGAGATACTTATTTGGCTAGAAAGGGGTTTTCTTAAGATGGACAGGGAGACACAATTATGCTAAGCAAAGGACGGTGATTGGATGATACAAGATACACCCCATGATGTAGGAAATGGTTAAATGGTTACATGTTTTATTACTAAAGGTCCCTCAATGTCCTCCTGAATGGTTCAGGTCAAGCCCAGGGGGAATTTCGGGGCCAGGCTTGATTTGACTAAAGGAATTTATTTGAATGCAAGAGGAACTTACTCATTGTAGGCGAGAATCTTATATCCCTAGTGGACTATAAAACTACAGATCGACGACAATTGCATGCTCTCAGAATTACAGCGCAACTCAGCACAACGCACCTAGTGTGGCCAGAACAATTGGTGTTTTAACGCGCAATCGGATTGCTCTAGTGTGGCCTAGTCCATAGGGACGTTTAGTACCAGTCATGGAGCTGTCATTGCCCTGGACTGGTATGGGTTAACATTTTATTTTTGTTATTTATTCAGATGAAGGGGGACGCCATTTTTTTTTTATTAAAGAAATACGAATAAACATAACATGGCGAGTGTGCAAGGAAGTTTGTTCTTGTCTTAAAAGGTCTATTTACACTATAAAGCAAGAAACACCTACAATTTGAGATTTAGAAAAACAAATCTTTAAACCATGGAACAGTTGTATGTACATCTGCGGTGATGGCACATTAGGATTCACATAAGAACAATCTGTATTTTAGCTCCAGTGTAGATTAAAAGAAGATTGCCTCCCACTTCAATATGATTGTAACCTCTCTGGAGTGTTCCCCAGACAGATATTACGTTACAGCGAGACTTTGTCATATCAATATTTTAAACCCTGTTCTTATCCTTTTCTTAATTTTTTTAACACAGAAAACAGGCAATTGTTCTTGACTTCACTGAAGAAAAAGGAATATTGGATCGTTGAAATTGCCTCTGTTGATTTGTATATCTTAGAATATCTAGCATAGGCAAGGGGAGGAACCACAGTTTTTCTATTATATATATCAATGTACCAAATCTTAAAGGGACACTATACTTTTTAATGATTTCAGGCTCCTCCCACAGTCTGCCCTCCCTTCTCATTAACATACACTCGCCTTTGTTAGAGGAACAAACAGTTACAGAAAAGGCAGAAAATGTTCCACTGACAACCTTAAATGTCAATGGTGATACTGTGAAAAAGATCAATCAAAATCAGATAAAAATGCCAGGGAACTTACCAAACATAAATATGGTTATAGGGGAAGTACAGGCTATATTTCCTGGTTTATAGACTAGAAGCTCCTGATCACAACTCTATCTAATGTGGAGTAGACATAGACGAACTCCAGAACTCTGTTCCGCTTGCAGATTTGTTATTCTCGTAAAAATCCGAAAATTCTAAATTCCACAAGCAGTCAATAGGAGTTAAAAAAAATCTGAAAGTTCGGCCTAAAATTATTGTAAAAATAGCAATGGTAACTTACCGTAAATGGCTCAGAGACCTGAGAAATGGTCTGGGGAACACATATCAATGCCCAAAATCTTTTAAAAAACACCATCCAGTACCCGAAACTAAGGCATTTCCTGTTTTGGCATTTTGGGTAGTATTTTCAAGATTTCTAGAAATTTAAAGGGTATGTCCACCCTCCTTAACAACTTTTAATTTAATGTTCTGCTTCGTCCCCCAGCCACAACTGCAATATTTTTATTGCCGGAAACTTCCCCAAACATTACTTACCTTCCCTCTTTCCTCCGCCGCACTGCCCGGCCCTCTGCTTGTGCGAAACTGCAGAGAGGCGGGACCGTCATCCGCGTCTGTGATGGGTTGAGAAGCTGCCGGTAGTTCTGAACGGTGGAGGAAAGAGGGATGGTAAGTAAAGATTGTTTCTGGCAATAAAAATATTGTGGTTGGGGCTGGGGGACGAAGCAGAACATGATATTAAAGGGATTTTGAGATAGGGGGAGGGAGTCTGAAACTGAAGGGAGAGGGAGGGAGAGGGAGGAGGAGAAGGGCTGCAGTGCGCATGGCAAAATTCTCCTGGAGGAGAGACAGGAGGCAGAGTCCTATATGGACTCTGCTATCCTCCTGGTGGGCAGATTTTGGGACTTTGGGGGGGGGGATTACAGGAGAACCATATGGAGCTGGGAAGCTGGGAAGTGAGGTAAGGATTTTTATACACTATAGAGTGGGACCAGTAGTGGGGAGAATTATAGTTTTAGGGGTGGACATGCCCTTTAAATTCAAAATCCCTAGAAATATCAAAAATTTATGGTTTTTAAATTAAAAAACTCTCGAACGTCCAATATCGAAAACAGTTGCGTGGTTCGGAAAATTCAGAAAATTCAGAATTCTGTAAAATCTGTGTTCCTGCGGATAAATCCGCTTTGGAACCGAGTTCGGGTTCATCACTAATACTTAGCACTGGTCCGAAGTTAAATTGATTTGTCGCGTTACTTGACCCCAGCACCTTTGCCTTGTTTCTGTTTCCCAAGCAGCATTTTCGTGTAATGTTATACCTATTCATCCAGAGCTGCAGGGATCATGAAGTTAAAGTCACGCTAACAGTTTTACTAAACCCCGTGTTTGCCCCTTGTTAAATACGTCCAAAGAGCCGCACGCCAGCTGAACTCACGTCAATTCAAATTCACCCAGAGCTCAGGCCATCAACATAGCACCAAATACATAAACACATTCTAATCACAATCGAGTTTTGCACACAGTCATTGTGATTATGTGTTTTTATGTGTTTGGCGCTATACTGATGGCCTGAGGGAAAATTTGTTCCATATAGATCTGGTTAGCTGTATTTTTTGGTTAACAGTGCTACATGTGGATCTTTTTAAGGATTTAACTGTGTGAGAACGTACCACAGGGGCTGCTTACCAGAGAATAAAGTGAAAAGCGGTAAGAGTACAGACATATGTTTTATACATCGTATCATTAAATGGCGCATTTTAAAAGACTGTGCGCTAGAGATGGGCGAACTATATAGAAAGTTCGAAAATTCGAAAAACGGACCCATTAAAGTCAATGGGAGTCAAATAGTTTGAAAAGTTCTAATGAAATACAATTAAAATATCAATGGTAACTTAATGTAAATGGCTGTGGGACCTGGGAAATGGTCTGGGGAACACGTTCGAATATCCAGGACTTTCCAAAACTCGATTTTACTCTCATGCGCGCTACTTTCGAGTTCGTTCGCGTCTAGGTACCATGGACATTTTACTCGCGGATTCGATGCTCGCGTATAGGCTTTAATAGACACTTTACTCGTAGATTCGATGTTCGCGCCTAGGTACCATCTATATTTTACTTGCGGATTCGATGCTCGCGTATAGTTTTTAATGGACACTTTACTTGCGGATTCGATGCTCGCGCCTAGGTACCATGTACATTTTACTCACGGATTCGATGCTAGTGTATAGGCTTTAATGGACACTTTACTCGCGGATTCGATGCTCGCGCCTAGGTATCATGACATTTTAATCACGGATTGATTGCCTAGTTGTATAGGCTTTAATGGAGACTTTACTCGCGGATTCAATGTTCACGCCTAGATACTATGGACATTTTACTCGCGGATTCGATGCTCGCGTATAGGCTTTAATGGACACTTTACTTGCGGATTCGATGCTCGCGTATAGCTTTTAATGGACACTTTACTTGCGGATTCGATGCTCGTGCCTAGGTACCATGTACATTTTACTCACGGATTCGATGCTAGTGTATAGGCTTTAATGGACACTTTACTCGCGGATTCGATACTCGCAACTAGGTACCATGTACATTTTACTCGCGGATTCGATGCTCGCGCCTAGGTACCATGTACATTTTACTTGCGGATTCGATGCTCGTGCCTAGGTACCATGTACATTTTACTCACGGATTCGATGCTAGTGTATAGGCTTTAATGGAGACTTTACTCGCGGATTCGATGCTCGCGCCTAGATACCATGGACATTTTACTCACGGATTCGATGCTAGTGTATAGGCTTTAATGGACATTTTACTCGCGGATTCAATGTTCGCGTCTAGGTACCATGTACATTTTACTCGCAAATTCGATGCTCGCTTATAGGCTTTAATGGACACTTTACTCGTAGATTCGATGTTCGGGCCTAGATACCATGGACATTTTACTTGCGGATTCGAAGCTCGCGTATAGGCTTTAATGGACACTTTACTCGTAGATTCGATGTTCGTGCCTAGATACCATGGACATTTTACTTGTGGATTTGATGCTCGCGTACAGGCTTTAATGGACACTTTACTTGTGGATTCGATGCTTGCGTATAGGCTTTAATGGACACTTTACTCATAGATTCAATGTTCGCGCCTAGATACCATGGAAATTTTACACGCGGATTCGATGCTCGCGTATAGGTTTTAATGGAGACTTTACTGACGTATTCGATATTCGCACCTAGATACCATGGACACTTTACTCGCAGATTTGATACTCGAATGGTCGAACATTCGATATTTAGCGAAAGTCAGAAAATATCGAAAATCCGCGTCCGGGATAGTTCGAGGAGTCCGAATTCATTCGAATTCGAATAGTTTGGCTCGAACTCAGGTTCGACTTCTAGTCCATCTCTACTGTGCGCCATAAAGGAGGAATTTGATTATACAGACGCATCCCTTAACATCCGGATTTTCCTATGCAATAAAGACCTTGGTATCGGATTGTTTCTCCATACTGCAGAATACAGTTACATTTGTTTCCTTTGGATTACCCTAACATACTACAGAGCTACTGGTATAAGTAAAATTTTGTTCTATCTGCCCATGTAGAGTAAGGAGTAGAATTTTGTATTTTATACTATAGGAGGGTTGTTTTTATATATACATTTTTTATATGATTAAAGGGATTGTTTGATATCATTAAGCGAGTATGAATGTTTATTTGGTTATTGAATTATTTAAAGGGCGTGGAACATACATCACATTTATTTAAATTTTTAGCATTCACAGAGGTACCTTTACTCTGATAATTTGGCTGGCTGCTCAGGGATATATTATATTATCCATAATGATAATATAATATGTAGATTAGTTTATTATTTTTTAAGATGGCATTTGAATCACCTATTATTTAATTATATAAAATCAGCTTTTGTACATACTCTTCAGAAAAAGAAAAACTTTTTTTGCAGGTAAATTTGCTGAATATACCTCGATTTTCAATGATTAAAGATTGGAAGTTAATTAAGCAGGTGCACTCACATCTGTACGAGATGAGTCAGGGATTAAATACTTTGGATCCCATGTATTTGCTGGTTATTAATCATTAAGCATAGGATTTTATGAAGCTCTCTCGTACCCTGTAGACCTCTTGGAATACTTACTTGCTAATGCATTATTTTTTTTTTCCTCCTCTAATTTAAAAGAATGTAATTAAAAAAGAATTTGACAATTAATTCTAAACAGGTGAGCACGAATTCCAGAGATTATGACTGCAAGTCTACTGAGTCATTGGTATTCATGAGATTTTTTTTTAAATGATGAAACCAATCCGGATAGTAAATCCTTATTTTTCAGGGGGAAAAATAAAATTAGTTAAACAAATGAAGAAAACTATGACAAATGACTAAACAAGTCCTTTTTTGTTTCTAGGGGGGTTCCTCAAACAAAATCTGTAAAGGCTCTACCACCTTTATATTCCATTTTGAATGTACAGTGCTAATTTACAGTACATTTCATTAACCTCATTTAAAGAGCTTGTAGATTTGACTGTAAACTCCAGGAAACAAACCATGGTACAGTATATCTAAATGTTCATGTTCTAAGCAGCTAACAAAGGTTTTTTTGTAGACTGTACACTATTTTGTTCTAAAATAATTTGAATGGAACCATAGTTTGTGGTTCAATGTTATAAAAATGTATGTAAAGTGAATGTTATCTTTGATCTTTTATTTTTTTATGATCATTTATGTTTCTTAAAATTTTTAACACAATATATGTCAGTTTCACATTATAAATGAGTACTATGCACAAAAAGAAAATTAAAAAAAAGGGGTAACATAAGATTTAAAAATTTTCAATATCTTAATCTTGAGTGTTAGGATTTGACTTATTTTCTGTTATTACTTTACATTACGAAGAATCAAAATATGGATCTTTGATCTGTGTACCATTCTTCCCACATATGATACAACCTTGAAAATTTCGATTAAGATATTGCAAACATTTTTTTCATAGTGGGGATTAGGGATGGCCGGTTCGCGGATCCGAACCCGGATCCGCCGCGGACTTATCCTGTTCGCGAACGGCGGATTTTTCCGGATATTCCGCCTTCTGAACTTCCGAACCGCAGATTTCTCGTATCTTCGAAAATACATATTTTCGAAAATTTTCGAAATTACGAGGATTCCTTGCATTTTCGGAAATACGTATTTTCGAAAATTTTCGGAATTACGAGGATTTCTCGTATTTTCGTGTTTTTTTTAATTTTAATGGGTCCGCTCGAGGATTTTCAAATTTTTTCGAAAATTCGCAGATCCTCGAGCGGACTGGATTTTGCGAAGTTCGGACATCTCTAGTGGGGATGAAATCATTTTTTAAATGTTTAGTTTCAATATAGTTCTTCTTTAAGTTTTTCTTAAGGTGGCCATACACATGCGATTTCCATCGCAATGAACCGCCACACATGTAAACGGTCGTATGGCCATAAACGTAAACGATCGTATCAGCTCCCTTTGCTAAAGAAAAGGGAGCCGATAATGACAGCCAGAAAATTTCTGTCTTTCTAAACTTTTCGCAACTATGGCCGTTCGTCGGCACTACAGTTGATCGGGAAAAGCCCATACACTTGAACGATAATGGGTAAATCCCGTTGTGGAACGACAGGATTTATCCATTATCGTTCATATGTATGGCCACCTTTACTGCAATTATATACAACCTGCTCTGATTGGTTCTACAGGAAATGTGATTGGTTTTAGACCAATTAGATATTTTAGTGATGCTTAGGAAAACTTGCTCATATATAATGGCTTTATTAAGACCTTAGTAATGGTACTGCCACCAATTGGCCATCAAACCAAACTAAGGTAAATTTGAGCAGCAATATAAAAAGGGGAATAGATTCAAGAGAGAAAAATATTATTCTCCCTCTTTACAAGGCACTGGTAAGGCCTCATTTGGAATATGCGGTGCAGTTTTGGAATCCCATATACAAAAGGGACATCTTGGAAATTGAGGCAGTTCAGAGAAGGGCAACTAAATTAATAAGGGGAATGGAGGGGCTTGAATATGCAGGCAGATTAGACAAGTTAGGGCTGTTTACATTGGAGAAGCGGCGGTTGCGTGGGGACATGATAACCTTGTACAAATATATTAATGGCCCATACAATGAGCTCTCTGGTGTATTGTTCACTAATAGGTCATATCAGAGGACACGTGGACATCCTTTAAGGTTGGAAGAAAAGAAGTTTCATCTTCAGGTTAGGAAAGGATTCTTTACAGTGAGAACGGTGAAACTGTGGAACTGTCTTCCAGCAGAGGTGGTAATGGCAAGTTCATTGAATAACTTTAAAAAAGGCCTGGATAAGTTTCTAAAACTAAAGAATATTGAGAATTACTGGTATTAATGCATATAGATCTGGTTGATCCAGGGATACTTTCCGATTGCCGTTTGGAGTCAGGAAGGAATTTTTTCCCCCTTTTTAGCTGGTTTTTTTTGCCTTCCTCTGGATCAACTGTTAGGTAGGGTTAAAAAAAAAAAAAAAAAGTGAATAGGTTGGACTTGATGGACGTATGTCTTTATTCAACCTTAATTACTATGTTACTATGTTACTATGTATAAAACAATGTATCAATTGCCTTATGAAGTCATTCATAAACAAATGTACAATGAGGTAATTTATATGAGAATTCAAAAAAATATCAGACCCATCATTGAATAAACTGCCCTACATAAACCAATTAATAAAATCATGGCTACTTTTAGAGAGGCAAGTGAAACTGTAATGCATGAGCAAATCCCAAGCTTTCCTTTAGTGCAGATTTCCCAATCTTCACCATCATCTTCACCTATAGTCAAGTTCCGTTTGTCGCCAGGCAATCAGTGCCTAGACAAGCGTGGTTGCCCCCAGGGCTTGGGATGCAAGGAATCTGCAATGAGCCCAGGAAAGCCTGGAAAGCCTGGTGCAACAGGATAACTGTATACTGGAGGAATAATATACAATGGACAGGATAATAGGAGGAGGGAGAACAGACAAAACCAGAAATATGGAGACCAGAGACACAAAGGAGGAAAAGGAAGAACAAAGGTCAAAACTAGGCAAGTCCAGAACCTGAGTTCAAACATAGTGTGGTACAAAAGGGTCAGGCAAATCAGAGTCAAAACATAGCAAAGGTCGGCCCAGGCAGCAAACAAGAATAGTCACAGCATAGCAAATATTAGTCCAGGTAGCAAAGGTCAAGATCAGAGAGACAGAAAACAGAACAATCGCACCACCAGCAGGGTAGAAAACTAAACGATATTACGGGCAAGTACGTGAGGGTCAGATAGTCAGAGGAAAGGAAAAGGAGCAGATAGGCCCATTCAAACTAAAGCAGTACAACACACACACAGAGCTAATGTACCACACCTTCTCTCACAGGTTCCAAACAAACACACTGTTAGCCCTAACCCAGAAGCAGACACAGAGACTACTGGAGACGTCTCAGAAAATGTGCATAGCCGCGTGTACAAACAGGTAAGGAACGCCGGTTCTAAAAGAAAAATTCATTTTATCAGTTCTGTGCAGAGTCAGAAAAAAAGTGTTTTAGCATTTAAGGAATTGCACACTAAAAAAATACTTTGCCTAATTTCAATCTATAAATAAATACATTATTATTATTATTATTATTATTATTATTATTATTGATTTATATAGTGCCAACATCTTCTGTGGCGCTTTACAATTACATAGTCATTCATTACATACAGGGTAATACAGGTTATACAAAGTCATACATATTACATACACAGGTAATACATAATATGAGTTTCTTACAGCAATAATGTTATACAATAGGAGAGATGACAATTAATACATGGAAACAGCACTTATTCTGAGGTGTTTGTGTTGCTGCATGACTTTATTCCATTACCTGTTTTGCTTAAGCTCAGACCCCTAGCCCCCTGTCAGACTACCTGACTCTCTGTGAGGGCAAGCATGCTCAGTAATCCCTATGAGGCAGCATTGGGAAAGGGAATTTCCCCCATGCACTTCACGTACCAACTGCCACAACTGCTAGCTACAGCAAAAGTATACATAACAGAAAAGTTTATGATACTAAGGCACTTGATTGACAGCTGAAATGTAAGATGTTTGGATATCTAAAGAAATAGGGGACAGGTCAACCAAAACTGGTACAGTGATAGTTGGAAAGAATTATAGTTTCCTTTAATGGGCAATTTAAAAAAATTCCCAGTGTACATATCCTTTAACATGTCCTTTAAAGATAAATTGTCTGGGAATATGCATTAAATAATCCCCTTATCTTCTTTAAAAAATTTCTGAATTTCGTGAATAAGCTAAATAAACTTAGAATTATCTTTTACGCAATAAAAAGGACCTACTGTAACTTTCACTTTATGTGAATGTATTAATACTGAATTAATTACAATCACATATTTTTAATTCATGTATTTTAGTAAACCCGTCATTTTGTAAACCAACCTGAAAATATAAAAGCAGATGAATGTGTCCCCCCCCTCTGCCCGTAGATATAAGGGAACATCATAAGGAGAAGGATATAGTGGATGTGTCAGAGAAACATATCAGGCAGTTTATCATTTCCACGTGCGGCGGGCTGAAATGTGATTAAACTATCGTGCGCCTGCAATAACAAGAGCCTCCATATTTCTCTTTCAACTGGGATTGTTGTTTTTTTCCCTGAGCCTTCTCGAGTAAATTAGCACCTTGATAATAAGGACTGATTAAGAGACAAATCTTTTCCTATATTGTTCTTTTTAATAAAAGTCAGAGGTGAATATTTCAAATTGACTTTACAGCCCAAAACCGAATGGCCCATTATGATTTTTTTTCCCAATTTAGTTGGTTTTACTTTGTTTTACAGTTTAGTGTTCCCTATTTAAACTGTTTATTTGGCTTCTGAACAAATTAACATTGCTCCTTTCGAGAGATGAATCGGGGCTGTTATTTTTCATCTATTTCTTTTGTTTATTAGGAAATGTCTAATTAAACCAGGTAATGTGTATTATTTTGGCATGAAACATCCTGGCATAATTATTTCTTGTGTTATTCTGACAATAAAAACTTCTAGAAGACTTTGTAAAATATAATAGAAAGGTAAAAGGATTAATGTATTTATCCTTCAACAATTCCTTGTTCTCTTCTCTCTAGTTTCCAGGAAAACAATACTTAGAAATATTAACTTTTGGGTATGATAAGGCAGCATATTTTAGAAGATACTTACCGCCATACCTGCTGTCATGAAGAGACCATAAATGACATCACCAGAAGTCCACCGCTTCTCCAGCACCCCGGGGGGGGGGGTGTATATAAGGTCAGGAGTCTGCTAGTATTTAGCACTGTGATTATTCACTTGGTGGAGATGTCTGAGCCAGGCCATAGAACTGATAACAGACCACATAGCAGTAGACTGAGGAGGCATATAAGGTCAGGTGTCTGCTAGTATTTAGTAGAGATGGACGAACTTTGGAAAGTTTGGTCCGTTTTTGAACTTTTGAACTATATGGAAAGTTTGAAAGTTCGAAAACCGACCCATTAAAGTCAATGGGAGTCAAATAGTTCGAAAAGATCTAATGAAATACAATTAAAATATCAATGGTAACTTAATGTAAATGGCTGTGGGACCTGGGAAATGGTCTGGGGAACACGTTTGAATATCCAGGACTTTTAAAAACTCGATATTACTCTCATGCACGCTACTTTTGAGCTCTCGCTTTCGATCATTCGATATTTATCCCATGAACGACTCGCGTATTCGATGCTCGCGTATAGGTATAATGGACATTTTACTCGCCGATTCGATGGTCACATATAGGTATAATAGACATTTTACTCGCGGATTCGATGCTTGAGTATATGTATAATGGACATTTTACTCGCGGATTCGATGCTTGCGTCTAGGTATAATGGACATTTTACTCGCGGATTCGATGCTTGCGTCTAGGTATAATGGACATTTTACTCGTGGATTTGATGCTTACATCTAGGTATAATGGACATTTTACTCGCATATTTGATTTCCTCGAACAGCCGGGCATTTGATAATTATCGAAAGTCCAGAAAATATCGAAAATCCGGGTCCGGAGTCCGTTTGAACTCGAATAGTTCGACTTGAACTCGAGTTCGAGTTCTAGTCCATCTCTAGTATTTAGCACTGTGATTATGCACTTGGTGGAGATGTCTGAGCCAGGCCATGGAACTGATAACAGACCAAACAGCAGTAGACTGAGGAGGCTAATCCATCCAGTGATTTACAGAGCTGATCTTTTCAGATTAGGCATGGGTGAATGGTGTCAGCCAGATACCACCATTCTGTGACGCTTATGTAACTCTATTCCTTATATCTCAAGGTTTAGCAATTGCATCTTTGTATATAATAATTTTTTATGTATAACATATTTCTGAAGGACTTACTGTCTGTACAAGGCTTTATGTATCTTGCTACTGTAAACCCTACAACCTGCTATTTTTCATAAGAGCACATGTCTTGGATTCAACCTCGAATAAATGGAAATGGTTATTTCCTAGCGGTCCCGTTTAGAAGAACTTTAAGATCTGCAGTGTCCTCCCGATGGACATAACCTTAAATAATAATCTCCATCTCTACTTGATCCATCATCTGATCAAAAATTCAGCTTGTCTCGAAACTGGTATTTACTGTTATTCCTTAAGCGCCCCCCCCCCTTGTTTATTTGAAATGCACATTATAATATATACATTCTATATATACATATTAAACCCTTATTATTTACATACATTTTGAGGTTTAACTAATGGCATTAGGAATATAGACATGATAAATACCAGTATTGTAGGAGACCAGTTTGGTTCTGGTCTTTTAAAAAGCTGATCGCGGGTATCTTTACTGCATACACACAATCAGCTGTTTAAACACAGCTGATTGCGGAGTCTCAGGGGAGGGGGGATTTCAGGGGCCCGGCCTCCAATCTCAAGGGGGGGCCTTGAGCTGTTGCTACCTCTTTCCTATTTAACTGAGTACATATATAATCAGCCCGAAACTGGGATTCATCACTATTTATAATCAAGCTTTGCAGTCTATCTTTCAGAAAGTTCTCTGTCCAATGACATGTACTGTAGCATAGTCAAGACCACTGGATAACATATTCTGGGGCTGTATCAAGTGCTTGTGCAAAATCAAAATCACATTCCAATGAATACTTAAGGTTGATATCATTCCAGGCTGATATGCCATTTTAATTTAATTGATGTTACCTTTTAACAGAACAAGTCTATTAGGCTGTGTACACATGTTCCAATATTTCTAAAACATCAGAGGTAACTTTCAGCTGCAACAAAATGATGTACTGTAGGTCAAAAGCTCCATATCAGAATTTCCATCATACAGTACTGTACAATTTGTCCGATCATGCAGTCTGCAACAGAGTTCAATTGGATAAAAATATCAGCAAGTGTGTACCCGGTCTTACATAGACTTTCTTTAGTTAGCGAGGAAAGATATCCACATAATTGACTTTAATTCCGTATTTTCTATGGATTATCATAATGTGCATTACCCGATTAAAATGTATCGAGCCATGTAAATCTAACAATGATCAGTTTGACCATTAAGCTTGCCTATTGATTTTAAATCCATATTCCAGTAACTCATAAACTTTACATTTAGTCCACAGTAAACTCATTTTTTAAATTAAAATGAGAGAGAAATCTGACCTGAACAAAATGGACGCCTGGCTACAATAATCCCAAAAATAGAAATAACTCAAATACTAGAATTTCACACCTAAGCAAAGACGTTAGTGAATTACCCATTAGATTATCTGTCACTTGCCTGGATAATCCAATCTGTTTGTGAGGTACAGCCAATCAAAGTTAGAAATGGGAGAATTTTAGTGCAAATCCAACATTAAGCTAATCTATTGAGGCTGCCCTAACCATGTATAATAACTGATAACTTCATATAAACCTGCTCCACCTGTCAGATAATCAAATGGTGCAAACTTTAACCCATTTCTTAACCTCCAAAGCTGTGCACATGGCAGTGAAATTGCTGGCTACTCTTT
Source organism: Hymenochirus boettgeri (assembly GCA_019447015.1). Lineage (NCBI taxonomy): Eukaryota > Metazoa > Chordata > Amphibia > Anura > Pipidae > Hymenochirus > Hymenochirus boettgeri. The sequence continues at coordinate 409,146,687 of CM033469.1, read as the reverse complement.
GTAAAACCAATTCATAAGGCTAAGTATCAGTTTATTAAATGAATGTTGCGTGGCTAGGCTGATTTGTAATTGGCAGCACTCGGACAACTCCCCTTACACGTGGTGCATCTCATCCAATGGAAACGTAGATACGTGCATACATCAAAGATAGCAGGATGCGCTACTCACATTAAAAGGTTCCTTTATTGAAGTATCCTTGAAAAATTATCAGTAACACAGAGTTAAGGGTAATAACACGGACCCTACCCCCAGCCACCCTCCTGATGCTTTTTGTGGAAACCTCTGAGGAAGTGGGTCTCCACGAAACACATTAGGTGGGTGGCTGGGGGTAGGGTCTGTGTCCCTACCATGTATCTCTGTCTTACTGATCATTTTTAAATGATACTTTAATAAAGGAACCTTTTAACGTGGGTAGCACATTGTGGTATCTTTGATGTATGGCTATACATTATGCTTCTAATGGAAACGTTGACCAGCCTTTCAGCTTGTTCATTTTATTTGTGTTGGGGTTTAACAGTAACAGGTGTATAAGAATTGTGCAAGAATTCTGAGTTGTGGCTTCCACAATAAGGCCATATAAAGCTTTCAATTTTTTGCTGTCAGTCCACCAAAACAGAATACTAGAATAAATATATTACATCTATACAGGGAGAAACTGTTGAAGTATATCCTATGGCATTCATGCTTAAACAGAGTGTATTACACAGGTTGTCCATAGGAGGCAGTGGGTTTAATGTGTTATTGTAATATATGCTATACTCTCTACCTCTCCTCCTTAAATTCTATGATTCTTTAAGCACATGTGATGTTACAATGGTGCTGTTATGCTGTTTCATAATGCTAAAACTATTTATTCATATAAGTGAGGTCTGCTTCTTTAAAAATAATTCTTAATTACATAATAAAGTTAATTAGTAATGTAATTATTTTGGCCACTAGCAGTCACTGTTTGACTGGGCTTTAGAGATGAACTAATGAGGAACAGAATGCCATTCACTTATTTAAAATGTTGTCTATAGTACAATATAAAATAAACAGTTCTGGCACATTATACTTGTCCCTTCTATATTATGTTATAATTATCTTTCTATCTTCTATCCTCATCTACTTCCATCTCCTTGAGTTTATATTTAAAGAAAGTTTAACGAGAAACCAATTTCACGGTGAAGTATTCACGCTAAAAGGGACACTACAACAATGTTGGCAGATTCCATATTTTTGGGGGCAACATAGCAAAGTAAATGAGAGGTACATTTAAATAATAAAAAAAAACACCATTAGCTGCTTAAGACGTGAACAGGCAAATTTGATTGACCATTAATCATATGTACTAAGCGCTGCAAATTTAAATGTCAGTATTTTGCTTTTCCGGAAAGCAAAGCGAGATGTTAAATCAAATAACAAATGTTTGTACTCTAATCTTGAGCACATTATAGACACTTTTATGCATGATTTGTGATCATCTGTCTAAAACGTGCTGGCCATAATAGAAAGGTAAACGTGGTTGAGTATTGCTGTTGCAGATAGTGATGAACAATGAAAGGAACAAGACCTTACTAGAGTCCAACCGGCATGTTTAGGACTGGACTAAAAAGTAGTAGACAAAAGAATTCCATTTTACATTAAGTGTTTTGAATGATTCTATATAACATACATGCCTTGAGTTATTTTCTGGGTATTTCAGCTGTATGTTTAAGTAAAATTAATGTTTTCCAAAATGCATTAGAGAAGAACCCTATTAAGGTGGGCTCAAGCAGATTGTTGGTAAGAAGGGAGGATGAAAAATAGAAACATTTAAATGCAGCAGAGTTGTTTGTTTTTATAAATTAGATTTTTTTACCCAATGGTTTTACCCAGTGGGTAACAGATTTTCTCACAGACAAAAGCTGTGCATTAAAATGTGAAATGTTTCAAACATTTTGAAAACTGTGAGGAATACTCGAATAGGAATTATTGGCATTAAGCAGGTGTCTAGGCTGTTATCTATTTTAATAAGGTGTTTGAAACTGTCTTGCTAAAGGTACAGTACCAATATTTATACTTACTTCAAATCCATCTGGTCAGACTAATACATCTAAAACAATGACGTGGGAGATATACAGAAAATATCAGCTTAGGAAAGGACTGCATTGTGCTCTGTGGAAAAGGATTTAGTAAACTTTTATTTGCTAACTAGACAAGTTTGACAATTTTTCAATAATCCTTAATTTACTTCTTTCAATTTATTTATTTAACTAATACAATGAATCATCGTATTTAATCTTTGTCCATGATTAATTAATAGCTATCATGGTCTAGCATTTAAATAATATTGTTTTCTATGAAACCATTTTTCAAACTAATATGTTAAATATACAAGGCCTCTACCAATTGCCCCACTGGTGTAGATATTTAATCAAGAAAAACAGTGAGAAATAGATGAATCTGGGGTTCCTATTATTACTTGGTTTGGTTTGTTCTTTTTTTTAGCCTTTTATTTTTCTTGTTACTTGTCAGTCACATTAATATTTCTAACCAGTAGATTTTACTGTTTACATTATTACTCTACACTTATCATGCAGAATGTGGAAGAAGTCGAGCACCTCCCTCTAAATTGATATAGTAGAATAGAAAAACTCCCCAACTAAGAATACAAAAAAATTCTAAAACACAATATTGTGTCGTTGCCTTAAAAATTGTCTTACTAAACGGCAAAAATACACAAAGCACAAATGTTACCTATTTATTAGTCTTAATAAGTGATGAGAACCAGTTTTGATTCAAACCTAGTTTTATTTTTGAACTGCCGGTTTCAGAACAGATTTGCTGAAATCTTCGAAAATCGGAAAAATTGGAACGCAAATATTCTATAATCGAAAAACCAGAAATTATCATTGAAATTTGCTAAATTATTTGCGCTCAAATTAGATTTTTAGAACTTCAATAGATTCCGCAAAACTCGGAATGAAACTCGCCAATTTGGTTTATCTCTAGTCTTTATATAAACACAACTAACAAAAATTTTTACAATAATTTAATTCCTATATTATATTTTTTCTTTAAAATTCAGTGTTACAATTCTACACCTTTCCTAACATAATAATACATTAAAACAACAACACAAGTCCATCATCTCCAACTAGGCCAATCTGTGCATGTGTGATCCATTAGGAAACATTGGCCAAGTCAACTAAGAAGAAATGTTCAATTTAATATTTGGTTGAAATCACTTTTCTAGATGATAAAGATTGATGATAATGCAACATGGCAACAAAGTAGTGAGTAATGGACATAACACATCACTTAACTTAGATAGATGGACTGACCTTTGGAAACACTTATTAGTATTATTTTATGAAAGCAGCAGAAAAACTGAAATATGTTGATTCATTATAATGAGACTGATCTATGGCTGATTGCCGTGCATATTTCTGATTATCACACATTTTATACAGTCAATCTGTGTTAGAGAAATTGTAAAATACATGTTAATATATTTTTATTGTATAAGAGATATAAATGAAAATGTCTGGTCAAATAGATGATAATAATTTGGACTCAATCATTTCAGAGTTTTTATTTATCATTTTACACAAGATATGAAAGAGACACAATCTCTAATATTATGATATTCAAACAAAATATTCCAAGTTTACCAGTTATCCATACAGTCTGCTAGAATCCTTGAGAGTCTTAGCCATACATCAAATAGATGTTAGGCGGATTGGACATTCAATAGTTGAATTAACCTGATATATATTGAGATCTCGTGACAATTGTCTTTAAAGTCCATTTATTTTGCTATGTAATGTTGATCCTAAATAGAGAGTGGTTCTGTAGAATGGGTCAAAATTTCGTGGAACCGAAAATCTGACTCAAACCAAACTGAAGCAGAATTTTCGTCATGGAATTTCTGTACTGTTTTAGACAATTAATTTCAACTTTCAACTCAGGATTTTGTTTATATTTCTCAAAGTTCCACTCCCGAAATGATTGATTCATCCTTTGAGCCAAGTTTGTATGACCATATTATTAGCAAACTGATCTGGGATGATAAATTGTAGAATAATGAAAAGAAATGCATCATATTATTCATTTTTACTATGGGCTAATCAAGGTGCTGTAACGTTAAGATATATTAATGAGAAATTTTAAGGGCAATGCATTTATGGAAACTAAAAAAAGTAAAACCAGTAATATCAGGCTAGCGTGGATTTTTCGCTAACTTTATGGTACCTGCGCCATTCCTGAAACTTTTTGGCAATAGTGCAGTGCAGCCTATGTAATATTTCACAGTTATGTTTTGCTCTACCACATGGAGGCGCAAACAGTAACTTCTTACCTGACTGTCCTGTAATGTAATCCTGCAAAGGGATTATTGCATTGTGGGATCTCAGGCAGGTTTTCTTTAATGCATCTTCCCATTTGTATCTGTACAGATTTTCCCATGAGGCCTTCTTTCTGTTTGTGTAGTCTGATTTACTGATATCGGGTGCAATATTTCTGCTCTAAACTTGCATCAGAGCCCTAGGGTACATCTATTTTAAGGCCTAGTACACATGGGCAGGCATATCTTCTTTATTATTGCAGACAGACCAACTGATTGATCAACCAATAGGTAGTCGGTAATATAGTATTTCCACCTGAACAATTTTGCAGTCTATTTAATACTACAGGATCAACCGTGATCTTATTCTCATTGTAAGCAATTGGTTGAATAAAAAAATGACGGGCAAAAAGGCAACGTGCCTGAAGTGCTTTGTGTGCACGCTTCTAGACACAATATATCCATTTTTAGACAGAATCTAATTTTGAAGAGGTTTGTTTAATAAATTGTTGAATTAGTATTTGTTTTCTGATTTATGATACTTCCATCGGAGATGAACATTTATTAATTTCAAAAAGGGCAGTTTCTATAAACAAAAAGCAATATATACTGTCCGTACCTCCAGGGTCTGATTTCAATTAAAGGATAACTCCTAGTACAAGTGATTCTATTTGTATTATTGAATCATTCATGTATTCAGTTGCGATACTGACAGTGATTCTTAATATCTTTACATCAAAGAGTATCCATCCTAGACCAGTTGGATTCATTGCTGGGTTCTAGTAGGGCGTTTGTTACGGAATTCAATGTACTCGTTTAATGACAAACTACAGCTTTAAAGGGAAACTAAACTGGATTAAGTAAGTAATGAAACTTGTAGCTATTTTCACAGGGAGGTGAGAACTCTTATCCCGACGTCCCTGTGAATAATAGAATGCCTGGGTAACAGTGCTTCATTTACCTACTGGCGTTACACTCGCAGCTCCTTCCGAGGCATGCTGTCCCAATCGCGCTCCTATTTTTCAGATTGGCACACATATGCCGCAGAGAGGAGCTTGGACGGGACACAGCGCCATCTGCTGGGGAGAAGCTGCAAATAGATTGCTAATAGGTAAGTGTTACCCAGGTGTTCTATTATTTAGAAAAAGTGTTTTCACCTCCCTGGGAATAAAAGCTACAGATTCTATTTACTTAATGAAGTACATAATGAGTTTCTGCAAACAAGGAATGTTGCAAGTTACTGGTATTGATACATGAAGTAGAGTTGGGAAAGGGTTTGTCACTGTGAGAATGGTAAAGCTATGGAACTGTCTTCCAGTGGACATTGTAATGGCAGGTTCATTGGTCAGTTTTAATAAAAAGCTGGATGAGTTTCTACAAACAAGGAATGTTACAAGTTACTGGTATTGACACATAAAGTAGAGTTGGGAAAGGGTTTGTCACTGTGAGAATTTTGTTCTAAAATAATTTGAATGGAACCATAGTTTGTGGTTCAATGCTATAAAAATGTATGTAAAGTGAATGTTATCTTTGATCTTTTATTTTTTTATGATCATTTATGTTTCTTAAAATTTTTAACACAATATATGTCAGTTTCACATTATAAATGAGTACTATGCACAAAAAGAAAATTAAAAAAAAGGGGTAACATAAGATTTAAAAATTTTCAATATCTTAATCTTGAGTGTTAGGATTTGACTTATTTTCTGTTATTACTTTACATTACGAAGAATCAAAATATGGATCTTTGATCTGTGTACCATTCTTCCCACATATGATACAACCTTGAAAATTTCGATTAAGATATTGCAAACATTTTTTTCATAGTGGGGATTAGGGATGGCCGGTTCGCGGATCCGAACCCGGATCCGCCGCGGACTTATCCTGTTCGCGAACGGCGGATTTTTCCGGATATTCCGCCTTCTGAACTTCCGAACCGCAGATTTCTCGTATCTTCGAAAATACATATTTTCGAAAATTTTCGAAATTACGAGGATTCCTTGCATTTTCGGAAATACGTATTTTCGAAAATTTTCGGAATTACGAGGATTTCTCGTATTTTCGTGTTTTTTTTAATTTTAATGGGTCCGCTCGAGGATTTTCAAATTTTTTCGAAAATTCGCAGATCCTCGAGCGGACTGGATTTTGCGAAGTTCGGACATCTCTAGTGGGGATGAAATCATTTTTTAAATGTTTAGTTTCAATATAGTTCTTCTTTAAGTTTTTCTTAAGGTGGCCATACACATGCGATTTCCATCGCAATGAACCGCCACACATGTAAACGGTCGTATGGCCATAAACGTAAACGATCGTATCAGCTCCCTTTGCTAAAGAAAAGGGAGCCGATAATGACAGCCAGAAAATTTCTGTCTTTCTAAACTTTTCGCAACTATGGCCGTTCGTCGGCACTACAGTTGATCGGGAAAAGCCCATACACTTGAACGATAATGGGTAAATCCCGTTGTGGAACGACAGGATTTATCCATTATCGTTCATATGTATGGCCACCTTTACTGCAATTATATACAACCTGCTCTGATTGGTTCTACAGGAAATGTGATTGGTTTTAGACCAATTAGATATTTTAGTGATGCTTAGGAAAACTTGCTCATATATAATGGCTTTATTAAGACCTTAGTAATGGTACTGCCACCAATTGGCCATCAAACCAAACTAAGGTAAATTTGAGCAGCAATATAAAAAGGGGAATAGATTCAAGAGAGAAAAATATTATTCTCCCTCTTTACAAGGCACTGGTAAGGCCTCATTTGGAATATGCGGTGCAGTTTTGGAATCCCATATACAAAAGGGACATCTTGGAAATTGAGGCAGTTCAGAGAAGGGCAACTAAATTAATAAGGGGAATGGAGGGGCTTGAATATGCAGGCAGATTAGACAAGTTAGGGCTGTTTACATTGGAGAAGCGGCGGTTGCGTGGGGACATGATAACCTTGTACAAATATATTAATGGCCCATACAATGAGCTCTCTGGTGTATTGTTCACTAATAGGTCATATCAGAGGACACGTGGACATCCTTTAAGGTTGGAAGAAAAGAAGTTTCATCTTCAGGTTAGGAAAGGATTCTTTACAGTGAGAACGGTGAAACTGTGGAACTGTCTTCCAGCAGAGGTGGTAATGGCAAGTTCATTGAATAACTTTAAAAAAGGCCTGGATAAGTTTCTAAAACTAAAGAATATTGAGAATTACTGGTATTAATGCATATAGATCTGGTTGATCCAGGGATACTTTCCGATTGCCGTTTGGAGTCAGGAAGGAATTTTTTCCCCCTTTTTAGCTGGGTTTTTTTGCCTTCCTCTGGATCAACTGTTAGGTAGGGTTAAAAAAAAAAAAAAAAGTGAATAGGTTGGACTTGATGGACGTATGTCTTTATTCAACCTTAATTACTATGTTACTATGTTACTATGTATAAAACAATGTATCAATTGCCTTATGAAGTCATTCATAAACCAATGTACAATGAGGTAATTTATATGAGAATTCAAAAAAATATCAGACCCATCATTGAATAAACTGCCCTACATAAACCAATTAATAAAATCATGGCTACTTTTAGAGAGGCAAGTGAAACTGTAATGCATGAGCAAATCCCAAGCTTTCCTTTAGTGCAGATTTCCCAATCTTCACCATCATCTTCACCTATAGTCAAGTTCCGTTTGTCGCCAGGCAATCAGTGCCTAGACAAGCGTGGTTGCCCCCAGGGCTTGGGATGCAAGGAATCTGCAATGAGCCCAGGAAAGCCTGAAAAGCCTGGTGCAATAGGATAACTGTATACTGGAGGAATAATATACAATGGACAGGATAATAGGAGGAGGGAGAACAGACAAAACCAGAAATATGGAGACCAGAGACACAAAGGAGGAAAAGGAAGAACAAAGGTCAAAACTAGGCAAGTCCAGAACCTGAGTTCAAACATAGTGTGGTACAAAAGGGTCAGGCAAATCAGAGTCAAAACATAGCAAAGGTCGGCCCAGGCAGCAAACAAGAATAGTCACAGCATAGCAAATATTAGTCCAGGTAGCAAAGGTCAAGATCAGAGAGACAGAAAACAGAACAATCGCACCACCAGCAGGGTAGAAAACTAAACGATATTACGGGCAAGTACGTGAGGGTCAGATAGTCAGAGGAAAGGAAAAGGAGCAGATAGGCCCATTCAAACTAAAGCAGTACAACACACACACAGAGCTAATGTACCACACCTTCTCTCACAGGTTCCAAACAAACACACTGTTAGCCCTAACCCAGAAGCAGACACAGAGACTACTGGAGACGTCTCAGAAAATGTGCATAGCCGCGTGTACAAACAGGTAAGGAACGCCGGTTCTAAAAGAAAAATTCATTTTATCAGTTCTGTGCAGAGTCAGAAAAAAAGTGTTTTAGCATTTAAGGAATTGCACACTAAAAAAATACTTTGCCTAATTTCAATCTATAAATAAATACATTATTATTATTATTATTATTATTATTATTATTATTGATTTATATAGTGCCAACATCTTCTGTGGCGCTTTACAATTACATAGTCATTCATTACATACAGGGTAATACAGGTTATACAAAGTCATACATATTACATACACAGGTAATACATAATATGAGTTTCTTACAGCAATAATGTTATACAATAGGAGAGATGACAATTAATACATGGAAACAGCACTTATTCTGAGGTGTTTGTGTTGCTGGATGACTTTATTCCAGTACCTGTTTTGCTTAAGCTCAGACCCCTAGCCCCCTGTCTGACTACCTGACTCTCTGTGAGGGCAAGCATGCTCAGTAATCCCTATGAGGCAGCATTGGGAAAGGGAATTTCCCCCATGCACTTCACGTACCAACTGCCACAACTGCTAGCTACAGCAAAAGTATACATAACAGAAAAGTTTATGATACTAAGGCACTTGATTGACAGCTGAAATGTAAGATGTTTGGATATCTAAAGAAATAGGGGACAGGTCAACCAAAACTGGTACAGTGATAGTTGGAAAGAATTATAGTTTCCTTTAATGGGCAATTTAAAAAAATTCCCAGTGTACATATCCTTTAACATGTCCTTTAAAGATAAATTGTCTGGGAATATGCATTAAATAATCCCCTTATCTTCTTTAAAAAATTTCTGAATTTCGTGAATAAGCTAAATAAACTTAGAATTATCTTTTACGCAATAAAAAGGACCTACTGTAACTTTCACTTTATGTGAATGTATTAATACTGAATTAATTACAATCACATATTTTTAATTCATGTATTTTAGTAAACCCGTCATTTTGTAAACCAACCTGAAAATATAAAAGCAGATGAATGTGTCCCCCCCCTCTGCCCGTAGATATAAGGGAACATCATAAGGAGAAGGATATAGTGGATGTGTCAGAGAAACATATCAGGCAGTTTATCATTTCCACGTGCGGCGGGCTGAAATGTGATTAAACTATCGTGCGCCTGCAATAACAAGAGCCTCCATATTTCTCTTTCAACTGGGATTGTTGTTTTTTTCCCTGAGCCTTCTCGAGTAAATTAGCACCTTGATAATAAGGACTGATTAAGAGACAAATCTTTTCCTATATTGTTCTTTTTAATAAAAGTCAGAGGTGAATATTTCAAATTGACTTTACAGCCCAAAACCGAATGGCCCATTATGATTTTTTTTCCCAATTTAGTTGGTTTTACTTTGTTTTACAGTTTAGTGTTCCCTATTTAAACTGTTTATTTGGCTTCTGAACAAATTAACATTGCTCCTTTCGAGAGATGAATCGGGGCTGTTATTTTTCATCTATTTCTTTTGTTTATTAGGAAATGTCTAATTAAACCAGGTAATGTGTATTATTTTGGCATGAAACATCCTGGCATAATTATTTCTTGTGTTATTCTGACAATAAAAACTTCTAGAAGACTTTGTAAAATATAATAGAAAGGTAAAAGGATTAATGTATTTATCCTTCAACAATTCCTTGTTCTCTTCTCTCTAGTTTCCAGGAAAACAATACTTAGAAATATTAACTTTTGGGTATGATAAGGCAGCATATTTTAGAAGATACTTACCGCCATACCTGCTGTCATGAAGAGACCATAAATGACATCACCAGAAGTCCACCGCTTCTCCAGCACCCCGGGGGGGGGGGTGTATATAAGGTCAGGAGTCTGCTAGTATTTAGCACTGTGATTATTCACTTGGTGGAGATGTCTGAGCCAGGCCATAGAACTGATAACAGACCACATAGCAGTAGACTGAGGAGGCATATAAGGTCAGGTGTCTGCTAGTATTTAGTAGAGATGGACGAACTTTGGAAAGTTTGGTCCGTTTTTGAACTTTTGAACTATATGGAAAGTTTGAAAGTTCGAAAACCGACCCATTAAAGTCAATGGGAGTCAAATAGTTCGAAAAGATCTAATGAAATACAATTAAAATATCAATGGTAACTTAATGTAAATGGCTGTGGGACCTGGGAAATGGTCTGGGGAACACGTTTGAATATCCAGGACTTTTAAAAACTCGATATTACTCTCATGCACGCTACTTTTGAGCTCTCGCTTTCGATCATTCGATATTTATCCCATGAACGACTCGCGTATTCGATGCTCGCGTATAGGTATAATGGACATTTTACTCGCCGATTCGATGGTCACATATAGGTATAATAGACATTTTACTCGCGGATTCGATGCTTGAGTATATGTATAATGGACATTTTACTCGCGGATTCGATGCTTGCGTCTAGGTATAATGGACATTTTACTCGCGGATTCGATGCTTGCGTCTAGGTATAATGGACATTTTACTCGTGGATTTGATGCTTACATCTAGGTATAATGGACATTTTACTCGCATATTTGATTTCCTCGAACAGCCGGGCATTTGATAATTATCGAAAGTCCAGAAAATATCGAAAATCCGGGTCCGGAGTCCGTTTGAACTCGAATAGTTCGACTTGAACTCGAGTTCGAGTTCTAGTCCATCTCTAGTATTTAGCACTGTGATTATGCACTTGGTGGAGATGTCTGAGCCAGGCCATGGAACTGATAACAGACCAAACAGCAGTAGACTGAGGAGGCTAATCCATCCAGTGATTTACAGAGCTGATCTTTTCAGATTAGGCATGGGTGAATGGTGTCAGCCAGATACCACCATTCTGTGACACTTATGTAACTCTATTCCTTATATCTCAAGGTTTAGCAATTGCATCTTTGTATATAATAATTTTTTATGTATAACATATTTCTGAAGGACTTACTGTCTGTACAAGGCTTTATGTATCTTGCTACTGTAAACCCTACAACCTGCTATTTTTCATAAGAGCACATGTCTTGGATTCAACCTCGAATAAATGGAAATGGTTATTTCCTAGCGGTCCCGTTTAGAAGAACTTTAAGATCTGCAGTGTCCTCCCGATGGACATAACCTTAAATAATAATCTCCATCTCTACTTGATCCATCATCTGATCAAAAATTCAGCTTGTCTCGAAACTGGTATTTACTGTTATTCCTTAAGCGCCCCCCCCCTTGTTTATTTGAAATGCACATTATAATATATACATTCTATATATACATATTAAACCCTTATTATTTACATACATTTTGAGGTTTAACTAATGGCATTAGGAATATAGACATGATAAATACCAGTATTGTAGGAGACCAGTTTGGTTCTGGTCTTTTAAAAAGCTGATCGCGGGTATCTTTACTGCATACACACAATCAGCTGTTTAAACACAGCTGATTGCGGAGTCTCAGGGGAGGGGGGATTTCAGGGGCCCGGCCTCCAATCTCAAGGGGGGGCCTTGAGCTGTTGCTACCTCTTTCCTATTTAACTGAGTACATATATAATCAGCCCGAAACTGGGATTCATCACTATTTATAATCAAGCTTTGCAGTCTATCTTTCAGAAAGTTCTCTGTCCAATGACATGTACTGTAGCATAGTCAAGACCACTGGATAACATATTCTGGGGCTGTATCAAGTGCTTGTGCAAAATCTAAATCACATTCCAATGAATACTTAAGGTTGATATCATTCCAGGCTGATATGCCATTTTAATTTAATTGATGTTACCTTTTAACAGAACAAGTCTATTAGGCTGTGTACACATGTTCCAATATTTCTAAAACATCAGAGGTAACTTTCAGCTGCAACAAAATGATGTACTGTAGGTCAAAAGCTCCATATCAGAATTTCCATCATACAGTACTGTACAATTTGTCCGATCATGCAGTCTGCAACAGAGTTCAATTGGATAAAAATATCAGCAAGTGTGTACCCGGTCTTACATAGACTTTCTTTAGTTAGCGAGGAAAGATATCCACATAATTGACTTTAATTCCGTATTTTCTATGGATTATCATAATGTGCATTACCCGATTAAAATGTATCGAGCCATGTAAATCTAACAATGATCAGTTTGACCATTAAGCTTGCCTATTGATCTTAAATCCATATTCCAGTAACTCATAAACTTTACATTTAGTCCACAGTAAACTCATTTTTTAAATTAAAATGAGAGAGAAATCTGACCTGAACAAAATGGACGCCTGGCTACAATAATCCCAAAAATAGAAATAACTCAAATACTAGAATTTCACACCTAAGCAAAGACGTTAGTGAATTACCCATTAGATTATCTGTCACTTGCCTGGATAATCCAATCTGTTTGTGAGGTACAGCCAATCAAAGTTAGAAATGGGAGAATTTTAGTGCAAATCCAACATTAAGCTAATCTATTGAGGCTGCCCTAACCATGTATAATAACTGATAACTTCATATAAACCTGCTCCACCTGTCAGATAATCAAATGGTACAAACTTTAACCCATTTCTTAACCTCCAAAGCTGTGCACATGGCAGTGAAATTGCTGGCTACTCTTTGTAAAACCAATTCATAAGGCTAAGTATCAGTTTATTAAATGAATGTTGCGTGGCTAGGCTGATTTGTAATTGGCAGCACTCGGACAACTCCCCTTACACGTGGTGCATCTCATCCAATGGAAACGTAGATACGTGCATACATCAAAGATAGCAGGATGCGCTACTCACATTAAAAGGTTCCTTTTAATGTGAAAAGGAATTATCAGTAACACAGAGTTAAGGGTAATAACACGGATCCTACCCCCAGCCACCCTCCTGATGCTTTTTGTGGAAACCTCTGAGGAAGTGGGTCTCCACGAAACACATTAGGTGGGTGGCTGGGGGTAGGGTCTTTGTCCCTACCATGTATCTCTGTCTTACTGATCATTTTTAAATGATACTTTAATAAAGGAACCTTTTAACGTGGGTAGCACATTGTGGTATCTTTGATGTATGGCTATACATTATGCTTCTAATGGAAATGTTGACCAGCCTTTCAGCTTGTTCATTTTATTTGTGTTGGGGTTTAACAGTAACAGGTGTATAAGAATTGTGCAAGAATTCTGAGTTGTGGCTTCCACAATAAGGCCATATAAAGCTTTCAATTTTTTGCTGTCAGTCCACCAAAACAGAATACTAGAATAAATATATTACATCTATACAGGGAGAAACTGTTGAAGTATATCCTATGGCATTCATGCTTAAACAGAGTGTATTACACAGGTTGTCCATAGGAGGCAGTGGGTTTAATGTGTTATTGTAATATATGCTATACTCTCTACCTCTCCTCCTTAAATTCTATGATTCTTTAAGCACATGTGATGTTACAATGGTGCTGTTATGCTGTTTCATAATGCTAAAACTATTTATTCATATAAGTGAGGTCTGCTTCTTTAAAAATAATTCTTAATTACATAATAAAGTTAATTAGTAATGTAATTATTTTGGCCACTAGCAGTCACTGTTTGACTGGGCTTTAGAGATGAACTAATGAGGAACAGAATGCCATTCACTTATTTAAAATGTTGTCTATAGTACAATATAAAATAAACAGTTCTGGCACATTATACTTGTCCCTTCTATATTATGTTATAATTATCATTCTATCTTCTATCCTCATCTACTTCCATCTCCTTGAGTTTATATTTAAAGAAAGTTTAACGAGAAACCAATTTCACGGTGAAGTATTCAGGCTAAAAGGGACACTACAACAATGTTGGCAGATTCCATATTTTTGGGGGCAACATAGCAAAGTAAATGAGAGGTACATTTAAATAATAAAAAAAAACACCATTAGCTGCTTAAGACGTGAACAGGCAAATTTGATTGACCATTAATCATATGTACTAAGCGCTGCAAATTTAAATGTCAGTATTTTGCTTTTCCGGAAAGCAAAGCGAGATGTTAAATCAAATAACAAATGTTTGTACTCTAATCTTGAGCACATTATAGACACTTTTATGCATGATTTGTGATCATCTGTCTAAAACGTGCTGGCCATAATAGAAAGGTAAACGTGGTTGAGTATTGCTGTTGCAGATAGTGATGAACAATGAAAGGAACAGGACCTTACTAGAGTCCAACCGGCATGTTTAGGACTGGACTAAAAAGTAGTAGACAAAAGAATTCCATTTTACATTAAGTGTTTTGAATGATTCTATATAACATACATGCCTTGAGTTATTTTCTGGGTATTTCAGCTGTATGTTTAAGTAAAATTAATGTTTTCCAAAATGCATTAGAGAAGAACCCTATTAAGGTGGGCTCAAGCAGATTGTTGGTAAGAAGGGAGGATGAAAAATAGAAACATTTAAATGCAGCAGAGTTGTTTGTTTTTATAAATTAGATTTTTTTACCCAATGGTTTTACCCAGTGGGTAACAGATTTTCTCACAGACAAAAGCTGTGCATTAAAATGTGAAATGTTTCAAACATTTTGAAAACTGTGAGGAATACTCGAATAGGAATTATTGGCATTAAGCAGGTGTCTAGGCTGTTATCTATTTTAATAAGGTGTTTGAAACTGTCTTGCTAAAGGTACAGTACCAATATTTATACTTACTTCAAATCCATCTGGTCAGACTAATACATCTAAAACAATGACGTGGGAGATATACAGAAAATATCAGCTTAGGAAAGGACTGCATTGTGCTCTGTGGAAAAGGATTTAGTAAACTTTTATTTGCTAACTAGACAAGTTTGACAATTTTTCAATAATCCTTAGTTTACTTCTTTCAATTTATTTATTTAACTAATACAATGAATCATCTTATTTAATCTTTGTCCATGATTAATTAATAGCTATCATGGTCTAGCATTTAAATAATATTGTTTTCTATGAAACCATTTTTCAAACTAATATGTTAAATATACAAGGCCTCTACCAATTGCCCCACTGGTGTAGATATTTAATCAAGAAAAACTGTGAGAAATAGATGAATCTGGGGTTCCTATTATTACTTGGTTTGGTTTGTTCTTTTTTTTAGCCTTTTATTTTTCTTGGTACTTGTCAGTCACATTAATATTTCTAACCAGTAGATTTTACTGTTTACATTATTACTCTACACTTATCATGCAGAATGTGGAAGAAGTCGAGCACCTCCCTCTAAATTGATATAGTAGAATAGAAAAACTCCCCAACTAAGAATACAAAAAAATTCTAAAACACAATATTGTGTCGTTGCCTTAAAAATTGTCTTACTAAACGGCAAAAATACACAAAGCACAAATGTTACCTATTTATTAGTCTTAATAAGTGATGAGAACCAGTTTTGATTCAAACCTAGTTTTATTTTTGAACTGCCGGTTTCAGAACAGATTTGCTGAAATCTTCGAAAATCGGAAAAATTGGAACGCAAATATTCTATAATCGAAAAACCAGAAATTATCATTGAAATTTGCAAAATTATTTGCGCTCAAATTAGATTTTTAGAACTTCAATAGATTCCGCAAAACTCGGAATGAAACTCGCCAATTTGGTTTATCTCTAGTCTTTATATAAACACAACTAACAAAAATTTTTACAATAATTTAATTCCTATATTATATTTTTTCTTTAAAATTCAGTGTTACAATTCTACACCTTTCCTAACATAATAATACATTAAAACAACAACACAAGTCCATCATCTCCAACTAGGCCAATCTGTGCATGTGTGATCCATTAGGAAACATTGGCCAAGTCAACTAAGAAGAAATGTTCAATTTAATATTTGGTTGAAATCACTTTTCTAGATGATAAAGATTGATGATAATGCAACATGGCAACAAAGTAGTGAGTAATGGACATAACACATCACTTAACTTAGATAGATGGACTGACCTTTGGAAACACTTATTAGTATTATTTTATGAAAGCAGCAGAAAAACTGAAATATGTTGATTCATTATAATGAGACTGATCTATGGCTGATTGCCGTGCATATTTCTGATTATCACACATTTTATACAGTCAATCTGTGTTAGAGAAATTGTAAAATACATGTTAATATATTTTTATTGTATAAGAGATATAAATGAAAATGTCTGGTCAAATAGATGATAATAATTTGGACTCAATCATTTCAGAGTTTTTATTTATCATTTTACACAAGATATGAAAGAGACACAATCTCTAATATTATGATATTCAAACAAAATATTCCAAGTTTACCAGTTATCCATACAGTCTGCTAGAATCCTTGAGAGTCTTAGCCATACATCAAATAGATGTTAGGCGGATTGGACATTCAATAGTTGAATTAACCTGATATATATTGAGATCTCGTGACAATTGTCTTTAAAGTCCATTTATTTTGCTATGTAATGTTGATCCTAAATAGAGAGTGGTTCTGTAGAATGGGTCAAAATTTCGTGGAACCGAAAATCTGACTCAAACCAAACTGAAGCAGAATTTTCGTCATGGAATTTCTGTACTGTTTTAGACAATTAATTTCAACTTTCAACTCAGGATTTTGTTTATATTTCTCAAAATTCCACTCCCGAAATGATTGATTCATCCTTTGAGCCAAGTTTGTATGACCATATTATTAGCAAACTGATCTGGGATGATAAATTGTAGAATAATGAAAAGAAATGCATCATATTATTCATTTTTACTATGGGCTAATCAAGGTGCTGTAACGTTAAGATATATTAATGAGAAATTTTAAGGGCAATGCATTTATGGAAACTAAAAAAAGTAAAACCAGTAATATCAGGCTAGCGTGGATTTTTCGCTAACTTTATGGTACCTGCGCCATTCCTGAAACTTTTTGGCAATAGTGCAGTGCAGCCTATGTAATATTTCACAGTTATGTTTTGCTCTACCACATGGAGGCGCAAACAGTAACTTCTTACCTGACTGTCCTGTAATGTAATCCTGCAAAGGGATTATTGCATTGTGGGATCTCAGGCAGGTTTTCTTTAATGCATCTTCCCATTTGTATCTGTACAGATTTTCCCATGAGGCCTTCTTTCTGTTTGTGTAGTCTGATTTACTGATATCGGGTGCAATATTTCTGCTCTAAACTTGCATCAGACCCCTAGGGTACATCCATTTTAAGGCCTAGTACACATGGGCAGGCATATCTTCTTTATTATTGCAGACAGACCAACTGATTGATCAACCAATCGGTAGTCGGTAATATAGTATTTCCACCTGAACAATTTTGCAGTCTATTTAATACTACAGGATCAACCGTGATCTTATTCTCATTGTAAGCAATTGGTTGAATAAAAAAATGACGGGCAAAAAGGCAACGTGCCTGAAGTGCTTTGTGTGCACGCTTCTAGACACAATATATCCATTTTTAGACAGAATCTAATTTTGAAGAGGTTTGTTTAATAAATTGTTGAATTAGTATTTGTTTTCTGATTTATGATACTTCCATCGGAGATGAACATTTATTAATTTCAAAAAGGGCAGTTTCTATAAACAAAAAGCAATATATACTGTCCGTACCTCCAGGGTCTGATTTCAATTAAAGGATAACTCCTAGTACAAGTGATTCTATTTGTATTATTGAATCATTCATGTATTCAGTTGCGATACTGACAGTGATTCTTAATATCTTTACATCAAAGAGTTTCCATCCTAGACCAGTTGGATTCATTGCTGGGTTCTAGTAGGGTGTTTGTTACGGAATTCAATGTACTCGTTTAATGACGAACTACAGCTTTAAAGGGAAACTAAACTGGATTAAGTAAGTAATGAAACTTGTAGCTATTTTCACAGGGAGGTGAGAACTCTTATCCCCACGTCCCTGTGAATAATAGAATGCCTGGGTAACAGTGCTTCATTTACCTACTGGCGTTACACTCGCAGCTCCTTCCGAGGCATGCTGTCCCGATCGCGCTCCTATTTTTCAGATTGGCACACATATGCCGCAGTGAGGAGCTTGGACGGGACACAGCGCCATCTGCTGGGGAGAAGCTGCAAGTGGATTGCTAGTAGGTAAGTGTTACCTAGGTGTTCTATTATTTAGAAAAGGTGTTTTCACCTCCCTGGGAATAAAAGCTACAGATTCTATTTACTTAATGAAGTACATAATGAGTTTCTGCAAACAAGGAATGTTGCAAGTTACTGGTATTGATACATAAAGTAGAGTTGGGAAAGGGTTTGTCACTGTGAGAACGGTAAAGCTATGGAACTGTCTTCCAGTGGACGTTGTAATGGCAGGTTCATTGGTCAGTTTAATAAAAAGCTGGATGGGTTTCTACAAACAAGGAATGTTGCAAGTTACTGGTATTGATACATGAAGTAGAGTTGGGAAAGGGTTTGTCACTGTGAGAATGGTAAAGCTATGGAACTGTCTTCCAGTGGACATTGTAATGGCAGGTTCATTGGTCAGTTTTAATAAAAAGCTGGATGAGTTTCTACAAACAAGGAATGTTACAAGTTACTGGTATTGACACATAAAGTAGAGTTGGGAAAGGGTTTGTCACTGTGAGAAATAGATGAGTTTCTTACAGCAATAATGTTATACAATAGGAGAGATGACAATTAATACATGGAAACAGCACTTATTCTGAGGTGTTTGTGTTGCTGGATGACTTTATTCCTACTGTTTTGCTTAAGCTCAGACCCTAGCCCCTGTCGACTACCTGACTCTCTGTGAGGCAAGCATGCCCAGTAATCCCTATGAGGCAGCATTGGGAAAGGGAATTTCCCCATGCACTTCACGTACCAACTGCCACAACTGTAGCTCAGCAAAAGTATACATAACAGAAAAGTTTATGATACTAAGGCACTTGATTGACAGCTGAAATGTAAGAGTGTTTGGATATCTAAGAAATAGGGGACAGGTCAACCAAAACTGGTAAGTGATAGTTGAAGAATTATAGTTTCCTTTAATGGGCATTAAAAAAATTCCCAGTGTACATATCCTTTAACATGTCCTTTAAAGATAAATTGTCTGGGAATATGCATTAAAATCCCCTTATCTTCTTTAAAAAATTTTCTGAATTTCGTGAATAGCAAATAAACTTAGAATGATCTTTTACGCAATAAAAGGACCTACTGTAAACTTTCACTTTATGTGAATGGTTAATACTGAATTAATTACAATCACATATTTTTAATTCATGTATTTTAGTAAACCCGTCATTTTGTAAACCAACCTGAAAATTAAAAGCAGATGAATGTGTCCCCCCCCTCTGCCCGAGATATAAGGGAACATCATAAGGAGAAGGATATAGTGGATTGTGCAGAGAAACATATCAGGCAGTTTATCATTTCCACGTGCGGCGGGCTGAAATGTGATTAAACTATCGTGCGCCTGCAATAACAAGAGCCTCCATATTTCTCTTTCAAATGGGATTGTTGTTTTTTTCCCTGAGCCTCTCGAGTAAATTAGCACCTTGATAATAAGGACTGATTAAGAGACAAATCTTTTTCCTATATTGTTCTTTTTAATAAAAGTCAGAGTGAATATTTCAAATTGACTTTCAAGCCCAAAACCGAATGGCCCATTTGATGATTTTTTTTTCCCATTTAGTTGGTTTTACTTTGTTTTAACAGTTTAGTGTTCCCTATTAAACTGTTAATTTGGCTTCTGAACAAATTAACATTGCTCCTTGAGAGATGAATCGGGGCGGTGGGCTGTTATTTTTCATCTATTTTTTTGTTTATTAGGAAATGTCTAATTAAACCAGGTAATGTGTATTATTTTGGCATGAAACATCCTGGCATAATATTTCTTGTGTTATTCTGACAATAAAAACTTCTGAAGATTTGTAAAATATATAGAAAGGTAAAAGGATAATATGTATTGTTCCTTCAACAATTCCTTGTTCTCTTCTCTCTAGTTTCCAGGAAAACAATACTTAGAAATATTAACTTTTGGGTTGATAAGGCAGCTTATTTAGAAGATACTTACCGCCATACCTGCTGTCATGAAGAGACCATAATGACATCACCAGAAGTCCCACCGCTCTCCAGCACCCGGGGGGGGGGGTGTATATAAGGGCGGTCTGTAGTATTAGCACTGTGATTATTCACTGGTGGAGATGTCGAGCCAGGCCATAGAACTGATAACAGACACATAGCAGTAGACTGAGGAGGCATATAAGGTCAGGTGTTGCTAGTATTTAGTAGAGATGGAGAACTTTGGAAAGTTTGGTCCGTTTTTGAAATTTCGAACTATATGGAGTTTGAAAGTTCGAAAAACGGACCCATTAAAGTCAATGGGAGTCAAATAGTTCGAAAAAAGATCTAATGAAAATACAATTAACAATATCAATGGTAACTTAAGGTAAATGGCTGTGGACCTGGAAATGGTCTGGGGAAAACGTTTGAATATCCAGGACTTTTAAAAACTCGATTACTCTCATGCAGCTACTTTTGAGCCTCGCTTTCGATCATTCGATATTTATCCCATGACGACCGAGTATTCGATGCTCGGTATAGGTTATAATGACATTTTACCTCGCGGATTCGATGGTCACATATAGGTATAATAGACATTTTAATCAGGATTCGATGCTTGAGTATATGTTAATGACATTTTACTCGCGGATTCGATGTCTGCGTCTAGGGTATATGGACATTTTACGCGGATCGATGCTTTTGCGTTAGGTATGAATGGACATTTTACTCGTGGATTTGATGCTGTAATCTAAGATAATGGACATTTTACTCGCATATTTGATTTCCTCGAAAACAGCCGGGCATTGTATAATTATCGAAAGTCCAGAAAATATCGAAAATCCGGGTCCGGAGTCCGTTTGAACTCGAATAGTTCGACTTGAACTCGAGTTCGAGTTCTAGTATCTCTAGTATTAGCACTTGTGATTATGCACTTGGTGGAGATGTCTGAGCCAGGCCATGGAACTGATAACAGACCAAAACAGCAGTAGACTGAGGAGGCTAATCCATCCAGTGATTTACAGAGCTGATCTTTTCAGATTAGGCATGGGTGAATGGTGTCAGCCAGATACCACCATTCTGTGACATTGTAACTCTATTCCTTATATCTCAAGGTTTAGCAATTGCATCTTTGTATATAATAATTTTTTATGTATAACATATTTCTGAAGGACTCTACTGTCTGTACAAGGTTTATGTATCTTGCTACTGTAAACCCTACAACCTGCTATTTTCATAAGAGCAACATGTCTTGGATTCAACCTCGAATAAATGGAATGGTTATTTCCTAGCGGTCCCGTTTAGAGAAACTTTAGATCTGCAGTGTCCTCCCGCATGAATAACCTTAAATAAATCTCCATCTCTACTTGATCCATCATCTGATCAAAAATTCAGTGTCTCGAAACTGGTATTTACTGTTATTCCTTAAGCGCCCCCCCCCTTGTTTATTGAAATGCACATTAATATATACATTCTAATATACATTTAAACCCTTATTATTTACATACATTTTGAGGGTAACTAATGGCATTAGGAATATGACATGATAAATACCAGGATGTAGGAGACCAGTTTGGTTCTGGTCTTTTAAAAAGCTGATCGGGGTATCTTTACTGCATAAACACAATCAGCTGTTTTAAACACAGCTGATGCGGAGTCTCAGGGGAGGGGGATTTCAGGGGCCGGCCTCCAATCTCAAGGGGGGGCCTTGAGCTGTTGCTACCTCTTTCCTATTTAACTGGTACATATTAATCAGCCCGAAACTGGGATTCATACTATTATAATCAAGCTTTGCAGTCTATCTTTCAGAAAGTTCTCGTGCCAATGACAGGTACTGTAGCATAGTCAAGACCACTGGATAACATATTCTGGGGCTGTATCAAGTGCTTGTGCAAAATCTAAATCACATTCCAATGAATACTTAAGGTTGATATCATTCCAGGCTGATATGCCATTTTAATTTAATGATGTTACCTTTTAACAGAACAAGTCTATTAGGCTGTGTACACATGTTCCAATATTTCTAAAACATCAGAGGTAACTTTCAGCTGCAACAAAAGATTACTGTAGGGCAAAGCTCCATATCAGAATTTCCATCATACAGCTGTACAATTGCCGATCATGCAGTCTGCACAGAGTTCAATTGGATAAAAATATCAGCAAGTTGGTACCGGTCTTACATAGACTTTCTTAGTTAGCGAGGAAAGATATCCACATATGACTTAATTCCGTATTTTCTATGGATTATCATAATGTGCATTACCCGATTAAAATGTATCGAGCCATGTAAATCTAACAATGATCAGTTTGACCATTAAGCTTGCCTATTGATTTAAATCCATATTCCAGTAACTCATAAACTTTACATTTAGTCCACAGTAAACTCATTTTTTAAATTAAAATGAGAGAGAAATCTGACTGAACAAAATGGACGCTGGCTACAATAATCCAAAAATAGAAATAACTCAAATACTAGAATTTCACACCTAAGCAAGACGTTAGTGAATTACCCATTAGATTATCTGTCACTTGCCTGGTAATCCAATCTGTTTGTGAGGTACAGCCAATCAAAGTTAGAAATGGGAGAATTTAGTGCAAATCCAACATTAAGCTAATCTTGAGGCTGCCCTAACCATGTTTAAAACTGATAACTTCATAAAACTGCTCCACCTTAGATAATCAAATGGTCAAACTTTTAACCCATTCTTAACCTCCAAAGCTGTGCACATGGCAGTGAAATTGTGGCTACTCTTTGTAAAACCAATTCATAAGGCTAAGTATCAGTTTATTAAATGAATGTTGCGTGGCTAGGCTGATTTGTAATTGGCAGCACTCGGACAACTCCCCTTACACGTGGTGCATCTCATCCAATGGAAACGTGATACGTGCACACATCAAAGATAGCAGGATGCGCTACTCCCATTAAAGGTTCCTTTTAATGTGAAAAATTATCAGTAACACAGAGTTAAGGGTAATAAAAACACGGACCTACCCAGCCACCCTCCTGATGCTTTTTGTGGAAACCTCTGAGGAAGTGGGTCTCCACGAAAACACATTAGGTGGGTGGCTGGGGGTAGGGTCTTTTTCCTACCATGTATCTCTGTCTTACTGATCATTTTAAATGATACTTTATAAAGGAACCTTTAACGTGGGTAGCACATTGTGGTATCTTTGATGTATGGCTATAATTATGCTTCTAATGGAAATGTTGACCAGCCTTTCAGCTGTTCATTTTATTTGTGTTGGGGGTTTAACAGTACAGGTGTATAAGAATTGTGCAAGAATTCTGAGTTGTGGCTTCCACAATAAGGCCATATAAAGCTTTCAATTTTTTGCTGTCAGTCCACCAAAACAGATACTAAGAATAAATATATTACATCTATACAGGAGGAAAACTGTTGAAGTTATCCTATGGCATTCATGCTCTTAAACAGAGTGTATTACACAGGTTGTCCCTAGGAGGCAGTGGGTTTAATGTGATTGTATAATATATGCTATACTCTCTACCTCTCCTCCTAAATTCTTGATTTTTAAGCCAATGTGATGTTACAATGGTGCTGTTATGCTGTTTCAAATGCTAAAAACTATTTATCATATAAGTGAGGTCTGCTTCTTTAAAATAATTCTTAATACATAATAAAGTTAATTAGTAATTAATTATTTGGCCACTAGCAGTCACTGTTTGAATGGGCTAGAGAGAACTAATGAGGAACAGAATGCCATTCACTTATTTAAAATGTTGTCTATAGTACAATATAAAATAAACAGTTCTGGCACATTTACTTGTCCCTTTCATATTATGTTATAATTATTTCTACTTCATCCTCATCTACTTCCATCTCCTTGAGTTTATATTTAAAGAAAGTTTAACGAGAAACCAATTTCACGGTGAGGAGTTTCAGCTAAAGGGACACTACAACAATGTTGGCAGATCCATATTTTGGGGGGAACATAGCAAGTAAATGAAGGTACATTTAAATAAAAAAAAAAACACCATTAGCTGCTTAAGACGTGAACAGGCAAATTTGTGACCATTAATCATATGTACTAAGCGCTGCAAATTTAAATGTCAGTATTTTGCTTTTCCGGAGGAAAGCAAAGCGAGATGTTAAATCAAATAACAAATGTTTGTACTCTAATCTTGAGCACATTATAGACACTTTTATGCATGATTTGTGATCATCTGTTAAAACGTGCTGGCCATAATAGAAAGGTAAACGTGGTTGAGTATTGCTGTTGCAGATAGTGATGAACAATGAAAGGACAGGACCTTACTAGAGTCCAACCGGCATGTTTAGGACTGGACTAAAAAGTAGTAGACAAAAGAATTCCATTTTCATTAAGTGTTTTGAATGATTCTATATAACATACATGCTGAGTTATTTTCTGGGTATTCAGCTGTATGTTTAAGTAAAATTAATGTTTTCCCAAAATGCATTAGAGAAGAACCCTATTAGGTGGGCTCAAGCAGATTGTTGGTAAGAGGGAGGATGAAAAATAGAAACATTTAATGCAGCAGAGTTGTTTGTTTTTATAAATTAGATTTTTTACCCAATGGTTTTACCCAGTGGGTAACAGATTTTCTCACAGACAAAAGCTGTGCATTAAAATGTGAATGTTTCAAACATTTTGAAAACTGTGAGGAATACTCGAATAGGAATTATTGGCATTAAGCAGGTGTCTAGGCTGTTATCTATTTTAATAAGGTGTTTGAAACTGTCTTGCTAAAGGTACAGTACCAATATTTATACTTACTTCAAATCCATCTGGTCAGACTAATACATCTAAAACAATGACGTGGGAGATATACAGAAAATATCAGCTTAGGAAGGACTGCATTGTCTCTGTGGAAAAGGATTTAGTAAACTTTATTTGCTAACTAGACAAGTTTGACAATTTTTCAATAATCCTTATTTACTTCTTTCAATATTTATTTAATAACTACAATGAATCATCTTATTAATCTTTGTCATGATTAATTAATAGCTATCATGGTCTAGCATTTATAATATTGTTTTCTATGAAACATTTTTCAAAAATAATATGTTAAATATACAAGGCCTTCTACCAATTGCCCCACTGGTGTAGATATTAATCAAGAAAAAACGTGAGAAATAGATGAATCTGGGGTTCCTATTATTACTTGGTTGGTTGTTCTTTTTTTTAGCCTTTTTATTTTTTGTACTTGTCAGTCACATTAATATTTCAACAGTAGATTTTACTGTTACATTATTACTACACATTATCATGCAGAATGTGGAAGAAGTCGAGCACCCTCCCTAAATTGATATAGTAGAATAGAAAAACTCCCCAACTAAGAATACAAAAAAATTCTAAAACCAATATTGTGTCGTGTCCTTAAAATGTCTTACTAAACGGCAAACAAAAATACACAAAGCACAATGTTACCTATTTATTAGTCTTAATAAGTGATGAGAACCATTTTTGATTCAACCCTAGTTTTATTTTTGAACTGCCGGTTTCAGAACAGATTTGCTGAATCTCGAAAATCGGAGGAAAATTGGAACGCAAATATTCTATAATCGAAAAACCAGAAATTATCATTGAAATTTGCAAATTATTTGCGCTCAAATTAGATTTTTAGAACTTCAATAGATTCCGCAAAACTCGGAATGAAACTCGCCAATTTGGTTTATCTCTAGTCTTTATATAAACACAACTAACAAAATTTTTACAATAATTTAATTCCTATATTATATTTTTTCTTTAAAATTCAGTAGTGTTACAATTCTACACCTTTCCTAACATAATAATACATTAAAACAACAACAAGTCCATCATCTCCAACTAGGCCAATCTGTGCATGTGTGATCCATTAGGAAACATTGGCCAGTCAACTAAGAAGAAATGTTCATTATATTTGGTTGTTGAAATCAACTTTTCTAGTGATAAGTTGATGATAATGCAACATGGCACAAGTAGTGAGTAATGGACATAACACATCACTTAACTTAGATAGATGGACTGACCTTTGGAAACACTTATTAGTATTATTTTATGAAGCGCAGAAAAACTGAAATATGTTGATTCATTATAATGAGACTGATCTATGGCTGATTGCCGTGCATTTCTGATTATCACAATTTTATACAGTCATCTGTGTGTTAGAGAATTGTAAAATACAGTTAATATATTTTATTGTATAAGAGATATAAATGAAATGTCTGGTCAAATAGATGATAATAATTTGGACTCAATCATTTCCAGAGTTTTTATTTATCATTTTACACAAGATATGAAAGAGACACAATCTCAATATTATGATATTCAAACAAAATTTCCAAGTTTACCAGTTATCCATACAGTCTGCTAGAATCCTTGAGAGTCTTAGCCATACATCAAATAGATGTTAGGCGGATTGGACATTCAATAGTTGAATAACCTGATATATATTGAGATCTCGTGCACATGTCTTTTTAAGTCATTTATTTTGCTATGTATGTTGATCCTAAATAGAGAGTGGTTCTGTAGAATGGGTCACAATTTCGTGGAACCGAATCTGACTCAAACCAAACTGAAGCGAATTTTCGTCATGGAATTCTGTACTGTTTTTAGAGACAATTAATTTCAACTTTCAACTCAGGATTTTGTTATATTTCTCAAATTCCACTCCCGAAATGATTGATTCACTTTGAGCCAATTTGTAGACCATATTATTAGCAACTGATCTGGGATGATAAATTGTAGAATAATGAAAGAAATGCATCATTTATTCATTTTTACTATGGGCTAATCAAGGTGCTGTAACGTTAAGATATATTAATGAGAAATTTTAAGGGCAATGCATTTATGGAAACTAAAAAAAGTAAAACCGTAATATCAGGCTAGCGTGGATTTTTCTGCTAACTTTATGGTACCTGCGCCATTTCCTGAAACTTTTTGGCAATAGTGCAGTGCAGCCTATGTAATATTTCACAGTTATGTTTGCTCTACCACATGGAGGCGCAAACAGAACTTCTTACCTGACTGTCCTGTAATGTAATCCTGCAAAGGGATTATTGCATTGTGGGATCTCAGGCAGGTTTTCTTTAATGCATCTTCCCATTGTATCTGTACAGATTTTCCCATGAGTGCCTTCTTCTGTTTGTGTAGTGTGCTGTACTGATATCGGGTGCAATATTTCTGCTCTAAACTTGCATCAGACCCCTAGGGTACATCCATTTTTTAAGGCCTAGTACACATGGGCAGGCATATCTTCTTATTATTGCAGACAGACCAACTGATTGATCAACCAATCGGTAGTCGGTAATATAGTATTTCCACCGAACAATTTTGCAGTCTATTTTAATAACAGGATCAACCGTGTATTATTCTCATTGTAAGCAATTGGTTGAATAAAAAATGACGGGCAAAAAGGCAACGTGCCTGAAGTGCTTTGTGTGCACGCTTCTAGACACAATATATCCATTTTTAGACAGAATCTAATTTTGAAAGGGTTGTTAATAAATTGTTGAATTAGTATTGTTTCTGATTTATGATACTTCCATCGGAGATGAACATTTATTAATTTCAAAAAGGGCAGTTTCTATAAACAAAAGCAATATATACTGTCCGTACCTCCAGGGTCTGATTTCAATTAAAGGATAACTCCTAGTACAAGTGATTCTATTTGTATTATTGAATCATTCATGGTATTCAGTTGCGATACTGACAGTGATTCTTAATATCTTTACATCAAAGAGTTCCATCCTAGACCAGTTGGATTCTTGCTGGGTTCTAGTAGGGTGTTTGTTACGGAATTCAATGTACTCGTTTATGACAACTACAGCTTTAAAGGGAAACTAAACTGGAGTAAGTAAGTAATGAAACTTGTAGCTATTTTCACGGGAGGTGAGGTGAGAACTCTTATCCACGTCCCTGTGAATAATAGAATGCCTGGGTAACAGTGCTCATTTACCTACTGGCGTTACACTCGCAGCTCCTTGAGGCATGCTGTCCCGATCGCGCTCCTATTTTTCAGATTGGCACACATATGCCGCAGTGAGGAGCTTGGACGGGAACACAGCGCCATCTGCTGGGGAGAAGCTGCAAGTGGATTGCTTATAGGTAAGGTTACCTAGGTGTTCTATATTTTAGAAAAGGTTTTCACCTCCCTGGGAATAAAAGCTACAGATTCATTTACTTAATAGAGTACATAATGAGTTTCTGCAACAGGAATGTGCAAGTTACTGGTATGATACATAAGTAGAGTTGGGAAAGGGTTTGTCACTGTGAGAACGGTAAAGCTATGGAACTGTCTTCCAGTGGACTGTTGATGGCAGGTTCATTGGTCAGTTTAATAAAAAGCTGGATGAGTTTCTGCAAACAAGGAAGGTTACAAGTTACTGGTATTGATACTAAGTAGATTGGGAAAGGGTTTGTCACTGTGAGAACGGTAAAGCTATGGAACTGTCTTCCAGTGGACGTTTGTAATGGCAGTTCATGGTCAGTTAATAAAAAGCTGGAGGGTTTACAAACCGGAATGTTGCAAGTTTACTGGTATTGATACAGAAGTAGAGTTGGGAAAGGGGTTGTCACTGTGAAATGGTAAAAGCTATGTGGACTGTCTTCCAGTGGAATTGTAATGGAGGTTCATTGGTCAGTTTTAATAAAAAGCTGGATGAGTTTTCTACAAACAGGAATGTTACAAGTTACGGTATGATACATAAAGTAGAGTTGGGAAAGGGTTTTCACTGTGAGAACGGTAAAGCTATGGAACTGTCTTCCAGTGGACGTTGTTATGGCAGGTTCATTGGTCAGTTTAATAAAAGCTGGATGAGTTTTATACAAAACAAGGAAGTTACAAGTTACTGGTATTGACAACATAAAGTAGAGTTGGGAAAGGGTTTGTCCTGTGAGAACAGTAAAGCTATGGAACTGTCTTCCAGTGGACGTTGTTATGGCAGGTTCATGGTCATTTAATAAAAAGCTGGATGAGTTTCTGCAAAAAGGAAGGTTGCAAAGTTATTGGTATTGATACATGAAGTGGAGTTGGGAACGGGTTTGCCACTGTGAGAACGTAAAGCTATGGAACTGTCTTCCAGTGGACATTGTAATGGCAGCAGGTTCATGGTCAGTTTTAAAAACAGCTGGATGAGTTTCTACAAACAAGGAATGTTACAAGTTATGGTATTGACACATAAAGTAGAGTTGGGAAAGGTTTGTCACTGTGAGAATGGTAAAGCTATGGAACTGTCCTTCCAGTGGACGTTGTTATGGAGGTTCATTGGTCAGTTAATAAAAAGCTGGATGAGTTTTACAAACAGGAATGTACAGTTTCTGGTATTGATACATAAATGAGTGGAAAGGTGTGTCAGCTGGAGAACGGTTTAAAGTCGGAACGTGTCTTCCAGTGGACGTTGTTATGGCAGGTTCATTGGTCAGTTTAATAAAAAGCGGATGAGTTTCTACAAACAAGGAATGTTACAAGTTACTGGTATTGATACATAAAGTAGAGTTGGGAAAGGGTTTGTCACTGGTGAAGAATTGGTAAAGCTATGGAAACTGTCTTCCAGTGGACTGTTGTAATGGCAGGTTCATTGGTCATTTAATAAAAGCTGGATGAGTTTCTACAAACAAGGAATGTTACAGTTTCGGTATTGATACATAAGTAGAGTTGGGAAAGGGTTTGTCCTGTGAGAACGGTAAAGCTATGGAAACTGTTCTTCCAGTGGACGTTGTTTATGGGCAGGGTCATGGTCAGTTTAATAAAAAGCTGGATGAGTTTCTCAAACAAAGGAATGTTACAAGTTACTGGTATTGATACTAAAGTAGAGTTGGGAAAGGGTTTGTCCTCTGTGAGAAAGGTAAGCTATGGAAACTGTCTCCAGTGGACGTTGATATGACAGGTTCATTGGTCAGTTATAAAAAGCTGGATGAGATTCTGCAACAAGGAATGTTACAAGTTACTGGTATTGATACATATAGTAGAGTTGATCCAGGGAAATTTCCGATTGCCACTGGTAGTTTTGCATTCCTGTCACATTAGGCAGGAAATGAGGATATTGTAGATGGTTGGTCTAGAAGGGTATGTCTTTATCAACCTCAAATACTATACATTACTATACTATACTGTACTGTACTGTACTGTACATACATACTATACCGTACTGTACTTACTATACTAGTACTATACTGTAGCTATAACTATACTATACTATACTATACTGTACTATACTATACTGTACTGTACTATACTGTACTGTATGTACTGTACTATACTGTACTATACTATACTCACTATAACTGTACTGTACTATACTATACTATATACTGTACTGTACTGTACTGTACATTACTATACTGTACTTTACTATACTATACTGTACTATACTGTACTATACTATAATACTGTACTGTACTGTACTTACTGTACTTAACTTACTTAGGTACTTACTTAACTATACTATTACTATACTATAATGTCTGTACTATACTATACTATAATGTATCTTGTACTATACTATACTGTATTTTATATACTATACTCTATACTGTACTATACTATACTGTACTGACTATACTGTACTGTACGTACTATACTGTACTATTACTATACTACACTATACTGTACTGTTACTATACTATACATACTGTTTACTGTTACCGTTACTATACTGTACTAGCTACTATACTACGTACTGTACTTACTATACTATACTGTACTGATTATTACTCTACATACTGATAACTGGTACGTACTGTACTTAGTATTAATACGTTACTATACCTTACTCTATACTATATATACTACTCTGTACTTACGTTATACTGTAACTATACTGATACTGTACTGTACTGTACTTGTACTAAACTTACTATACTATTACTGTACTGTCTGTACGTATATGTACTTGTACTAGTACTGTACTACTTATATACTGCTATCTAACTATATATACTTACTATTACTCTACATACGTACGTTTATACTATACTATACTGTATGTACTGAATATTACTTATAGACTATACTCTAGTACTGTTATACATTATACGTACTGTACTGTACTGTACTATTATACGTGTACTATACTATACTAATATACTGTACTATACTAATGTACTGTATTATACTATACTATACCTGTACTGTACTGTACTGTACTATATTATACTGGTACTATACTATACTATACTATACTATACTATACGTACGGTACTGTATGTATATACTATCCTATACTGTACTGTACTGTACTGATACTATACTGATACTGTACTTTACTATACTATATACTATACTACCGAATGTACATTACTGTAGATACTATACTGTACTGTACTGTACGATATATACTATACTGTACTGTACTGCTTATATTATACTATACTACTATACTTACTATACTATACTGTCGTAAATACTTACTATACTATACTTACTGACTATACTAACTGTACTGTAATACTATACTATACTGTACTGTACTGTACTATACTATACTATACTATACTGTACTATACTATACTGTACTGTACTCTACTTTACTATACTATTCTATACTATACATAAAATTGGTTTAGGTTCCCTTTAATATAATGGTCCTTAATAGATTATAAAACCCCACTACTAATAATATAAGAACTCAAAAACAACTGCCACTGTTTCGGCATTCAGCTTGTATATTGATGTTACAGCCACACAGAAGGTATGGAATTTACCAAGAAGTCTTGCAATAATTAAAGACATGTTTGTCTTTACATATTTGCTTAGCAGAAGCAAAAAAAATAAATAAAGTGAAATAAATATTCCAGCATTTTGTCATGTTTATCATCAATAAATAAAAAATATCACATCATTACAGTCTCAACTCTTTTTTTTTTTTTTAGCTAACTCCATATAGTGCCTTCTATAGATTTCTATTTAAATTCCAGCTACCTATCCCATGGACCCCGGATTCAATAAAACTTCCAGTTGCTTTATTCTCCTGCTCAATAGCTGTCAACCACTCCTTCCCCTGACTTTCACTAATAGTACTGAACTTATTTCCAGTGAACAGTAGAGCTATTTGCTATTTGACATTGCAGCTGTTAGCAGCAATCCCAGAAGGAAAGTCATCAGATCTAGATAGATTAACACGTGACACATCTCTGATTAGAACTTCCCAACATGCATTACTTACTGACAACCATTTTTTAAATCTGGATTGTAATTCCAATCAATAGTAGTTCAGACACATTTTTTGCTATAGTGTGTTGCACCTAGACATGCTTGACCTTATCCAGTTTTCTCCACTGCTTTTTCTCTGATTTTGAACATACTAGCATGGTTGGAAATGGATTGTCCAGTAGGTTATTCATAGAACTCAATAGAACTTATTCAAAAGTTATTGATGAGTCCCCAGTTTCAAGGAGAAACTGTGGCTCCCTTTTACCCTGTTACTTAGGAATGCTGGCCAGGTATTGTATCTATTGCGATCTTTGGGTTTTGGAGGGTGGGTGCAGAGGGCCCCTACCATGCTCAAAGCGCACCCCTGTGGAAAAAAAAGTCAGCAGTTAAAAGAATTACACCTTTTTGCAATACAAGTTTCAAGACCAATCCACCAGTCAGTGTTGAGTCAGCCCTCCAGTTTCCCAAGTCAGTGCTAAGCCAGCCTTCCAGTTCACCAGTCAGTGTTAAGCCAGCCCTCCAGTTCACAGTCAGTGTTAAGTCAGCCCTCTAGTTCCAAGTCAGTGCTAAGCCAGCTTCCAGTTCACCAGTCACAGTGTTAAGTCAGCCCTCTAGTTCCCAAGTCAGTGCTAAGCCAGCCTTCCAGTTCACCAGTCAGTGTTAAGCCAGCCCTCCAGTTCACCAGTCAGTGTTAAGTCAGCCCTCCAGTTCACCAGTCAGTGTTAAGTCAGCCCTCCAGTTCACCAGTCAGTGCTAAGTCAGCCCTCCAGTTAGACAGCACATCAAACCCACCTCCACAAGCCACGCCTATGTTCCCTGACAAAGTCACGACCACTTCTTGTGCTGCCCCCTGTC
This sequence comes from Hymenochirus boettgeri, assembly GCA_019447015.1. Taxonomy (NCBI): domain Eukaryota; kingdom Metazoa; phylum Chordata; class Amphibia; order Anura; family Pipidae; genus Hymenochirus; species Hymenochirus boettgeri. The sequence continues at coordinate 409,113,218 of CM033469.1, read as the reverse complement.
TGCCTATAGGCAGCATTTAAAAGTTGTTTCAGGTACCAAAAAACGTAGGAACACCCCTAGGTGGGTGATGTTAGTATGAATTTTTATAGTGGTGGCCATGCCTTGCCGTGAACATTTTTTTGTTGAAACCTGCTGCTTTCTTCTTTTTTTCCAATTTGGCTTGATATGTAAGCAAGTTACAAGAAATCATGCTTAAAAATAACAGGCCGATTTTCCAAATCCAGGAAATTAGATATCCCAAAGTGGAAAACAATTGAGGAGGGTCCTTCTGTCTGACTTACAACATCAATGATCATGTTACATTACACTCTTTACACATGTGTAGAAAGTAGGACACTTCAATGTCTACATTTGGGTTTATTTCATGCTCAATCTCGCCTCGCCTTCGTTCGCTAATGATTTATTATGACAGCCATCATTGTCACCTATCTATAAACATATAATTAGCTTTATTTTTTATTTCTCATTCTCAACTCAACATGATTTACTTTGAATAGCAAATCAGCATTACAATTTGCCAAGTGTTAATTGTGTACATCCAATGAATATTCAGATGGACACTGAGTGGCAGATAATTACAAAGTCCAACAGATTTCGCTGCAGCGATATAAACCCAACTGAATTCTCATTTCCACAAAGAAACGGAAGATACAAAGGAAAATATCTTAATATCTGTTCTTCTTCTTACCCCTAAAGTTCAAATACATTTCACTTGGTTTAACACACACAAAAAAAAGTTTAGACATTAATTTAGTCTTGGCACCAAACCGTATAAAGAAAGTCATGTATAGAGAACTGTCTGGCAGTCATAATAATACGAGGCTATTCTGCCGAGCAGAATGATAAAGTCCAAGAATAAATACATCAATCATCCTTTTCAAGTTAAACAAAACCTCGGCTTCATATTAAAGGTTTAACATAGCACTGTCATGGAAACAAAGAAGCAAGCAAAAACAAGGAATCGGCATTCAAGGAATCTAGTATACAGTTATAAGTTTTAGTTAAAAAGTCAACACATTTTTTTTGCTTGTAATCTTCATTTTAGAAAATGTTAAAAAAATGAAAGTCATAGATACGCAACCGAAGATGGCGTGTTTTTAATAAGTAGGGCTATAGCCTTTAGAAGCAATAAACTTATGTAGCAATTGACCCTATAAAGGGACACTATACTGGAAAAAAATGCGTATTCTTTAAATAAATATGTGTAAGTAGCACTTACTCTGAGGTGTGTGTTGCTGTATGCCTTTAATCCAGCACATGTTTTACTCAGGAGCAGTATTAACCACTCCCACTTTCATCTGACCTGACTTTTCTTCTACAAACCAACTGTCAATACTGCAAACAGCACATAGCATTCCAACTGTCAAAACTCTTGATTGATAACTGAAATGGTAAGATGTTTTAGATTGGATATCTAAAGAAATAGAAGACAAATCAACAAAAAAATGATGCAGAGGTGGTTGGGAAGAATTATAGTTTTCAGTAATGGTTAATTTAAAATAACTTTTTTTTTCAGCATAGACGCCCTTTAAGCACTCTATAGATATTGCACCCTTGCTGTAATATGTTAATGGATATTTATGTTGCTAATTTGCGTACGCAAGGCAGTGAGTATATTTTTGAAATCTGTCTTTATTGATATAACAAAGCATTACAGCAAATAATTATGGCCCAGTTTGTGGATCCGAACCCAGATCCGCGGCGGATTTACCTCGTTCGTGAATGGCGGATATCGCGGCTTTTCCAGTTTTCCGCCTTCTGAACTTTTCATAACCACGTTTTCGAAAATTTTCGAAATTACGAGGATTTCTCGAAAATACGGTAAAATGCGAGAAATCGCAGAGTGTGGATTTTTGCAGAATCCTCGTATTTTCGAAGAATCTTCGTATTTTCGAATTTTAATAGGTTTTAATGGGTCTGCTCGCGGATTTTCAATTTTTTTCGAAAATCCGCAGATCCTCGAGCGGACCCGATTTTGCGAAGTTCGGACATCTCTAACAGCAAATAGCACGGTCTTGTTTAATTTCTGTACCTACGTAAATCAACTTGAAATGTATAGAGCTGTAACTATAAGATATAACCTTTTTATTCTAATCACCAATATAAATTCCTAAAATTATCAAACTTTAACAACCAAAGGTCGAGGTTCAAGGTTTCTGATGCATTGCACAGAGCAGCCCCTATTTTAACATAATCATCCAATGCACTTATACTATCCAGTTTTGTACAGCTGGGCCATAAGCTTCCAATCCATTCTAATACAATTGCCTTGCAGGCAAAGAACAGGATCTCTTGTTGGAAAATGGACTCTCATGTAACCCAATGGCCCTCATCAATCATTCCTAGAACACATGGTTCTCCTGTTACTGGTATTGGTTGCTGGATAATGTAAGCCAGTAAATGTATTACCTCTTGACAATAGCGATGGTGCTGACATCCTGTTTGCAGGACATCTAAAGGTTCGTACACACGTCAGATCATTTTTACACAATGTGCCCGACAAACGTTCAGTAACCGTCTCGTTATACCCTAGTTCTGCCAACGACGCCTGTACATACATCAACGGTAGTGGATAGATAGGGATTATTGGTAAAGGTGTAACGTGATGTACGTATCATGTGATGTTCAGAATATTGCGTGATCTCGTAATGTTACACGTGTATTTCGTTTAATCTTCCATCACAGTCTACTGATAATCTAACGACTATGTACTAACATATGAAAATTGTCAGAACGAATCCACCAGTTTGATCGTCGGAAAAAGGCGAGAATAGTCATGGATTGTTGGTCTTAGAAAATCGTTACAGCTTTATTTTCGCACGAATGTCGCACGATGGGTCGTTCATCAGGCAAATCGTACGAAAATTATCTGACATGTGTACGAAGCTTAATAGTGTCCGTTTGGTCTCAGTCCCTAGATTGATTCAGTTGCTCAGTTGAGATCTGAGCATGTTTGAAACATTACAAAGCCAATCAGTAGAAATTACTGTTAGAAATATTCCAAGGAAATGATGCATTCTGGGAAGAAGGACCGTTAGAACCTGAATGACCACCACAAACAATAGCAGTTATGAATTCATTTTATTTATTTTTAAATGTCTGTATCCCTCTGTATCTATCTGTCTGTCTGTCTGTCCGTCCATCCGCCCGTTTGTCCGTCTGTCCATCTGTCCGTCTGTCTGCCTATCTATTTTCTATCTATATCTAAATCTGTCTATCTATCTATCATCCATCTATAGATCTGTCAAATATCTATCTATCTATCTATCTAGCATTAACTAAAGAAACCGGAGCACTCCTGGGAATCTTCCAAAAGTAGAGACTTTATTTTATACACGCTTATCGACGCGTTTCGGCCCTTGCCAGAGCCGTTCTCAAGGTATTCTCCGGTTTCCTTAGCTAACGCTATATTTTCTAGTTACAGCGGAAGCACCCAGGCAGTTGTCCAGTGAAGTCTAGGAGTGCCGCTCCATCTTAGTTATATCATCTATCTATCTATATATCTATCTATCCACCTCTTTCTGTCTGTATCTATCACTGTATCTATCTATTTATATATCATCCCTTTCTCTATCTCTTTGTCTCTCTTTATCTGTCTGCCACTCTATCTATCTGCCTGTCTGTCTGTCTGTCCCTCCGTTCGTCCATCTGTCTGTCTGTCTGCCTATCTTATCTATTATCTATCTATCTATCATCCATCTATAGATCTGTCAACTATCTATCTATCTATCTATCTATCTATCTATCATCCATCTATCGATCTGTCAATCTGTCAATCTATCTATCTATCTATCTGCCTCTTTCTGTCTGTATCTATCACTGTATCTATATATTTATATATCATCCCTTTCTCTCTCTATCTCTTTGTCTCTCTTTATCTGTCTGTCACTCTATCTATCTGTCTATCTCTGTTTGTGTATATCTCTCTATGTCTCTGCAAGTGCAAACTAACTCCTTCTTCCTTATGCTCTGCCGGACCAATACCAGAAAAGAGCCAAAGAAAGGCAAAAAAAAATAAAATAAAATATTGATCAAGATGTTGCACAATGCACCCAATGCAGTAAGAATCATGTAATATTTTGCGCTACAAAGCGAAGATGGGGTACAATCCCAGCTCCCAACCGCTGTGCTTGTCTGACGCTCGAGTGAAAGTGTGGTCCAGTAAGCAGCGACAGGAAAGGATACTGCATCGGCCTAAGTATCTTACCGAAAGTTAAAGGAATAGTTCAAACAAAAAGTGAACTATCCCGGGTTTGTATTAATTGGGAAACGGGAGGTAAAGCAGCTATGGTCTAACCCTCCATTCTTCAATTAATGTAACAGGAGCCAGGAATGAAGATAGAAAATGTACCCGCGAGTACGATCCAACCTCTGGCTCCTTTTACATTTCCCAACTGTTTTCTTCTTTAACTAAACTATAGATTATTAAAAAGCCAGAAACAGACGGGACCTATCAGAGGATCCAGAGGTCAATGTCGCTCGTGTGTAAGTTTTTAATCTTTGTTCCTGGTTCCTGTTACAATAATTGAAGAGCGGTAGGTAAGACATAGGTCCTTTAACTTCGGTTCTTCAATTAATGCTTTAAAAATGTCCTGGATACATTTCTAAAACTAAAAAATATTGAGAATTACTGGTATTAATACATATACTGTAGTTCTGGTTGGTACGGGGATACTATATAATAATGAGAATTACTGGTATTAATACATATACTGTAGTTCTGGTTGGTACGGGGATACTATATAATATTGAGAATTACTGGTATTAATACATATACTGTAGTTCTGGTTGGTACAGGATATATATAATATTGAGAATTAACTGGTATTATACATATACTGTGTTCTGGTTGTACTGGATACTATATAATATTGAGGAATTACTGGTATTAATATATATACTGTAGTTCTGGTTGGTACAGGGATACTATATAATATTTAGAATTACTGGTATTAATACCATATACTGTATTTCTGGTTGGTACAGGAAACTATATAATATTGAGAATTACTGGTATTAATACATTTACTGTAGTTCTGGTTGGTAACGGGATACTAATAATATTGAGAATTACTGGTATAATACATATACTGCAGTTCTGGTTGGTACAGGGATACTATATAATATAGAGAATTACTAGTATTAATCCAATATACTGTAGTTCTGGTTGGTACGGGGATACTATATAATAATGAGAATTACTGGTATATACATATACCGTAGTTCTGGTTGGTACGGAGATACTATATAATATAAGAATTACTAGTATTAATACATATACTGTAGTTCTGGTTGGTACGGGGATACTAATAATAAATGATAATTACTGGTATTAATACATATACCGTAGTTCTGGTTGGTACGGAGATACTATATAATATTGAGAATCACACTGGTATTAATACTATACTGTATGTTTGTGGTACGGATCTATATAATATTGAGATACTGTTTAATACATATACGGTAGTTTGGTTGGTACGGGGAATCTATATATATTTAGAATACGGTATTAATACATATACTGTAGTCTGGTTGGTACAAGATACTATATAATATTGAGAATTACTTATGTATATAATACATTACTGAGTTCTGGTGGTACAGGGATACTATAAATATTGAGAATTACTGGTATTAATACATATACTGCAGTTCTGGTTGTACAGGGATACTATATAATATAGAGATTACTAGTATTTACATATACTGAGTTCTGGTTGGTACGGGGATACTATAATATTGAGAATTACTGGTATTAATACATATACTGCAGTTCTGGTTGGTACAGGGATACTATATAATATAGAGAATTACTAGTATTAATACATATACTGTAGTTCTGGTTGGTACGGGGATACTATATAATAATGAGAATTACTGGTATTAATACATATACCGTAGTTCTGGTTGGTACGGAGATACTATATAATATTGAGAATCACACTGGTATTAATACATATACTGTAGTTCCGGTGGTACGGAGATACTACTATAATATTGCGAATTACTGGTTAATACATATACTGTAGTTTGGTTGGACTATATAATATTGAGAATTACTGGTATTAATTATATACTGTAGTACTGGTTGGTACGTTATATATATAATATTGAGAATTACTAGTATTAATACAATACTGTAGTTCTGGTTGGTACGGGGGAACTATATAATATTGAGAATTACTGTATTAATACATATAATGTAGTACACAGTAATGTATACTAAACTCCTTTGTTATAAGGTATGCCATGTGCAGATAATATGATATTGTATGGGGCCTACGAATGTGCATTGATTATCTTTCTATGTTTGTATAAATGTTTGACCAGATCAGTAGCACTTCCGCTAAATGTAGTTGTAAATTAGCCTAATTGGAGTGCTTCCACAACTCTTGTATTGTATGTATTTATGGAGGCCTGGTCAAGCCTCCATGTGGCAATAGCACCCCAACACGCCCCTTTATGGAGGTCCTAGGCCTTTAATATAAAGCACTGGATGGCTCTTCCCTTATTTTAAAAAGCCAAAGGGCTGGGGGAAGTGAGAGAGCCTGTTATATGGATCCAGTGTGTAAGAATGAGAAATGCAAAGTTTGCTCATCGTGATTGAAGTAAAAGAAATTTAAAAAGGTTAGAAGTTAGGACCTTCCAGACTGGGGTTACCTTGATGTGGTTGGAAGGCTTTTAATTCATGTGATCACAGTAATGTATACTAAAACCCCTTTGTTTAAAGGTATGCCAGTGTGCAGATATATGAGATTGTATGGGGCCCATGAATGTGCATTGATTATCTTTTCTATGTTTGTATAAATGTTGACCAGATCAGTACACTACCACTAAATGTACGTGTACATTTTTTCCATAATCCTTGATTGTATGTATTTATTGGGAGGCCTGGTCAAGCCTCCATGTGGTAATGAGCACCCCCAACACGCCCCTTTAATGGGAGGTCCTATGCCTTTAATATAAAGCACTGGGTGGCCTCTTCCCTCATTTTAAAAGCCAAAGGGCTTGGGAAGTGAGAGAGCTTGTTATATGGATCCAAAGCACAACTTGAGAAATGCAAAGTTTGCTAATCGTAATTGAAGTAAAAGAAATTTAAAAAGGGTAGACATTAGGACCTTCCAAACTGGGGTTACCTTGACGTGGTTGGAAGGCTTTTCTTTCATGTGATCACAGTAATGTATACTAAAACCCCTTTGTTTTAAAGTATGCCATGTGCAGAGAATATGATATTGTATGGGGCCTAGGAATGTGCATTGATTATCTTTTATGTTTATACTGTATACTGGTGGTACAGGATACTAAAAAGAATACGTATTACAAGTAGTCGGTGGTACAGAGATACTATATATATTGAATACTGATATAATAAATGCAGTCGTAGGATATAATATGAGATACTGGTATTAATACTAACTGCAGTTCTGTTATAGGGATACTATATAATATTGAGATTTCTGGTAGTAATACATAACTGTTCTGGTTGGTACAGGATACTATATAATATGAATTACTGGTATTAATACATAACTGTAGTTCTGGTTGGTACAGGGATACTATATAATATTGAGATTACTATGGTATTAATACATATACAGTAGTTCTGGTTGGTACAGGGTACTATATAATAACTGAGAATTACTGGTATTAATACATATACGTAGTTCTGGTTGGTACGGGGATACTATAATAATATGAATTACTGGTATTAATACGTACTATACTGTAGTTCTGGTTGGTACAGGGATACTATATAATATAGAGAATTACTGGTATTAATACATATACTGTAGTTCTGGTTGGTACAGGGATACTATATTATATGAGAATTACTGGTATTAAACATATACTGTAGTTCTGGTTGGTACAGGATACTATATAATATGAAATTACTGGTATTATATACATATACTGTATCGGTTTGATCCAGGGATACTTTCTGATACTTTTCTGAAAATCAAAGCTGGAGATTTTTAAAAAAAGGACGATTTGGAATTTATTTATCCACGTACGGCCACAGTTATTCAGGTGGTAAATAATGCGTATTGGACATTTAGAAGTGTCACTTTTAAACATTTGCCCATGCAAAATTGACTACTATATCTTTTAAAAATTATTTTTCAAAAGGGATGAGTTAACTGTATTCATAGAGGTGAAGGGGGAGAGGAAGGTTAGATTGTTTTTCCCCGAATTTATTTATTGGATACAAGATCTGCCCTTTCCAGAACAATCCAGAATGGAATATAGTTTATGACGAGCCTCAAATCAGGCTGACTACATATGTAGTTCATGTCCTTGAGTGTCTGATGGCTTTGGTTGCCCTTGTGATATTAAATGAATTATAGTTATTAGAAGTTATAGAATGTGAAGAAATAAGGAATAAAACTGTAACTAATGTAAATGTATTATTGAAGACATTTGCAAAGATAGGTTGTCGAAGAGGACCTGGTTATATCGATAGGAAGAGGACCTTCGTAGAAATCCACATAGATGGTTAATATTTTTAGGAAGATATCAAGTCAATGGAGAAAGTGGCGCTTATTGTACAGAAAGCGAGTGTAAGAATTAATCAATTGACTTTTGAAAGGAATAAAATAATCACTGCTTCAAGCTGCACAATTACTGTGTAATAGGATCTGTATTTATAGGTAATAAAGCAAAGGCATGAAAAAAGGGTTAAGACTTATAGTCAACTTACTTAATTACCGCTAGGTTGTTAGGGTATTGGTTTCTAATGAGAGGAAATGTACCAGAATTTGTCAAAACAATAGTGAAAAATACACACCGTAATATTTTATTATGATTTGTTATTTGAAGATTTGAGAAATCTTTGTAAGGTTCCCATTCTAAGTTGGAGACATTTGAGAAATCTCCAGCAATTAATCCAATTAGGCCAAATAAGGGAAATTAAAGTTATGGTTCGTACACACGTGCGTTCGTGGGTGGCAACCCAGGACGCACGATGTGTACGACAGCGTTTCGCCCATTATCGGCCGTGTATGGGCACTTTTCGGCTGAAACTGGCGCTCGTTTGGGACCGTTGTTCGATCCTCGGACGGATCTCCGAATGAGCGGCCGTTTCAGCCGATAAAGTGCCCATACACGTGTGTACGAACCTTTAAGCTAGTCTTACATGGGCTGATGAGAGATTCTGGTAGATGGGGTCAAAAGAAATTTTTTTTCAATCAGCCTATCAGAAACACAAAAAAATGTATTTGATATTCTGATCAAGCTCGATCGAATTAGCCAAGTTGCATCGGATATCGATGCCGTGTATCTCCATACATGGCATTGATATTCCAATCAATTTGGTGAATTGGATTGACTGTGCCAATAAGAATTGCCCCCAACCTCTCAACCAGATTATGAAATACCCAGTGGTGATTTAATGAACATTTTTGCTTATTTCCTCCAATCTTTCAATCGGGGCATGAAAAATTAGCAACCAATAGCAATATTACTTCTGTGTAACATGCAATGACGGTTGATGCGTATGTAATACATTAATAATGTTGTTAGCTGATTACAAACTTATTTGCATTGTTGCTGTGTGTCCTGTTTTTAATCATCTCCAGCTTTTCACTGATCTGTAAACCCTATGTGAATGGCTATCTTAGTTTATTTTAGTCAAGATATAACCGTGTTAATAAGTAGTTCTGTGGCTAGTTCTACACGTTTATTTAATCCATTCCTAACTATGCACAGGTGACACATTGTAGCCAATTGGACAGCTCAAAATTTTCACTGGGGATGACTATGTTCTACAGACCTAGGGCATATTAAAGGTATGCCAGGGTGCAGATACTAGATATATGAATGTATGGGGCCATGAATGTGCATTGATATTTTTTCATGTTTGTATAAATGTTGACCAGATCAGTAGCACTACCACTAAATGTACGTGTACATTTTTCCATAATCCTTGTATTGTATGTATTTATTGGGAGGCTGGTCAAGCCTCCATGTGGTAATAGCACCCCCAACACGCCCCTTTAATGGGAGGTCCTATGCCTTTAATATAAAGCACTGGGTGGCCTCTTCCCTCATTTTAAAAGCCAAGGGCTGGGGGAAGTGAGAGAGCTTGTTATATGGATCCAAAGCACAACTTGAGAAATGCAAAGTTTGCTAATCGTATTGAAGTAAAAGAATTTAAAAAGGGTAGACATTAGGACTTCCAAAACTGGGGTTACCTTGACGTGGGTTGGAAGGCTTTTCTTTCATGTGATCACAGTAAGTTTACAAACCCCTTTGTTTATAAAGTATGCCAGTGGTGCAGAGAATATGATATTGTATGGGGCCTAGGATGTGCATTGATTATCTTTTTATGTTATACTGTAGTACTGGTTGGTACAGGGATACTAATAATATGAGAATTATGGTATTAATACCTATACTGTAGTTTGGTGGTACAGAGATACTATATAATATTGAGAATTACTGGTATTAATACATAAACTGCAGTTCTGCGTGGTACAGGGATACTATATAATATTGAGAATACTGGTATTAATACATAAACTGCAGTTCTGGTTTGTATAGGGATACTATATAATATTGAGATTTACTGGTATTAATAAATATACAGTAGTTCTGGTTGGTACAGGGGGATACGATACTATATAATATAGAGAATTACTAGTATTAATACATATACTGTAGTTCTGGTTGGTACGGGGATACTATATAATAATGAGAATTACTGGTATTAATACATATACCGTAGTTCTGGTTGGTACGGAGATACTATATAATATAGAGAATTACTAGTATTAATACATATACTGTAGTTCTGGTTGGTACGGGGATACTATATAATAATGAGAATTACTGGTATTAATACATATACCGTAGTTCTGGTTGGTACGGAGATACTATATATATTGAGAATCACACTGGTATTAATACAATACTGTAGTTGGTTGTACGGGGATACTAATAATATGAGAATTACTGGTATTAATACATTACGTAGTTCTGGTTGGTACGGGATACTAATAATATTAGAATTACTGGTATTAATACATATACTGAGTTCTGGTGGTACAAGGATACTATATAATATTGAGAATTACTGGTATAATACATTTACTGTAGTTCTGGTTGGTACAGGGATACTATAATATTGAGAATTACTGGTATTATACATATACTGCAGTTCTGGTTGGTACAGGATACTATTAATATAGAGTACTAGTATTAATACATATACTGTAGTTCTGGTTGGTACGGGGATACTATATAATATGAGGATTACTGGTATTAATACATATACAGTAGTTCTGTTGGTACGAGGATACTATATAATATAGAGAATTACTAGAATTACATATACTGTGTTCTGGTGGTACGGGGATACTATATAATAATGAGAATTACTGGTATTAATACATATACCGTAGTTCTGGTTGGTACGGAGATACTATATAATATTGAGAATCACACTGGTATTAATACATATACTGTAGTTCCGGTTGGTACGGAGATACTATATAATATTGCGAATTACTGGTATTAATACATATACTGTAGTTCTGGTTGGTAACTATATAATATTGAGAATTACTGGTATTAATATATATACTGTAGTACTGGTTGGTACAGTTATATTATATAATATTGAGAATTACTAGTATTAATACATATACTGTAGTTCTGGTTGGTACGGGGATACTATATAATATTGAGAATTACTGGTATTAATACATATAATGTAGTACACAGTAATGTATACTAAAACTCCTTTGTTTATAAGGTATGCCAGTGTGCAGATAATATGATATTGTATGGGGCCTACGAATGTGCATTGATTATCTTTTCTATGTTTGTATAAATGTTTGACCAGATCAGTAGCACTTCCGCTAAATGTAGTTGTAAATTAGCCTAATTGGAGTGCTTCCACAACTCTTGTATTGTATGTATTTATTGGGAGGCCTGGTCAAGCCTCCATGTGGCAATAGCACCCCCAACACGCCCCTTTTATGGGAGGTCCTAGGCCTTTAATATAAAGCACTGGATGGTCTCTTCCCTTATTTTAAAAAGCCAAAGGGCTGGGGGAAGTGAGAGAGCCTGTTATATGGATCCAGTGTGTAAGAATGAGAAATGCAAAAGTTTGCTCATCGTGATTGAAGTAAAAGAAATTTAAAAAGGTTAGAAGTTAGGACCTTCCAGACTGGGGTTACCTTGATGTGGTTGGAAGGCTTTTAATTCATGTGATCACAGTAATGTATACTAAAACCCCTTTGTTTACAAGGTATGCCAGTGTGCAGATAATATGATATTGTATGGGGCCCATGAATGTGCATTGATTATCTTTTCTATGTTTGTATAAATGTTTGACCAGATCAGTAGCACTACCACTAAATGTACGTGTACATTTTTTCCATAATCCTTGTATTGTATGTATTTATTGGGAGGCCTGGTCAAGCCTCCATGTGGTAATAGCACCCCCAACACGCCCCTTTAATGGGAGGTCCTATGCCTTTAATATAAAGCACTGGGTGGCCTCTTCCCTCATTTTAAAAAGCCAAAGGGCTTGGGGGAAGTGAGAGAGCTTGTTATATGGATCCAAAGCACAACTTTGAGAAATGCAAAAGTTTGCTAATCGTAATTGAAGTAAAAGAAATTTAAAAAGGGTAGACATTAGGACCTTCCAAACTGGGGTTACCTTGACGTGGTTGGAAGGCTTTTCTTTCATGTGATCACAGTAATGTATACTAAAACCCCTTTGTTTATAAAGTATGCCAGTGTGCAGAGAATATGATATTGTATGGGGCCTAGGAATGTGCATTGATTATCTTTTCTATGTTTATACTGTAGTACTGGTTGGTACAGGGATACTATATAATAATGAGAATTACTGGTATTAATACATATACTGTAGTTCTGGTTGGTACAGATCTATACTACTAGTTGAGAATACTGGTATTAATACATAAACTGCAGTTCTGGTTGGTACAGGGATACTAATATTATTGAGAATTACTGGTATAATACATAACTGCAGTTCTGGTTTGTATAGGGATACTATATAATATTGAGATTTACTGGTATTAATACATATACAGTAGTTCTGGTTGGTACAGATACTATAATAAATGAGAATAACTGTTATAATACATATCTGTAGTTCTGGTTGGTACGGGATACTATATAATATATGAGAATTACTGTATTAATCAATACTAGTAGTTCTGGTTGGTACAGGGATACTATATAAATGAGAATTACTGGTATTAATACATATACCGTATTTCTGGTGGTACGGAGATACTATATAAATATTGAGAATCACACTGGTATTAATACATATACTGTAGTTCCGGTGGTACGGAGATACTATATAATATTGCGAATTACTGGTATTAATCATATACTGTGTATTCTGGTTGGTAACTATATAATATTGAGAATTACTGGTATTAATATATATACTGTAGTACTGGTTGGTACATTATATTTATAATATTGAGAATATACTAGTATTAATACATATACTGTAGTTTCTGGTTGGTACGGGGATACTATATAATATTGAGAATTACTGGTATTAATACATATAATGTAGTACACAGTAATGTATACTAAAACTCCTTTGTTTATAAGGTATGCCAGTGTGCAGATAATATGATATTGTGGGGCCTACGAATGTGCATTGATTATCTTTTCTATTGTTTGTATAAATGTTTGACCAGATCAGTAGCACTTCCGCTAAATGTAGTTGTAAATTAGCCAATTGGAGTGCTTCCACAACTCTTTTTGTATGTATTTATTGGGAGGCCTGGTCAAGCCTCCATGTGGCAATAGCACCCCCAACACGCCCCTTTTTGGGAGGTCCTAGGCCTTTAATATAGCACTGGATGGCCTCTTCCCTTATTTTAAAAAGCCAAAGGGCTGGGGGAATTGAGAGAGCCTGTTATATGGATCCAGTGTGTAAGAATGAAATGCAAAAGTTTGCTCATCGTGATTGAAGTAAAAGAAATTTAAAAGGTTAGAAGTTAGGACCTTCCAGACGGGGTTACCTTGATGTGGTTGGAAGCTTTTAAATTCATGTGATCCACGTAATGTATACAAAACCCCTTTGTTATAAGGTATGCCAGTGTGCAATAATATGAATTGTATGGGGCCCATGAATGTGCATTGATTATCTTTTCTATGTTTGTATAAATGTTTGACCAGATCAGTTAGCACTACCACTAAATGTACGTGTACATTTTTTCCATATCCTGTATTGTATGTATTTTGGGAGGCCTGGTCAAGCCTCCATGTGGTAATAGCACCCCCAACACGCCCCTTTAATGGGAGTCCTATGCCTTATATAAAGCACTGGGTGGCCTCTTCCCTCATTTTAAAAGCCAAAGGGCTTGGGGAAGTGAGAGAGCTTGTTATATGGATCCAAACCACAACTTTGAGAAATGCAAAAGTTTGCTAATCGTATGAAGTAAAAAAATTTAAAAAGGGTAGACATTAGGACCTTCCAAACTGGGGTTACCTTGACTTGGTTGGAAGGCTTTCTTTCATGTGTCACAGTAATGTATACTAAAACCCCTTTGTTATAAAGTATGCCAGTGTCAGAGAATATGATATTGTATGGGGCTAGATGTGCATTGATTATCTTTTCTATGTTTATACTGTAGTACTGGTTGGTAGGGATACTATATAATAATGAAATTACTGGTATTAATACATATACTGTAGTTCTGGTTGGTACAGAGATACTATATAATATTGAGAATTACTGGTATTAATACATAAACTGCAGTTCTGGTTGGTACAGGGATACTATATAATATTGAGAATTACTGGTATTAATACATAAACTGCAGTTCTGGTTTGTATAGGGATACTATATAATATTGAGATTTCTGGTATTAATACTATACAGTAGTTCTGGTTGGTACAGGGATACTAATAATAATGAGAATTACTGGTATTAATACATAACTAAGTTCTGGTTGGTACAGGGATACTATATTATATTGAGAATTACTGGTATTAATACATATACTGTAGTTCTGGTTGGTACAGGGATACTATATAATATTGAGAATTACTGGTATTAATACATATACTGTATCCGGTTGATCCAGGGATACTTTCTGATACTTTTCTGATAAAATTCAAAAGCTGGAGATTTTTTTTAAAAAAAGGATCGATTTTGGAATTTTATTTATCACTCTTTACGGTCCTACAGTTATTCAGGTTGGTAAATAATGCGTATTTGGTACATTTTAGAAGTGTCACTTTTAAACATTTTGCCCAATGCAAAATTGATCTACTATATCTTTTATAAAATTATTTTTCAAAAGGGATGAGTTAACTGTATATTCATAGAGGTGAAGGGGGAGAGGAAGGTTAGATTGTTTTTTTTCCCCCAGAATTTATTTATTGGATACAAGATCTGCCCTTTCCAGAACAATCCAGAATGGATATAGTTTATGACGAGCCTCAAATCAGGCTGACTACATATGTAGTTTCATGTCCTTGAGTGTCTGATGGCTTTGGTTGCCCTTGTGATATTAAATTGAATTATAGTTATTAGAAGTTATAGAATGTGAAGAAATAAGGAATAAAACTGTAACTAAATGTAAAATGTATTATTGAAGACATTTGCAAAGATAGGTTGTCAGAAGAGGACCTGAGTTATATCGATAGGAAGAGGACCTTCGTAGAAATCCCACATAGATGGTTAATATTTTCTTAGGAAGATATCAAGTCAATGGAGAAAGTGGCGCTTATTGTACAGAAAGCGAGTGTAAGAATTAATCAATTGACTTTTGAAAGGAATAAAATAATCACTGCTTCAAGCTGCACAATTACTGGTAATAGGATTCTGTATTTATAGGTAATAAAGCAAAGGCATGAAAAAGGGTTAAGACATTTATAGTCAACTTACTTAATTATACCGCTAGGTTGTTAGGGTATTGGTTTCTAATGAGAGGAAATGTACCAGAATTTGTCAAAACACATAGTGAAAAATACACACCGTAATATTTTATATATGATTTGTTATTTGAAGATTTAGGAGAAATCTTTGTAAGGTTCCCATTCTAAGTTGGAGACATTTGAGAAATCTCCAGCAATTAATCCAATTAGGCCAAATAAGGGATAAATTAAAGTTATGGTTCGTACACACGTGCGTTCGTGGGTGGCAACCCAGGACGCACGATGTGTACGAACAGCGTTTCGCCCATTAATCGGCCCGTGTATGGGCACTTTATCGGCTGAAACTGGCGCTCGTTTGGGGACCGTTGTTCGATCCGTCGGACGGATCTC
This sequence comes from Hymenochirus boettgeri, assembly GCA_019447015.1. Lineage (NCBI taxonomy): Eukaryota > Metazoa > Chordata > Amphibia > Anura > Pipidae > Hymenochirus > Hymenochirus boettgeri. The sequence goes on along the minus strand of CM033469.1, from coordinate 409,096,943 downwards.
CGAATGAGCGGCCGTTTCAGCCGATAAAGTGCCCATACACGTGTGTACGAACCTTTAAGCTAGTCTTACATGGGCTGATGAGAGATTCTGGTAGATGGGGTCAAAAGAAATTTTTTTTCAATCAGCCTATCAGAAACACAAAAAAATGTATTTGATATTCTGATCAAGTCGATCGAATTAGCCAAGTTGCATCGGGATATCGATGCCGTGTATCTCCATACATGGCATTGATATTCCAATCAATTTGGTGAATTGGATTGACTGTGCCAATAAGAATTGCCCCTCCAACCTCTCAACCAGATTATGGGAAATACCCAGTGGTGATTTAATGAACATTTTTGCTTATTTGCCTCCAATCTTTCAATCGGGGCATGAAAAATTAGCAACCAATAGCAATATTATCTTCTGTGTAACATGCAATGACGGTTGATGCGTATGTAATACATTAATAAATGTTGTTAGCTGATTACAAACTTATTTGCATTGTTGCTGTGTGTCCTTGTTTTTAATCATCTCCAGCTTTTCACTGATCTGTAAACCCTATGTGAATGGCTATCTTAGTTTATTTTTAGTCAAAGATATAACCGTGTTAAATAAGTAGTTCTGTGGCTAGTTCTACACGTTTATTTTAATCCATTCCTAACTATAGCACAGGTAGACACATTGTAGCCAATTGGACAGCTCAAAATTTTCACTGGGGACTGACTATGTTCTACAGACCTAGGGGCATATTAATAATGGGGCATCACCAAAAAAAATGCACTTCTACTGCTATAGTAAAATTCAATGGAGTAACATTTATACCATGGGACAAAATCCAAATACCCTGCACACTATGCAGTATCGACCATGGGTGGCCTTCACCATTCTAACCAACTGCAACAGGATTTCATGATGGTGGTCGAAATTCTACGTGATGGCTGGAAAATCGAGGCAGGGTAAAACTACCAATAATGTTTAGTATTTTACAGCAGCACGGGAAATCAATTCCGCACATTTTAATATATGTCCTGTAATGCCCAGCTGGGAAACAAGTCCATTTACATCTCCACGGGTTACAATGCCGTATATAAGCCGTAAGCATTTTGACTTGTTTTTCTATAGCCATTTATGTCTCCATATGAAGCCAATGTTGACATTTTTTTCCCTTTTCCCTTAGGGGGGTTTAAATAAAGGTTCGTTTTTTTTGTGCATGTCAAGTTTTTTTTTTATTATTATTTAACTTTATTGTACCAGAGGGTGTTTTCTTTTCTTAGACTTATCTCATAATGGATTTTAATTAAGAACTATTGCCTCAAACAGCACGCGTCTTTCACCTGCAGTGCAATAGAAGTGGATATTAAATTAAAAAATTTAAGTTGATTCCATTTTGTTTTTAAGTTGATATCTTTCAACTTACCTTGTCTGTTTGTCTTGAGGATTTGTAGAACAAACCGTAAATCAGGACAGTATTAATAATGTCGAGTTAAATACAAATGTAAAGTTTTGAGGATAAAGAGGTTCTCCTTAAATTTTTAATTAAAAATGTTTTTTTTTCTTTTTTAGGGGAAGTCAAAATGTTTTGTTATTATTGGCAGCGATTAACTATCTTATAGTTATACTGTTGGTATTTCAAATTTTTAAATTAAAATTTTTGGCAGCGATTAACTATCTTATAGTTATAGTGTCGGTATTTCAAATTTTTAAATTAAAATTTTTGGCATTTTTGGCAGCGATTAACTATCTTATAGTTATAGTGTCGGTATTTCAAATTTTTAAATTAAAATTTTTGGCATTTTTGGCAGCGATTAACTATTTTATAGTTATAGTGTTGGTATTTCAAATTTTTAAATTAAAATTTTTGGCAGCGATTACTATCTTATAGTTATAGTGTTGGTATTTCAATTTTTAAATTAAAATTTTTGGCAGCGATTAACTATCTTATAGTTTATAGTGTCGGTAGTTCAAATTTTTAATTCATTTTTGGCACGATTAACATCTTATAGTTATAGTGCGGTATTTCAAATTTTTAAATTAAAATTTTGGCATTGGCAGCGTTAATAACTATCTTATAGTTATAGTGTCGGTATTTCAAATTTTTAAATTAAAATTTTTGGCATTTTTGGCAGCGATTAACTATTTTATAGTTATAGTGTTGGTATTTCAAATTTTTAAATTAAAATTTTTGGCAGCGATTAACTATCTTATAGTTATAGTGTCGGTATTTCAAATTTTTAAATTAAAATTTTTGGCAGCGATTAACTATCTTATAGTTATAGTATCTGTATTTCAAATTTTTAATTAAAATTTTTGGTATTTTTTGACAGCGATTAACTATCTTATAGTTATAGTGTTGGAATTTCAAATTTTTAATTAAAATTTTTGGTATTTTTTGGCAGCGATTAACTATCTTATAGTTATAGTGTTGGTATTTAAAATTTTTAAATTAAAATTTTTGGCAGCGATTAACTATCTTATAGTTATAGTGTTGGTATTTCAAATTTTTAAATTAAATTTTTTGGCATTTTTGGCAGCGATTAACTATCTTATACTGTTGGAATTTTAAATTTTTAATTAAAATTTTTGGTATTTTTGGCAACGATTAACTATCTTATAGTTATAGTGTTGGTATTTCAAATTTTTAAATTAAAATTTTTGGCATTTTTGGCAGCGATTAACTATCTTATACTGTTGGAATTTTAAATTTTTAATTAAAATTTTTGGTATTTTTGACAGCGATTAACTATCTTATAGTTATAGTGTTGGAATTTCAAATTTTTAATTAAAATTGTTGGTATTTTTTGGCAGCGATTAACTATCTTATAGATATAATGTTGGAATTTTCAAAATTTTCTGTACTTTTCCTTCTGCTGAAAAAAAAAAGAAACTTAAGGCGGAGTTCAACTGAAAAAATGCAACAGTATTTATAAAGTCAAATCCCAATAAAGAAATACCACGTCTGTATCTAGGAGGTGTTTAGAGTATTTGACATACATTTGCTAAAAATCCACTGGGGGTGTTAAGGTTTGTACACACGTACAATTGTCCCAATGATCCCCACACCGAATGCCTCCCGCGACAAACGTCCATTTCGGCTGAGAATCGTGTGGGTGTATGCGTTGGTCAGGGGTCGTTTGTTGATCCGCCCCGCGGCCATTCGTCACTTGTATCACTCGTGTCGGGGTTGTGGCTCGCTCACAAATTGAGAGGTGTATACAAACCTTTAGACTTATCTCCCTAGTAACAGATGTCTCCGGGTGTTTACCATGTATTGTATTATTTAAAATAAAAACAATGTTATGTTAACTATTAAAATTACAGAGCCCTGATCTGTGCTGTACCTATTGTATTGTCTTATAAACACCCCCTGCTATGTTACCTATTAACATTACCGAGCCCTGATCTGTACTGTACCTATTGTATGTCTTATACACACCCCCTGCTATGTTACCTATTAACATTACCGAGCCCCGATCTGTACTGTACCTATTGTATAGTCTTATAAACACCCCCTGCTATGTTACCTATTAACATTACCGAGCCCTGATCTGTATTGTACCTATTGTATTGTCTTATACACACCCCCTGCTATGTTACCTATTAACATTACCGAGCCCTGATCTGTACTGTACCTATTGTATTGTCTTATACACACCCCCTGCTATGTTACCTATTAACATTACCGAGCCCTGATCTGTACTGTACCTATTGTATTGTCTTATACACACCCCTGCTATGTTACCTATTAACATTACCAGAGCCGTCTGTACTGTACCTATTGTATTGTCTTATACACACCCCCTGCTATGTTACCTATTAACATTACCGAGCCTGATCTGTACTGTACCTATGGTATTGTCTTATACACACCCCCTGCTATGTTACCTATTAACATTACCGAGCCCTGATCTGTACTGTACCTATTGTATTGTCTTATACACACCCCCTGCTATGTTACCTATTAACATTACCGAGCCCTGATCTGTATTGTACCTATTGTATTGTCTTATAAACACCCCCTGCTATGTTACCTATTAACATTACCGAGCCCTGATCTGTACTGTACCTATTGTATTGTCTTATAAACACCCCCTGCTATGTTACCTATTAACATTACCGAGCCCCGATCTGTACTGTACCTATTGTATTGTCTTATAAACACCCCCTACTATGTTACCTATTAACATTACCGAGCCCTGATCTGTATTGTACCAATTGTATTGTCTTATAAACACCCCCTGCTATGTTACCTATTAACATTACCGAGCCCGATCTGTACTGTACCTATTGTATTGTCTTATAAACACCCCTGCTATGTTACCTATTAACATTACCGAGCCCTGATCGTACTGTACCTATTGTATTGTCTTATAAACACCCCTGCTAGTTACCTATTAACATTACCGAGCCCCGATCTGTACTGCACCTATTGTATGTCTTATAAACACCCCCCTATGTGTACCTATTAACATTACCACCGAGCCTGATCTGTATGTACCAATTGGTATTGTCTATAAACACCCCATGATGTTACCTATTAACATTACCACGGCCCGATCTGTACTGTACCTATTGTATGTCTTATAAACCACCCCCTGCTATGTTACCTATTAACATTACCGAGCCCTGATCTGTACTGTACCTTTTGTATTGTCTTATAAACACCCCCTGCTATGTTACCTATTAACATTACCGAGCCCCGATCTGTACTGTACCTATTGTATTGTCTTATAAACACCCCCTACTATGTTACCTATTAACATTACCGCAACACCTGATCTCTACTATACTCATATACCTATTGTATAGACTTATAAACACCTCCTACTTTGTTATCTACTAAAATAATAATAATAATATGCTTGTGAAGGTTCTCATTCATCCAGGTCATGGTATATCTGTTGTAGTCAGTTAGATCAACTGGACTTGAAGTTTAGTTCTTGAAGACGTTTCCCTAGTCATCCGACTGGATCTCTCATTTCAGAATGACTTGTACAAGAATCTGTGGCAATTATGTACTCTGGAAAATCCCAATTAGCATATCACAGCCAGGTGTTAAGGGCGTGATTGGATAGTGGCTAAGAGGTGTTATAGGAACACCTTACCCTGGGTCCCTATAACACCTCTTAGCCACTATCTAATCACGCCCTTAACACTTGGCTGTGATATGCTAATTGGGATTTTCCAGGGTAATTGCCACAGATTCTTGTACAAGTCATTCTGAATTGAGAAAGCCAGTCGGGTGACTAGCGAAACGTCTTCAACAACTAAACTTCAAGTCCAGTTGATCTAATTGAATACAACAGATAATAATAATAATAAAAATAATATTAACCCTCTGTAAAGTGGTGAATGGTTACACTGTTATAATGGTTTTAAAGACAATTCCCCACCAACATTAACACCACCACCCTAATAAATACCACCATTTAGACCGTGTTCTTATTCACCCCTTCCACATACACCATATCTCGCTGCATTCCATCTAAAAATGACACACAAGAGATATCTATTCTCATATGTACACTTATGGATGTATATTATTAAATGTGACTGTGAACTCTGTCTGAGGACATCAAAGCTTCTTTTGGCATTTTGGGAGTTTGTCATCACAGCATCCAAGAGAGCATTTTACTGTCCTTATAGTAAATTATTAATTTCTATTGCTAAGGCTGAAATCACTTCTTTATAAAGATCCCCTGCCGATTATAAGGTTATTATTTATGAATGGACTCCATTGGAGTCCAGTGAAGGGGTGGATTATATTCTCTATTACCTCCTGTTCAGCTATAGTAACTAATCCCAGCAGCTTTACATTTTGAGAGGACAATCACTTTGAGCAGGAACTCCATCTTAGAATAGACAGTGGAAGAGATATCCAGCCAAGAGGAGTAAGATTATAAAAAAATTTTACATTTCGGGTTTCTGTTAAAGGGGACATTGTGATCCCCGAAACGTTGTGTATGTGTGTGATTCACTTGAATAAAATCAACTTATCTAAGTAGAGTGCACCTCTCATCTCCCCACTTGTGCTATAGCTTTGAGTCCCTGGGTAGTTTACTGTACCTACCTACGACATTTGCAAGTTGCCATCCAGTGTGCCTGAGTTCCTCCTATTTGTGTATGAATTTCTGTGCTACCTTCCAAGATGTCCCTGCTCATATAAATTTGAAGGTGAGTGTCTATAACACCTTAGAGATGCAAACGTTCGCCTCCCATTAACTTTAATGAGTTTCGCACCCAAACACAAAATTTTAGCGAATTTATTTTTTTAAATGGCTGATGGTGTTATTCACCTCTATCTGGAATATGAAACACACCCAGATGTAACAAATACTAATGTATACACAAGTAAATATGGAAAGCTTAGATTTTACAATATTTTCTACATTCCACAATCTAAAGCTCTTCATTTTCTTTCAGGATTATTTAAGCGAGATAGGGGAAATTATAAATAACAATAAAACAACGGAAATGAACCTATTGATTTTGGACTGAATGTAAAACTCTTGATATTGCCCCTTTATTCGCTAAATTTTTCTGTAAAAAAAAAAAAAGCGACATTGCATTTTCCAACCATATATATTTAAAGTTTGAAGCAGTTGCACTGATTTTAAGAGGGATAAAAATTTCAACAAGGCGTGCATTAAAATGCATTTTTAATATAATAAAGTCATTTTGATGAAAGATTACTCTGGAGTGTTCATTACTGTGTTTCAAGAGTAATGTGTTAATATCAGAACAGATGGCACAGCTATCTAATCCACCAGAACCTCTGGGGGAGAATCAAAGCAACATTCCTGTCTGTCAGCCAATCAAATGAATGAACAGCTCCGTAGATGCCTTGAATCTACAATAGTTAATGCTTTCTGGAAAATGTGTTTGATCTTAAAGGACCATATATTTTTTTTTCTACTGAACGTTAAAATGTAGTTTAATACAAAAATAATCCCTGTACTAACTGTGCCATCTTCTTACAGACACACAACCCCTGCCATGATCCAACTTTTCTTTTCAGCTGCCTTGCGGAGGAGGAAGGGGTGACTCGGTTAGCAGGCACGATCATAATAAGGAACAGAGCTGTGACCTGGAACAACAAAATATGCAACTGGGAGAAGAGTCCCAGTATCAAAATGAAGCTGGTTTTGATTCGGAACTGACAGTTTTGAAAATCTACGGAACCTTGAAATTCGCAGACAGAATTTATAGTAATAGGAAAGATTTAATTTCTACCGGGATCGAAACAGAATTTCGATCGTTTCTGTGGAACCACTGGCAGAGAAGTTGTATTTTAAACTACATTTTACTGCTGTTTAGAAAATGGTGACAATTTAAAGGACAACTGCGTGGTTGTTGCTGCATCCGCCTTGTGGCCCAGGGCCAGGGTTGCCAGATTTTTTAGGGCCCGAGCAGGAGGGGAGGCATGATGGAGGCGGATTTAAGGCAGGGCCGCAATCAGGGAAGGGGTTAGGGGCACTCTGGGGGCAGAACTGCCAGGGCCGGCGTTTGGACGGGATTTCTGGCCTGACTGCGGGACTCTGGAATTTGTTCCTGCAGTCGGGACAATCCCGCCCAAATAGGGACACCTGGCAAGCCTGCCCAGGGCCTAACCAATGGGTTAGGCCCTGCAAGAAGCACTTTTCCCATTGGCCCTGCAAGAAGCACTTTTTCCAATTGGATAGATCCAAGGCTAAGGTGGGGGCAGAGCATAGACAATACATTTGACTTTTAACTTGGTCCTGAAATGGGAAGGTCTGAGCTGTGGCAAAACCAGATTTGGGACAAAACGTCTAACATAAATGTGGCAATTAAATATAATTACCAAGCAACCCACTTAACTCCGGAACACTCCGGAGGCACTCAAAGAGCTATATCTAAGGAAATGTACCTTTCCCACTAGATATATGTATCAAGGGGGAAAAAACACCATAAATCTAGGTATGTATACATAGGAACCTTCCAGCAAACATAGATATAATGTACAAAACTAAATTTTATTAAACACTTAAAAATATAAAAATATATATAAATATAAAAATACCGTATAAATATGTGCGTCCTGGGCGTCCCCAGATAAATAGCAACAAACCAACACAAATGTTAAATGGCAAGGAGCAGCAGCATAGGTAATAAGCGGGGTTAATAAATAGGTATATAGGTAATTAATCACATACGGGCGCTTCCGCGCAACCCCCCCCATCTCAGGGGTCGGGGTAACCCGAAGCTATATAACCAAGCAATGATCAAGGAAAGCAAAAAAGCAAAAAAGCGGTGATGCAATGGAAGGCAGCGTAACATGCAGTGGATAACAGTCAGAGTTAGCTGTAATTATACTCAAGTGAGGATTCCTGCACGAAGATTCCGTCCTGTATCAGACCTGACACGTCCGTTGCTCCTATGGTCGTCCGTAGCCGCCTGTTGAACACCAAAAGTGTAAATCCATTCCTCTGACTTCAGTACCCGCATTAGTAACTGCTTTGGCTCCTACACGGCATGTAGACCGACGCACGTTTCGGAGGCTCCTTTCTCCTTCATCCGGGTCTTATGTTAGTAGCGTCCCAGTGCAATTTAAAGCCCTCCTTAACTCCTCCTCCAGAGTAACTGCTTCAGTTAACTCTTTCATGGATCCCTTATCATAAAACAGGGAGATTGGCTTCTTACATTTACCATTCACTGGGTCAATTAACAAGGTGCATGCACAAAATAACAAATGGTATACAACTATGCTCAAGGGAGCTAATCTCCTTAATAAATCTCATACTTTAAACAGTTGCTTCAAAGATGGCTTACATGTACTATATCGAAATTAATACAATAATAAATATCACATACCATCACTGCCTATTGGAACTCCCTTTTATAGAAAACATTTAAACATTAATTCTTCATTGAGGCCATTAGGTGCCATGGAATTGATTTCAAATATCCAGCGGGCCTCTTTCTGCAGGATAAGGTTATCCCAGTCCCCTCCTCTTTTTGGTATGGGTACTTTTTCAATACCCCATGCTTTTAAGTCACAGGGTTCGCCTGATGGGTACTTTCAAAGTGTCTGGCTACCGAACTTTCAGGATTTTTGTGGATAATATTTCTGACATGTTCTAATATTCGGGTCTTATTGTTTTTGCTATATACATTTTTTTACAGGGACATTCCAGAGCGTATATAACTCCTTTTGTTTTACAATTAATAAATTGTTTAATTGCATAATTTCTTTCTTCCCCGTACGTGAACTGGGTTTTTTTACTCATAAATTTACATGCTTTACAGTGTCCACATTTCTGTGATCCAACACTGATTTTATCCAATCAAGTGGTATCATTTGTCGTATGGAAGCTATGTACCAATTTTTGCCCTATAGTTGGGGCTTTTCTCGCTGTTATTGTTGCTTTCTTGCTTATTTTATCTTTCAACATCCGATCATTACTCAGGATATACCAATATTTATCGAGAGTAGCTTTGATCCAGTGCCAGTCACTATTATATTGGGTAATAGGTCTGATAAAATTATGCTCAGCAACTGTTCTTTTATTGCCGAACAAAAGATCAGACCTTTTACTGAATTTAGCTCGTTTATATGCTTTTTTGAGCCACTGTTGTGGATACCCACGAAGTAGGAATCTTTCTTGTAATTCCTTTGCAGCCCTTTCAAAATTATTGATATCCGTACAGTTTCTTCTAATTCTAAGATACTGGCCAATTGGAATACCTCTTAATAATGATGGCGGGTGCATGCTTTGGGCTCTCAAAAGACAGTTACCTGCTGTAGGTTTACGATACGTATTTAATTTCAACTTATTACCCGCTTTTTGAATGAGTAGGTCCAAGAATGGGAGTTCTGTTTGGCTCCATTGGTATGTGAATTTCAAATTCCAGTTATTGTGGTTAAGGGTTGTAACAAATTTATTTAAATCCTTTTCAGTGCCATCCCATAATATGATAACGTCGTCTATATATCTAGCCCACAGTGTAATATAAGGGGATGCCCATTCCATCTCTGTACCCATGATTACCTCTTGTTCCCACATGCCCAGATATAAATTGGCATACGTGGGCGCGCAAGCAGTTCCCATGGCAGTCCCGGTTAGTTGCTGGTAAAATTTGTTATTAAACGTAAAACAATTATTATGCAATATAAGTTCTAATAGTGAAATGACAAAGTCGGAATGTTCCCGATACTTATATTCCCATGTATACAGGTATTTAGCAACACAATTGACTCCTTTATCATGGGGTATTGATGGGTACAAGGCTTCAACGTCTATGCTGACTAGCATGGTATTATCATTGATTGTCAAATCATCTAACCTTTTGACTACTTCTCATGAGTCTTTTAGATAGGAAGGTAGTGAATTTAGAAACGGCCTAAGGGCCATGTCTACATATTTTGAAATATTATCAGTGGGACTTCTGATGCCTGATATTATTGGACGCCCTGGTGGATTTTTGGCGTTCTTGTGTATTTTAGGTATACAATATAGACAAGGTAATTGAGGATGTTTGATATACAAAAATTCAAATTCTCTTTTATCAATTATATCACGTTGGAGGGCATCTTTTAAACAGGTATATACTTTTTGGTTCACTGAAGTCAGAGGATTTTTATCCATACCTTTATACTGATCCTTCATTCTTAATAAACGTATTACTTCCTTTTCATACATGATTTTATCCATTATTGGGACAAAACGTCTGCATCTAAAAATAATGTAAACAGAAATTCTGGGTTTTCCCGTTAGTAGGCAAAGATATATTCAGGACATCGCAGAGAGTCGAGGAACCTGCACATACATTGAGTTTGGTGCAAATGCCTCTTTCTCAGCCACCCAGTTTTTAATGACTCCTGGTGCCCTGTGTACTATGCAGTGTCCATAAGTCTTCTATCATATGCAGTAATACATGCAGAGCTGCCATTAGACTTTTCTGGGCCCCATACTGGGTACATTTCTGGGCCCCCATAAAACACACCAACTCAGACACTGTACATACCTCTAAACATTTTAAAACGCAAAAGGGGACACATGGAAGAGAGAAGAGATGAGGTGTTGCGCAGACAGAAAACTTTTGTCCACGCCCATTTAAGATCACAACCACTTTGTTTAGGTTACATCCATTTTAAAGACATTATTCCCATGTTACATTGCCTGCAATGCTTTCAAGTGCATGATGTGGTTAAAGGATCAGTTCACTCAGAAAATTAACTATTCTGTTTTCGCATTAATTGAAGAACCGGGTTGTCTTATCTCCCATTCTTCAATTAATGTAACATTAATGAGTCAGGAACAAATATAGAAATCTTAGCCTTGAGTGCTATCCACCACTGGCTCCTGTTATATTAATTGAAGAATGGGAGGTAAGGCATAGCTCCTTTAACTCCTATTCCTTTACCTATCCTTTAAGATTACAGTATCAGACTAATAAACTGGAGCGCTGACAACATTGGCTAATAAACTGGTAGGGCTGAGCACACTGGCTAATGGATTGGAGGGCTGACAACACTGGTTAATGAACTGGAGGTCTGTCAACACTGGCTAATGAATTGGAGGGCTGAGAACACTGGCTAATGCACTGGAGGGTTGACTAACAAAGGCTAATGAACCGGAGGGCTGAGAACACTGGCTAATGCACTGGAGGGTTGACTAACAAAGGCTAATGAAATGGAGGGCTGACAACACTGACTAATAAACTGGAGAGATGACTAACACTGGCTAATGAACTGGGGGGCACTGACAACACTGGCTAATGAACTGGAGCAGCAACTAACACTGTCTAATGAACTGAAGGACTGACTAACACTGGGTAATGAACTGGAGGACTGACTACACTGGACCTGGCTAATAAACAGGAGGGATGACTACACTGGCTAATGAGCTAGAGGAAAGACAACACTGGCTAATGAATTGGAGGGCCGCCAACACTGGTTAATGAATTGGAAGGCTGACAACACTGTCTAATGAGCTAGAGGGCTGATTAACAATGGCTAATGGACTGGAGGTCTAACAACACTGTATAATGAACTGGAGGGCTGACTACACTGGCTAATGAACTGGAGGACTGGCAACACTGGCTATTGAACCAGAGGGCTGACAACACTGGGTAATAAACCGGAGGGCTGTCTACACTGGCTAATGAACTTAGCACACACATACTCTTAAACACACTGACAGTGACTGCTAAACTTCCTCTTAAAGGGGCTATTGGGGCCACACCTTTGAACTCCAGATGCTTTAGAAAATACAATACCAGCATGTCTTGGCAGCAGAATGCATCTGAAGTTACAAGGTTTGTCATCACTGCTATATAGGTTCTGGCACCAGCAGCCCCCAAGAGGAAGTTTAGCAGTCATTGTCAGTACCTGTACACAGCAGTAAGACAGATGGTAAAAATGCCACCCACAAGCAGAAATGGGTTAAGTATTACTTACAGTTACTCCCTCCTGCTATAGAGGATCACAGCACAGAAGAGCTCCAAGTTCAGGCAAGGGACGGGAGGTGGTGGAGCCCCATGGACAATAAAGCCACTTACTGACTGAGTCATGGGGTTATGCAGTAGACACAAGGAAATCCAGTAAGCACAAGCCCCCTTTGTCTTCTCCATCTAGGAATGGAGCTCCTAGTGGCTGAATGCAGTATTGCAGGAAAAAGGTTACATTAAGTATTGGATTCAGGCAGTTGAAATTCTTCTAGATCTTCTTCTGCAGGCCATGTGAGGGAATTGCTTGTGAAGGTTATCATTCATCCAGGTCATGGTATATCTATTGTATTTAGTTAGATCAACTTCACTTAATGTTTAGTTCTTGAAGACGTTTCGCTATTCATCCAACTAGCTGTCTCAATTCAGAATGACTTGTACAGGGGTCTGTTGGCAATACAATACCCTGACAGGTCCCATATGTAGCAGGGGTCTCCCAAAACACAAGAAATGCGACATCATATACGCAGTGCAGTGCATTGAAGAGTGCTAAGATTTGTATGTGGGGGAGACCAAACAGCAACTGCACCAACGTATGGCCCAGTACAGGAGAGCCGATTCCTTGGGTCAGGACTCAGCCATGAACCTGCGTCTTAAGGAGGAAGGACATACCTTTAAATATTGCAATGTCAACATCTTCGCAAAGGAACAGGACTGGTTCAAGAGAGGTGTCAAGGAGGCCATTTATGTGAAAATAAAGAATCCAAGCCTGAATAGAGGTGTGTGTGTGTGGGGGGAGGGGGTTGACACCAACTTTCTGCCATGTACAATGCTGTTTTGGCACCTTTCCCTGGGAAGTTTCTATAACACCTCATGCCTTAATGCATCCAGACGTTTCATCAGAAGGTCCCTAACACCTGGATGTCATATGGTAATTGGGACTTTCAAGGGTACATAATTGCCAACAGATTCTTGTACAAGTCATTCTGAATTGAGAGATCCAGTCAGATGACTAGCGAAACGTCTTCAAGAACTAAACTTTAAGTCCAGTTGATCTAACTGAATACAACAGATATGTCATGGAATTGTTGGGACTTTTGTAGGTTTGGGATTGGAACAGTCAACCTTGTCTCACCTGTGGAGTACAATTTGAGGAACAATCCGAGGAAGCGGAAGTTCCATGAAATGTGTCAGGCCACGCCCCTTGCCCCATGATTTGTGTCCATGTGTACGAGGATCGAGTTTTGTACTATGTAATGAAATAAAGGAGTTTTATAGTGCTTACCCTGGCACTGTTCCTATTTGGAGGCTGGAGACCTACCTTTTTTGTGCTCTTCATTTAACAATAAATCACTCTGTGAGCATTTAGCCTAGTTGTATCATTATTGGTTTGCCTTAAAATACGCTGTCCGTAAAGGTAAAACATAGAAACTTTTCATAATTTATCCTTCTCCCCTTTCTGTTTAACTTCTTATAATTAATGACGTCTGCTGCCAATAAAACATAATTCACCAGAGGAATAAAAGAAGACAACCTAGAATTTGCATTGAATCTAACGCCTGCCAAGCCCCGTAGTTTTGGCAGCATAAATACCTGCCAAGCTCCAGAGTTTTGGCAGCATAAATAGCCATCAAGTTCCGCAGATAATAAGGAAGCAAGGAAAATGAGGAACAGAGCAATGCAAATGGCAACTGTCAGTTTCAGAGTTTATCACCCTGGCAGTGATTTCCCATCCAGTTTATGGCTTGTTTCTTATGGGATACGGATCATAGCGTTAGGTCCTATGTGATAATTACATGCAAGCTTGTCAAATGTTTTGTTACTTGGATCCCCCCCCCCCCCTTTATCAATTCCCTTAACTGTTACTCTGTCATTATTATCGCATTCCTTTATGGCACTCTCTGCTTCGTTTTATTCTTGTGATCACAAAATTAAATTAACAAGTTTTGCATGCTTTTTTTTGCCTTGATTTATTGTTTTTATTTATTTATTTTAGTTTCCTTCCAAGGAAACTATACAAGCAACCAAACCAGAGTTTTAAGTAAGTTTCTAGACTAACTAGGACATTTTTAAAGAACTTATTTTTGGATTTTCCTGTGACAAACATAGAGAGCAGGGATATATAGGGATAAAGAATTCACTATAATCTATTTGCGGTGATGTAGCACAGATTTAAAGGGCAACATCACAGTTAGGCCCTGCTAAGATGATGTTGTGAGTAGCTGATATTTAGCACCCATTAATTAGAGCTGGACGAACTTTCTAAAGTTTGCTTTGTTTCTAAACTATAGAACTTCAGTACATGAACACATTAAAGTCAATAGGGTAAAAAGGTTTGGAAAGTTCTGATAAAATACACTTAAAATATCAATGGTAACTTACTGTAAATGGCTCTGGGACCTGGGAAATGGTCTGGGGAACACGTACCTATCACCAAAACTTGTTTAAACACTCAGGAGATTCAATAAAAGTTCTTATCATTAAAACTGGTGCTAATTTTGCCCCAACCAATCAGATCCTATATAACATTTGTAAGCTAACATCTGATTGGTTGGGGAAAAATTAGCTCCATTTTTAATAATAAGAACTTTTATTGAATCTCCCTGTAACTTTCCCCATGATCGGGGCAATTATTGCGCTTCCGCATTGCGTTTTTTGGTGCTTTTGAGGGTTATCGCCAAATTTGTGGGTAACCAAATGCTAAATTTGAGGGTTATCGCCAATTCAAGGTTTAGCAAACTCTACATTTGAGGGTTATTGCTGTTCACTAACCCTCAAATTTGCTCCTAACCCTTGAATGTAGCATGCAGTAACCCTTGAATGGAATTTGCGATAACCCACAAATGTAGCGTCCTGTAAACCTCAAATTCGGTGAAAACCCTCAAATGTACAGAACGCCACATTCTAGGGTTATGGAACATTAAATTTGAGGGTTATCGATTTTCAAAAATTCAAGAAAATTATTGAAAATACGTCTGCGAGTTCGGAAAACCAGAAAATTCGTAGTTCAAAGAGTTCTAAATAGTTTGAGTTCGTCTGAACACATAAAATTCGTCTCGAACTCGGATTCCAGCTCGAGTTGTTAATACAATATGAGCCATTATTAATATATTAACTACTACTGGGAACTACTAATAGACAAACCCCATTGATATTTGATTGTATTTAATTTGCTGGCATGCTTGGGAACTTTTTGGTGAGTTTGTGAACCCATGAACCACAGCAATCTATTTAATAGACCCTACAGTGTCCAGATTTCATTTGTTTAAAAAAATCCTTTACTTTAGCTGCTGGTGTGGGCTTGAGGCTTGTGAAAGGGTGCAGTACCCGAAACGTTGCCTCTTGATATATTATACTACGGATCATCAAACCCTTTTCCCCCACCATTTTCAAGCGTCAAAGCTTCCTTTAAACTCTGTGGCATAAGACGTCATTTACCTGACTAGACATGATGTGGGCAAGGTTCGTGGAAAAGCCATGTTTGTTTTTTTAACAAAATATTTTTCTCTTACATCGATATTCAATTAGCATTTAATTCCAATACATAGCATTTACATTGATTTACTGGGTTAGGAAACTGTCAATGCCATCACATATCTGGCTTTCAAGTACACTATGAGCCCTTCAAACTGCCTTGTGATCATGTGCACAATCTGGCCACAGCTCCTTGCCTAGGTTTCATGCTTCCTAGCAAAGACTTTTCTTTTCCGCATTGGATCCTGACCCAACGAACTGGCTCCACTGGGCTGTGCACCAACATATGGCCCAGCACATAAAAGCCATATACTCGGGTCAGACCTCCAACATAAGGAAAAGGACATACATTTTAAGATTGTTATGTCAACATATTGGCCAAGGAACAAAAGTGGTTCAAAAGAGATGTCTAGGAGGCCACTTATGTCAAAATAAGGAAACCAAGCCTGAATAGGGGTGGAAGGTTTAATGTTGTTTAGAGGCTTTAGTTGTCCTTTAATGTCCCTGAATCGTCTTAAATATGCAACACCAATCCTAAAACGACCTTCACCAGATAACAAAACTGCCCTTACAGTAAATGATAAAATAAAGTATCTTCTATATTGTAGATTATAAGGAAATTAGAAGTCATTGCCGAGTTTCATTACAATAAGTGCCTTAACACATTTAATGGAAATCAGAGGTGAATCTTAAATAACTTTAAAGTTCATTAGGCATATCATTTCCTAATGAAGCTTTTCTACATTATGAGGCCAGAAGTTGTATATTATGACATTAACTGAAATATCTAAGAATTTTTTTTCTATAAAATACCAGACAAAAAAATAAATAGAAAAATTTGAACATTCTCAGAACACACAACAGATAAATAAAAAGATAGACCTAACAGTGGAAGTATTTCTGAAACCGGCGAGTTGCAGATTCATTCTATTAAAAGAGTAATAAAAATAAAAATAATCCACAAAATGAGGAAGTGGGGGTGTTAACGGGTAACAATGTCCCTACCTCCAAAATACTTTTCAGATGTTTAAATCCCTATCACAGGGAGGTTTGAAATCCTATTTCCTCATCACCCTAGAGGCAGCAGTATGAAGAGAAATAGACATGCCTCATCGATGGTAGGACCAGTTATCTAGATTTTACAAGTATCCCTCCCTTAACTCTTCCTCTGTGTCCTTTGTCCTACCAGTAGGGCAGACCTTGATTCAGAGTCCGAACCCTAAGAGGGAGGAATGGTTGTAGTTGTCTCACTGGGTTTTTTCTTCAGGAAGCATGTATTACGTTCCCCTTTGGATACCAAAGTTACCAGTACCTTTGTTGCATCTTCCTGGAAATTAGAATTTTCAGCATGGAGGTGTACCTCGAGCCGGTACATCATTACGGTAGTACCATATGCAGATGTGACATTGCATGGTTCCCACCGCAATGATGCCGTCTTCAGGAAGCATGTATGACGTGTCTAGACAGTGCCCATGCTGGTTCCCTTACCAGTACCAGAGTGGTGCTGTGCTCAGATGTGGGTTCTTTTTTTGCCATGTCTGCAACTGAAGAGAAGACCCAGTTGAGATTTCTACACCTGCTTCTCCCACAAAATGTAAAGGGAAGGCTAAAGCTAAAAGCAAAATCTGTCCTTGTTGCAACAAATAACAAATTAACTATGGGTTACAAAAATATGTTGTGTCCTTCCTGCTAAGAGAAATTAAAAGCTTAAGCTCTCTTCCAAAGACCTTAGTTAAAGTGATTTTTTTGTAAGATGCTATGAAGTCCTATAAGGCTAAGCATCCAATTAAAAAAACAGAGAGTTGTATTTCCTTCCTGGAGAGTCCTTAATTATGATTAATGAAAGTGAAATTAGTGACGGTACCAGAAAACAGCTTCTTCCATCTGAAGATCATGCAAACTTGCAGGCCCTTTAAAAGCTGTGAGGGAATTTTTGGAAACAGATGATCCCCAAGAACCTTCTTGGTTTTTTTTTTTAATTCCAAGTGTCGCAAAGCAGATCAGATTGTTGCTTCAGCTTCAGTATCTAAAACCTTAAGGGTGTGACTAACAGATATAAAAAATGTACTTGTAAAAGGGGGTTGCTAGAGAACATGTGCTAAAAGACCTGCTAACTATCTCTGTGATTTCATTGTGTGGTTAAAATCAGAGTTTAGGCAATTGATAGAACTATTGGAACTAACATCCTCCTCAATTTTTTATGACTTCAAAACTACCATTTCTAATCCTTGGACAAGAGCTTCAGAAGTTTCTGGAAAAAATTGTTCTACTACCGGTTTTCCAGGCAGAAGTGGGACGATGGAAAACGTCCTCCCTCGACCAACTGATTTGGATCTGAGCCATGTACAACATTTTCTAAACTGGTGGTTAAAAAAAGCAACCTAGCCAAGGGACAGTATGTATCTCCCCCTCATCCAATCATCCTTATGACCTATACAGCATGTAGGGTTGGAGGGTCCATTGCCTAAACACCTGCAAACAAGGCAAGTGGTCTCTAAAATAAAAGATTGTTTCTTCAAATCCCTTAAAGTCCTTCCAGACAATTCTTCAAAACAAGATGGTACAAACTGCTTCTACCTATTTCAACCACCAATGTGCTAAAGTCTTATTTGATTATCTCAAAGATAATCAAATAAAGATAAAGTAGCAAATGCCTAGATCCCAGCAAATGGGCTTTAAAGCCAGAAATTTTTAACTCATCTGTCAGAGGTGGGGCACTCCTTAAGCATTAAACTCCAGTATACTTCTTCCTCAACAAGGACATCAAAGCAGCTGGGAAAGATCCACGCTCACTCTCCTTTGAAGTACATCTTTCCTCCAATACCCCTGGTACCCAGGATACTAGAGAAAAGCTGCCAGAACAAGTGTAAGGTTATTTTGGTTGCTCCTGTCTGGACTTGCTGATCCTGGTCTGCGAGTCTAGTTCAAATATCAACCAAACACAGGGTCCAGTATTACACTCCAACCCTGCAGCTTTAATTTCAATGCATGGCATCCAAAGGAGATTTAGAAATTAGGTTTCTCAACCCTGGTTATTAAAACTCTGATGCAATGCCCTGAAAAGCGACTTTATCCATTTATCTAAGAAATTGGAAAAATATGGTGTCAGACCAACCAGAAAAACGAATTTCCCTTCTATTCTAGATTTATTTTAGACATAGGTTTCAGGAAAGGGCTTGGCCATAGTTCTCTTAAAATACAAGTAAGCTCCTTGGTTCTAGTTTAGCTGACAATCCACTCATTAAAAGATTTTTTAAAGAAACTTCAAATATAAGGCCAAGACTAAAAACTCAATTTCCTAATTGGTACCTGAGTCTTTCGAACACTTAGATGAAATCTCCTTTCGAACCCTTGGATGAAATCCTTATAAACTTCCTTTCGAACCCTTGGATGAAATCCTTATAAATTCCTTACTTGGATTACAGTTTGTTTTCTAGCCTTATGTTCTGTTAGAAAGATTAGCAAAACTCAGGCCTTATCCTGCAAAGTACCCTACCTGCAATATTTCAGGTATACAGGTTAAAGTACACAACAGCAATTCACAGAATGACCCACAGAAAATATCAAATATCAAATATCAGTGGCACAGCTTTTATTTTTCCATCTACAGATTGGTTTATGAATCGATAGTCTGGGAGTATGGTAGAAAGGGTCAGAACTATTCGTGTGAACTTGCCTCAAACTTACAGGGATAAACCAAGACAGTAAATTTAGAAACTATCAGGGTTATTCAATATGGTGCTAATTTTGCCCCAACCAATCAGATGTTAGCTTTCAAATGTTAAATAATGTATGATTGGTTGGGGCAAAATTAGCACCATTTTAAATGATAAGAACTTTTATTGAATCTCCCTGTTTATTTTATCCTAAAATTATAATAGAAAAAAAGCTGTAATCAGTGATTTAGTATTGTTCCTGATAGGCTGTTCTTTGTGACTCATGCTAGCTAGAAAATACACTGAAGGGTCCTCCTTATTGGTCTGGAGACATCTGTATAAAATTATGTGCATAGTAAATCGTGAGGTCAGGGGTGTGAACATTGGGTGCACATGCTTTCAAAGCTCTTTGAAGACTACATGGGATGGGAGTTGTACTGGCAACATAATGGAAGCCTTCTTAGTTACACAAACTATTTCTTACATGGACATAAATGCAACTTACTAGAGTTTTTTACATTTTATAATGTATCATGGTCTCGGGAATAAAACTTTCTTGATAGGATTTTAAACATATATGAAACATTATTTCAATACAATATTATACTCAAGTATTAAAAACTGTTTAAATGCCCATCGGTCCTTACTACAGTATTATATAACTGAACATCTGTATTTGGCTGTTAATCGTGAATTTTTTCTACTTCTAATTTCCTCAATGGTTGGGCATAACAAATGCATTTCTCCTATTCATTTCTTTCCATTTTCGATCCATATTTAAAGCTAATCCATGCACATAGTAATTTTAATAACACGGAGGGTGTAGAGGAGTCAGGTCAATACTGACTCCCTCTGTGATAGAAACATTTATGTCTTTTCCCTTTTCTCCTTCCCAGCAGGACTAGAAAAATGGAGCATAAATGAGCTCCTTGGAACCTGATGCATGTTCTGCCTATATTGTACTTGTGGCTTGATTGGGAATGAAACAAATGGAGACATTGAAAGACTGCTGTGCCACTCACGGCTGCTCAGCTATGACTGCTGGATAGAATACAAATTAATGTGCAAGGAGCACAGGAATCCAAGCCATAGAACCATCTATACATTACTGAATGTATGGCATCGCTTTCACTTTTAACCCTTTCTTCTTACAGTTTGCACTATGACTCAGTGACTAACAATCTCATATCTGAGAGCTATTTTCCCTATATACTGGAGATTAACCCAGAGACACAAGAGCTGGCTCCCAGAAATGTATGCTAACCCTTTGTAAATGGGTTAATGTGCCCTTAAGATAGGAGTCAGTACTTGCGGCTCTCCATAGGTGGAGCAATGGGACAATTACTTGAATATATATATATATATATATATATATATATATATATATATGGCCAGTGTTATCTTACTGTATATGATATACTCTGACTAATGTCCAAACATAGAGGATATGGAGAAACCAGACTAAAACACAGCCTGAGCTTTAGTCTGGTTTCTCCATATCCTCTATGCTTGGACTATAGATATATAAGGGGACGATTGGAATATCCCCTGGATGGTGGATGAAACCCATACGTATACCAGCAGCCCGCCTCACCTATTAAGTTATACTCTGACTAATATAGCAGTATGAATCTAACCTTAATAAGTCTGCAAAAAAATATGTGGTGCAAAGGTTTGCCAGTGCTATTAAATTGCAACAACCAATCAGAAGATCAGAAGATAGCTTTTTACAAACCATGCAGTATCAGTATTTTACCATCATAAAATAAAAGTGGCCACCAAATCCAGGAACAGAGTGTCAGGGCTGGAGTATAGGGTGGGTATAAATCTAGGATATTATATACTGTACTTTACCAATGTGCTTACAGTACTTTTATTCCAGACAAGTATTTCCAGAGTGACAGTGGACACTAAGATTACTGTATATGATGTGTTCATCTTCATCTCTTTTTCCTCCCAGTTCCTCACTCTATTGCTTGCTCTGAGTTGTTTGTCAGGAATGTGGGTCAAGGTGCTGAAAACCATCTTTGCCCACCTCTACAAACCCAGTCCAACCCTCTATATTGCCTGCCAGCCACCCATCCAGCTTCCCGCTCTTCTGAGTAAACCTGCAATTTATGTGTTGTATGCAGTGCAATAAGTGGCATAGGCATCAGGTGAGGGGCATTGGTAGCCGCCATATAAAAATTTGCCCAGGATTGTAGAATAATATAGGGCTAATGAACCTTTAACCACAAGCCTCAGGATTTACCACATATAGGAAGACACCCTTCTAGCTGGTGCATCTACTGCATCTTGCTTTCCTATTGGAGATGGTGGGGCCAGTTAAGACAGGAGAGGTAATTTTGAGGGAAAGTTTTCCCATTGGTCCTTACCTTGTGTCCATACATGGCTTTGTGCTTCACAGACCTCCACTTTATTAACATTATTTTTTTGTATTTTGCAGTCTCCCAATTGGTTTATCTCTTTAGGCAAAGAAAACAAAAAATAAGGAAACTAAGAAGGAATTTCACAAAGGAAAGGTCTGGAAAGTTTATTTTTAACCTACTCTTTCAATTTCCTTTAATAACCAGTGCCCAAAGTTACATGAAGGTATCCATTCTTTGTAGAGTAGGATCCTTTCCTCTGTTATTTGCACAGGCTTTGTCCTTGTGCGCAGTCATTTGTCGGAAGAATTACAACATTGTCTCTAAACTAATAAGGAAGATGCAAATTTAGACTTCCCATGAGTCCTTGCAATTAGAGTATTAGCTCAAAGTAATGGCGGAATTCATAATTGCAACAATGAGAACTTACATTGTTATTCATAATAATGCAAAATTAAATCGATAAAACATCATCAAGCGCCAAGTGAGAATTTCTAGTAGAAATATGCAGTTTTGTCTTATTTAGTGGAAGTAATTTTGCAGCAAGAGTATAATAACTTTTAGCCAATTAATTGAAAACGAGGGGGGGGGAAGTTTTTTTTTTAAGTCATTAGAATTTAAAAAATACTCTATTAACTATAGGAATAATTAAACATTGTCCATTATGACCCTATGTTTTGTATTGGCTTTTGTTCGATAGTCACAGGAATTAGAAAGTCAGGGAACATATGAATTTACTCAATTAAAGGAGAACTAACATTTGGTATTAAATTAAGCTCAGGCGATTTCACATATAATAAGGAATAGAAATGCTATTTTAATTTCTTTTTTAAAACTCCAACGCTTACTGAAAAATTTATGTGCAGAGCAGAGATTGCTAAATCTGAGGTCTCTTCTGCGGTACGGGGAAGTAGGGGCTGGGAATGATCCAACAGTCTTAATATATACAGTACTGTATATTGGTATTAACAACAAGGTAAGTGGTACATGGAGTTCAGTATATAAGGACACGAGACAAGGTTATTTTATTTTTTAGAAATTTCCCTTTCCCTATGTTAAGAAGGCAGGGAAACAGGTGGATGGAGGAGACTTTAAATTTAAAGGGGTGTGAGTGTTTTATTGGGAAGTGATTGGAGGTGGAAGCCCTGGGGTGGTGGTGTAATGGAGATATGTGGGGGCAGGGTTTCTATAGCTATCCTCTGGCTACTGTTCATTTACTGTTTATCTCGGTTTATTCCTCCTATAAGCGAAACTAGATAGAACCAGACTAAACCTCTTTGGTGTAATAAACTTGTTCTGAGACGGGTAAGAAGAAATATGCATTAAGAGCACTTGAGTTACATCGGTCAACTGAAGTCTTTATTGGGTATAGGGATACAAATACAGCAGGTATTGTATGTACAAAAAAAGGTCAATATTGTATCTAAAAATAAAATGATTTTAATACAATTATTATTATGGATTTCCAGTATATAGCGACAACATTTTCTGTGATGTTTCACAAATTAAACATTCATATCAGACCCTGCCCTGAAGAATCTAATCACTTTATCTCACATATACAACCAATCAGTGTGTCTCAATGAATGGAAACCCAGCTAAGGGCAGGGAGAACATACAAACCCCTAGCAGGTGTGTCCAAAGGAGTATTCGAATTTAAGGGTTCATGTGAACCTATGGACACTTCCGTTTGCTGTAATCCTGAATATTGTGTCTCTCCAAAAAGGCAATTATGCCTCATGGATGTGTTTAGAGATTCAGCCAACACAGAATAGGATAAAAGGATATGAGAAGTCACCATGACTGGTATAACTCATTCATTGGCCTCATCTTATTATATGGTCATGGAACTCCTTAGTGATAATACCTTATAATACAGGAGGTACCTATTTCATGATAACTAGATAGCAGATAGCTGGAATGTCTCTTTGCTGTATATACGTAGTCCTATTACCATAATGTCTTTTATCATTGACCAATAAATACAATAAATATACATTATTGTCTCATTGCATTCCCTAGGATTCACTATTTGAGGCCTCATTATCTTATCTGAATCCATGGTGATTATTATAACAAGCAGCTTTACCTCATCCTTACTGATAAAAAAATTACTTAAGCGTAGTCTTTCAGATTTTGTCAGTCATCTTTTAAAGATCTTTATAGTGTTTATCCGCACATCCACATTCCAGGGAATTTTTGTTGACAATAGTCACGAAACGCATCAGGGAGAGGTCTCTGGAGTGTGTTTTCCTCACCTCACGTTTGTAGCTACATGTTATAATAAAGGACAGTCGTGCACAAGGTTGAAGACTCGTCCCATTCATTCATTTGTAGTGACTTTCAGGAGTTTTTCCACATCGGAGGTGCCGGTCTTCCCAGGATTGGGAATCTCCCTTCCATGCAGGGTCCGATGGTAGACCGGTTACGGTAGGACACCAGACTGTTTTATTGTACAGATATACCGTGACCTGGATGAATGAATATTACAGATATACCATGAGCTGGATGAATGAATATTACAGATAGACCATGACCTGGATGAATGAATATTACAGATATGCCGTGACCTGGTATGTCTGGAATTGTTGGGACTGTGGTAGGTTGGGATTGGAACAGTCAACCTTGTCTCACCTGTGGAGTACATTTGAGGAACAAACAATCCAGAGGAAGCGGAAAGTTCCATGAAATGTCAGGCCACGCCCCTTGCCCATGATTTGTGTCATGTGTACGAGGATCGAGTTTTGTATATGTAATGAAATAAAGGAGTTTTATAGTGCTTACCCTGGCACTGTTCCTATTTGGAGGCTGGAGAACCTACCTTTTTTGTGCTCTTCATTTACAATAAATCACTCTGTGAGCATTTAGCCTAGTTGTATCATTATTGGTTTGCCTTATAAAATACGCTGTCCGTAAGGTAAAACATAGAAACTTTTCATAATTATCCTTCTCCCCTTTCTGTTTAACTTCTTATAATTAATGACGTTCTGCTGCCAATAAAACATAATTCACCGAGAATAAAGAAGACAACCTAGAATTTGCATTGAATACTAACGCCTGCCAAGCCCCGTAGTTTTTGGCAGCATAAATACCTGCCAAGCTCCAGAGTTTGGCAGCATAAATAGCCATCAAGTTCCGCAGATAATAAGGAAGCAAGAAAATGAGGAACAGAGCAATGCAAATGGCAACTGTCAGTTTCAGAGTTTATCACCCTGGCAGTGATTTCCCATCCAGTTTATGGCTTGTTTCTTATGGGATACGGAATATCATAGCGTTAGGTCCGATGGATAATTACATGCAAAGCTTTGTCAAATGTTTTGTTACTTGGATCCCCCCCCCCCCCCCCTTATCATTCCCTTACTGTTACTCTGTCATTTATTATCGCATCCTTATGCACTCTCTGCCTGTCGTTTTATTCTTGTGATCACAAAATAAATTAACAAGTTTTGCATGCTTTTTTTTGCTTGCCTTGATTTATTGTTTTTATTTATTTATTTTAGTTTCCTTCCAACGGAAACTATACAAGCAACCAAACCAGGTTAAGTAAGTTTCTAGACTAACTAGGACATTTTAAAGAACTTATTTTTTGGATTTCCTGTGACAAACTAGAGAGCAGGGATATAGGGATAAAGAATTCACTATAATCTATTTGCGGGTGATTGTAGCACCAGATTTAAGGGCACATCACAGTTAGGCTGCTAAGATGATGTTGTGAGTAGCTGATATTTAGCACCCATTAATTAGAGCTGACGAACTTTCTAAAGTTTGCTTTGTTTCTAAACTATAGAACTTCAGTACATAACACATTAAAGTCATAGGTAGTAAAAGGTTTTGGAAAGTTCTGATAAAATACACTTAAAATTCAATGGTAACTTACTGTAAATGGCTCTGGGAAACCGATGGAAATGGTCTTGGGGAAACACACGCTACCTATCACCAACTGTTTTTAAACTAAACACTCAGGAGATTCAATAAAAGTTTTATCATTAACTGGTGCAATTTTGCCCCAACCAATCAGATTTATAACATTTGTAAGCTAACATCTGATTGGTTGGGGAAAAATTAGCTCCATTTTAACAAAATAAACTTTTATTGAATCTCCCTGTAACTTTCCCCATGATCGGGCAATTATTGCGTCTTCCGCATTGCGTTTTTTGGTGCTTTTGAGGGTTATCGCCAAATTTTTGGGTAACCAAATGCTAAATTTGAGGGTTATCGCCAATTCAAGGTTTACAAACTCTACATTTGGGTATTGCTGTTCACTAACCCTCAAATTTGCTCCTAACCCTTGAATGTAGCATGCGTAACCCTTGAATGAATTTGCGAAACCCACAAATGTAGCAGTACCTAGAATTGGGAAACCCTCAAATGTACAGAAGCCACATCAGGTAGAATAAATCAAACTAACAAATGAAAAATGGTACAAGTGTTAAATTCGAGATTGAAAGATTAATTGACGTGAATTCACGATATAAAATACGTCTGCGAGTTCGGAAAACCAGAAAATTCGTAGTTTCAAAGAGTTTCTAAATAGTTTGAGTTCGTCTGAACACATAAATTCGTCTCGAACTCGGATTCCAGCTCGAGTTGTTAATACAATATGAGCCATTATTAATATATTAACTACTCTGGGAACTACTAATAGACAAACCCCATTGATATTTGATTGTATTTAATTGCTGGCATGCTTGGGAACTTTTTGGTGAGTTTGTGAACCCATGAACCACAGCAATCTATTTAATAGACCCTACAGTGTCCAGATTTCATTTGTTTAAAAAATCCTTTACTTTAGCTGGTGTGGGCTTGAGGCTTGTGAAAGGGTGCAGTACCCGAAACGTTGCCCTCTTGAATATTATATACGGATCATCAAACCCTTTTCCCCCACCATTTTCAAGCTCAAAGCTTCCTTTAAACTCTGTGGCATAAGACGTCATTTACCTGACTAGACATGATGTGGGCAAGGTTCGTGGAAAAGCCATGTTTGTTTTTTTAACAAAATATTTTTTCTTACATCGATATTCAATTAGCATTTAATTCCAATACATAGCATTTACATTGATTTACTGGTTAGGAAACTGTCAATGCCATCACATATCTGGCTTTCAAGTACACTATGAGCCCTTCAAACTGCCTTGTGATCATGTGCACAATCTGGCCACAGCTCTTGCCTAGGTTTCATGCTTCCTAGCAAGACTTTTCTTTTCCGCATTGGATCCTGACCCAACGCAACTGGCTCCACTGGGCTGTGCACCAACATATGGCCCAGCACATAAAAGCCATATACTCGGGTCAGACCTCCAACATAAGGAAAAGGACATACATTTTAAGATTGTTATGTCAACATATTGGCAAGGAACAAAAGTGGTTCAAAAGAGATGTCTAGGAGGCCACTTATGTCAAAATAAGGAAACCAAGCCTGAATAGGGGTGGAAGGTTTAATGTTTTTAGAGGCTTTAGTTGTCCTTTAATGTCCCTGAATCGTCTTAAATATGCACACCAATCCTAAAACGACCTTCACCAATAAACAAAACTGCCCTTACAGTAAATGATAAAATAAAGTATCTTCTATATTGTAGATTATAAGGAAATTAGAAGTCATTGCCGAGTTTCATTACAATAAGTGCCTTAAAACACATTTAATGGAAATCAGAGGTGAATCTAAATAACTTTAAAGTTCATTAGGCATATCATTTCCTAATGAAGCTTTTCTACATTATGAGGGCCAGAAGTTGTATATTATGACATTAACTGAAATATCTAAGAATTTTTTTTATAAAATACCAGACAAAAAATAAATAGAAAAATTTGAACATTCTCAGAACACACACAGATAAATAAAAAGATAGACCTAACAGTGGAAGTATTTCTGAAACCGGCGAGTTGCAGATTCATTCTATTAAAAGAGTAATAAAAATAAAAATAATCCACAAAATGAGGAATGTGGGTGTTAACGGGTAACAATGTCCCTACCTCCAAATACTTTTTCAGATGTTAAATCCCTAACAGGGAGGTTTGAAATCCTATTTCCTCATCACCCTGAGGCAGCAGTATGAAGAGAAATAGACATGCCTCATCGATGGTAGGACCAGTTATCTAGATTTACAAGTATCCTCCCTTAAACTCTTCCTCGTGTCCTTTGTCCTACCAGTAGGCAGACTTGATTCAGAGTCCGAACCCTAAGAGGAGGAATGGTTGTAGTTGTCTCACTGGGTTTTTTCTTCCGGAAGCATGTATTACGTTCCCCTTGGATACCAAAGTTACCAGTACCTTTGTTGCTCATTCCTGGAAATTAGAATTTTCAGCATGGAGGTGTACCTCGAGCCGGTACATCATTACGGTAGTACCATATGCAGATGTGACATTGCATGGTTCCCACCGCAATGATCCGTCTTCAGGAAGCATGTATGACGTGTCTAGACAGTGCCCATGCTGGTTCCCTTACCAGTACCAGAGTGGTGCTGTGCTCAGATGTGGGTTCTTTTTTTGCCATGTCTGCAACTGAAGAGAAGACCCAGTGAGATTTCTACACCTGCTTCTCCCACAAAATGTAAAGGGAAGGCTAAAGCTAAAGCAAAATCTGTCCTTGTTGCAACAAATAACAAATTAACTATGGGTTACAAAAATATGTTGTGTCCTTCCTGCTAGAGAAATTAAAAGCTTAAGCTCTCTTCCAAGACCTTAGTTAAAGTGATTTTTTTGTAAGTGCTATGAAGTCCTATAAGGCTAAGCATCCAATTAAAAAACAGAGAGTTGTATTTCCTTCCTGGAGAGTCCTTAATTATGATTAATGAAAGTGAAATTAGTGACGGTACCAGAAAAACAGCTTCTTTCCATCTGAAGATCATGCAAACTTGCAGGCCCTTTAAAAGCGTGAGGGAATTTTTGGAAACAGATGATCCCCAAGAACCTTCTTGGTTTTTTTTTTAATTCCAAGTGTCGCAAAGCAGATCAGATTGTTGCTTCAGCTTCAGTATCTAAAACCTTAAGGGTGTGACTAACAGATATAAAAAATGTACTTGTAAAAGGGGGTTGCTAGAGAAATGTGCTAAAAGACCTGCAACTATCTCTGTGATTTCATTTGTGGTTTAAATCAGAGTTTAGGCAATTGATAGAACTATTGGAACTAACATCCTCCTCAATTTTTTATGACTTCAAAACTACCATTTCTAATCCTTGGACAAGAGCTTCAGAAGTTTCTGGAAAAAATTGTTCTACTACCGGTTCCAGGCAGAAGTGGGACGATGGAAAACGTCCTCCCTCGACCAACTGATTTGGATCTGAGCCATGTACAACATTTTCTAACTGGTGGTTAAAAAGCAACCTAGCCAAGGGACAGTATGTATCTCCCCCTCATCCATCATCCTTATGACCTATACAGCATAGGGTTGGAGGGTCCATTGCCTAAACACCTGCAAACAAGGCAAGTGGTCTCTAAAATAAAAGATTGTTTCTTCAAATCCCTTAAAGTCCTTCCAGACAATTCTTCAAAACAAGATGGTACAAACTGCTTCTACCTATTTCAACCACCAATGTGCTAAGTCTTATTTGATTATCTCAAAGATAATCAAATAAAGATAAAGTAGCAAATGCCTAGATTCCCAGCAATGGGCTTTAAAGCCAGAAATTTTTAACTCATGTGGTGGGGCACTCCTTAAGCATTAAACTCCAGTATACTTCTTCCTCAACAAGGACATCAAAGCAGCTGGGAAAGATCCACGCTCACTCTCCTTTGAAGTACATCTTTCCTCCATACCCCTGGTACCCAGGATACTAGAGAAAAGCTGCCAGAACAAGTGTAAGGTTATTTTGGTTGTTCCTGTTGGACTTGCTGATCCTGGTCTGCGAGTCTAGTTGATTATAACAACCAAACACAGGTCCAGTATTACACTCCAACCCTGCACTTAATTTCAATGCATGGCATCAAGGAGATTTAGAAATTAGGTTTCTCAACCCTGGTTATTAAAACTCTGATGCAATCCCTGAAAAGCGTACTTTATCCATTTATCTAAGAAATGGAAAATATTGGTGTCAGACCAACCAGAAAAACGAATTTCCCTTCTATTCTAGATTTATTTTAGACATAGGTTTCAGGAAAGGGCTTGGCCTAGTTCTCTTAAAATACAAGTAAGCTCCTTGGTTCTAGTTTAGCTGACAATCCACTCATTAAAAGATTTTTTAAAGAAACTTCAATATAAGGCCAAGACTAAAAACTCAATTTCCTAATTGGTACCTGAGTCTTTCGAACACTTAGATGAAATCTCCTTTCGAACCCTTGGATGAAATCCTTAAAACTTCCTTTCGAACCCTTGGATGAAATCCTTATAAATTCCTTACTTGGATTACAGTTTGTTTTCTAGCCTTATGTTCTGTTAGAAAGATTAGCAAAACTCAGGCCTTATCCTGCAAAGTACCCTACCTGCAATTTCAGGTATACAGGTTAAAGTACACAACAGCAATTCACAGAATGACCACAGAAAATATCAAATATCAAATATCAGTGGCACAGCTTTTATTTTTCCATCTACAGATTGGTTATGAATCGATAGTCTGGGAGTATGGTAGAAAGGGTCAGAACTATTCGTGTGAACTTGCCTCAAACTTACAGGGATAAACCAAGACAGTAAATTTAGAAACTATCAGGGTTATTCAATATGGTGCTAATTTTGCCCCAACCAATCAGATGTTAGCTTTCAATGTTAATAATGTATGATTGGTTGGGGCAAAATTAGCACCATTTTAAATGATAAGAACTTTTATTGAATCTCCCTGTTTATTTTATCCTAAAATTATAATAGAAAAAAAGCTGTAATCGTGATTTAGTATTGTTCCTGATAGGCTGTTCTTTGTGACTCATGCTAGCTAGAAAATACATGAAGGGTCCTCCTTATTGGTCTGGAGACATCTGTATAAATTATGTGCATAGTAAATCGTGAGGTCAGGGGTGTGAACATTGGGTGCACATGCTTTCAAAGCTCTTTGAAGACTACATGGGATGGGAGTTGTACTGGCAACATAATGGAAGCCTTCTTAGTTACACAAACTATTTCTTACATGGACATAAATGCAACTTACTAGAGTTTTTTACATTTTATAATGTATCATGGTCTCGGGAATAAAACTTTCTTGATAGGATTAAACATATATGAACATTATTTCAATACAATATTATACTCAAGTATAAAAACTGTTTAAATGCCCATCGGTCCTTACTACAGTATTATATAACTGAACATCTGTATTTGGCTGTTAATCGTGAATTTTTTCTACTTCTAATTTCCTCAATGGTTGGGCATAACAAATGCATTTCTCCTATTCATTTCTTTCCATTTTCGATCCATATTTAAAGCTAATCCATGCACATAGTAATTTTAATAACACGGAGGGTGTAGAGGAGTCAGGTCAATACTGACTCCCTCTGTGATAGAAACATTTATGTCTTTTCCCTTTTCTCTTCCCCAGCAGGACTAGAAAAATGGAGCATAAATGAGCTCCTTGGAACCTGATGCATGTTCTGCCTATATTGTACTTGTGGCTTGATTGGGAATGAAACAAATGGAGACATTGAAAGACTGCTGTGCCACTCACGGCTGCTCACTATGACTGCTGGATAGAATACAAATTAATGTGCAAGGAGCACAGGAATCCAAGCCATAGAACCATCTATACATTACTGAATGTATGGCATCGCTTTCACTTTTAACCCTTTCTTCTTACAGTTTGCACTATGACTCAGTGACTAACAATCTCATATCTGAGAGCTATTTTCCCTATATACTGGAGATTAACCCAGAGACACAAGACTGGCTCAGAAATGTATGCTAACCCTTTGTAAATGGGTTAATGTGCCCTTAAGATAGGAGTCAGTACTTGCGGCTCTCCATAGGTGGAGCAATGGACAATACTTGAATATATATATATATATATATATATATATATATATATATATATATATATGGCCAGTGTTATCTTACTGTATATGATATACTCTGACTAATGTCCAAACATAGAGGATATGGAGAAACCAGACTAAAACACAGCCTGAGCTTTAGTCTGGTTTCTCCATATCCTCTATGCTTGGACTATAGATATATAAGGGGACGATTGGAATATCCCCTGGATGGTGGATGAAACCCATACGTATACCAGCAGCCCGCCTCACCTATTAAGTTATACTCTGACTAATAAGCAGTATGAATCTAACCTTAATAAGTCTGCAAAAAATATGTGGTGCAAAGGTTTGCCAGTGCTATTAATTGCAACAACCAATCAGAGATCAGAAGATAGCTTTTTACAAACCATGCAGTATCAGTATTTTACCATCATAAAATAAAAGTGGCCACCAAATCCAGGAACAGAGTGTCAGGGCTGGAGTATAGGGTGGGTATAAATCTAGGATATTATATACTGTACTTTACCAATGTGCTTACAGTACTTTTATTCCAGACAAGTATTTCCAGAGTGACAGTGACACTAAGATTACTGTATATGATGTGTTCATCTTCATCTTTTTTCCTCCCAGTTCCTCACTCTATTGCTTGCTCTGAGTTGTTTGTCAGGAATGTGGGTCAAGGTGCTGAAAACCATCTTTGCCCACCTCTACAAACCCAGTCCAACCCTCTATATTGCCTGCCAGCCACCCATCCAGCTTCCCGCTCTTCTGAGTAAACCTGCAATTTATGTGTTTGTATGCAGTGCAATAAGTGGCATAGGCATCAGGTGAGGGGCATTGGTAGCCGCCATATAAAAATTTGCCCAGGATTGTAGAATAATATAGGGCTAATGAACCTTTAACCACAAGCCTCAGGATTTACCACATATAGGAAGACACCCTTCTAGCTGGTGCACTCTACTGCATCTTGCTTTCCTATTGGAGATGGGGGGCCAGTTAAGACAGGAGAGGTAATTTTGAGGGAAAGTTTTCCATTGGTCCTTACCTTGTGTCCATACATGGCTTTGTGCTTCACAGACTCCCACTTTATTAACTTATTTTTTTGGTAATTGTGTTGGGATTTTCCAGGGTACATAATTGCCACAGATTCTTGTACAAGTCATTCTGAATTGAGAAAGCCAGTCGGATGACTAGCGAAACGTCTTCAAGAACTACATTTCAAGTCCAGTTGATCTAATTGAATACAACAGACCTACCCATAATGTCTGTATAACAGTTACATAGTAACATAGTATTGGTGGTTGTATAAAGACATACGTCCATCTCGTCCAACCTTTATACCCTACCCATAATGTCTGTATAACAATTACATAGTAACATAGTATTGGAGGTTGTATAAAGACATACGTCCATCTAGTCCAAACGTTATACCCAACCCATAATGTCTTTATAACAGTTACATAGTAACATAGTATTGGAGGTTGTATAAAGACATACGCCCATCTAGTCCAACCTTTATACCCTACCCATAATGTCTGTATAACAGTTACATAGCAACATAGTATTGGAGGTTGTATAAAGACATACGTCCATCTAGTCTAACCTTTATACCCTACCCATAATGTCTGTATAACAGTTACATAGTAACATAGTATTTGAGGTTGAATAAAGACATATGTCCATCGAGTGTAGTCTTTTTACCTTACGCATGATGCCAGTCTAAAGGTTAGGAAAAAATACGTACTGAATCCAATGGATAAACACAAACTTCATTTTATCATTTTCTTTCCTTTTTCACTCATTTCAGAGGGATATTGTTACTATCACCCTTATGTGCAATTCAGTATATTGTATTAAAAAAAACAAAATAGAAAAAAGATGTTATGGGAAGCCCAGAGGTGTTTAAATGAATTAACATTTCTTAAAGACTTCAGTGAAGAAAACATTGTCCAAACTATGTTTAATCTCAAAAGAATAAGGGGGCAAAAAGAAAATTGTATTACTTTGTTTAAACATATAAGGGTCAATACTATAATCTCTGTGTAGATCTTTTCATCAACAAGGATTCTAAAAGGTCATGAAAAGAAAGGTCATTTCATGTTGAACTCCATAAAAAGATCTTCTGATTAGTAAAGCTTTAGAATCCTGTGCGTGTAGGGAGTGTGTGTGGAGACTTTGTAAAGAAATTCAATTTTTTTCCCTATTAATATGAACTGTTAGTAATATGATGCTACTGTATGAGCGGTGTTAATAAAAAAGCAATATTGGGCAATACCAATATTGATGCTTTATTGCTGTGATTGTAAACTTAAGATGGCACCATAAAAATAATGGCGCGTCCATAAAATAGTGATTGCTATTGGTATTTGACCGAATACTATTTTACTTCGCAGACATAAATAACCACAATTAAGGAAGAAGATGGGCCATAATGCATTGTCACATAATACCATGTGGAAATGGTATTTTGAAATGGGGTATTTTGCAATTAGGTCATAGAATATAGACATGGTTTCAAAACACTGACACCAGCATTATTGTAGAATCATGATAATAAAGTGAGACCAGAAACCACATTATAAAATAACAATTATTCCCAGTAAAGCACATGGTATCATTATTTTAATATATTAGATTTTATGGTGGCTTTGGAATGAGAACATTCCTTTTACAGTAAATACTTAAAAGTTCTAATGAGTTTCTTTTGAAAGGAAGAATATTTATTTCTGTAGGGTGTTGGTGAAAATATCAGAAACGTTATATTTACCTTCAATAAAAATTGTTGAGCAATGGCTGGATTCACCTAACTAACTTAAAAAAGCTTCTTCCTGACCACCATAAATGTAGCCCCCGGATAATTCTTTTATCTTTTTACAAATATATTCCAACAAACAATATAAACTAATAACAATAATAATAATAATAATAATCTGCCATTTAACAATCCTTTGAACATGATGAAAATAAGACAATTCAAGTGTGAAAATCAAACTTGAAATACTTTCTATATTTCCACCCAGCAGATGATCATTTTACTCGTCTGAGATCCTCTTTACTGAAAATGTGTGTGTTCTTTTCACTAAACTTTCAAAATTAGAGAACATCTGGTTACAGGTAAACATATTTGTATTGTTATGAATTTTGTCTAGAGAGTTACTATCATTTTTTTAATTTGAAAAGGAAAAGTCTAGAAATATTTTAGTTGCTACTAAAACACCATTCAATTTTTAGCACATGCAAATAAAAAGTAGAAGAATTGTGGAAGAAAAAAAATTGACAAAATGTCAATACTTCTAAAATCATATTACATGAGGACATCCCTTAAGACTTGAAGAAAAAAAGGTTTAGGCTTCAAGTTCGGAAAGCTATGGAACTGTCTTCCAGTGGACGTTGTTATGGCAAGTTCATTGGTCAGTTTAAAAAAAAAAAAAAAGCCGGATGAGTTTCTGAAAAAAAGGAATGTTACAAGTTACTGGTAATGATTCATAAAGTAGAGTTGGGAAAGGGTTTGTCACTGTGAGAACGGTAAAGCTATGGAACTGTCTTCCAGTGGACGTTGTTATGGCAGGTTCATTGGTCAGTTTAATAAAAAGCTTGATGAGTTTCTACAAACAAGGAATGTTACAAGTTACTGGTATTGATATATAAAGTAGAGTTGGAAAAAGGGTTTGTCACTGTGAGAACGGTAAAGCTATGGAACTGTCTTCCAGTGGACGTTGTTATGGCAGGTTCATTGGTCAGTTTAATAAAAAGCTGGATGAGTTTCTACAAACAAGGAATGTTACAAGTTACTGGTATTGATACATAAAGTAGAGTTGATCCAGGGAAATTTCCGATTGCCACTTGGAGTCAGGAAGGAATTTTTTTCCCCTTCATAAATTTGGTGGGTTTTTTTTTTGCCTTCCTCTGGATCAACAGTTAGGCAGGAAATGAGGATATTGCTAGATGGGTTGGACTGGGTGGACATATGTCTTTATTTAACCTTAAATACTATACTATACTATATATTTACAGTATATATAAAGGTATTATATATAAGGGAAAATGAACTCCTTACAGTGTAATATAAGAATATTATGTTACTCACTTCCTACACTATATAAAAGCATGAGGTTGCCGGCCGAGTAATTTTATTCAGGGCAGGGAACCGAGGTGTGGTAAAATTATTTTATAATGTGAAGTGGTCCATTATTTCTTATAATACAAAAGCAGGGAGCTAATAATACAAAGAGGTGCTAATTTTACCCCAACCAATCAGATGTTATTTAACATTTGAAAGCTAACATCTGATTGGTTGGGGCAAAAGTAGCACCATATTTAACAATAATAACTTTTATTGAATCTCCCTGAAAGTTTACATATTCTAAGGCTTTGTCTTCAGTACCAATGTAATACTGTCATTTTAAAAGTAAATAAATAGACAAAACGGACTGTGATTTTATTTCTTTTCCCAACCTCAGGTCAACCAGCATTAATCTTCCGAAACTCAGTGATAGCGTTTACCCACAATGCAGTCTGCATGCAGAGAACAGAGAGCATGCCCCTATGGCTCACACTTTCTCTGTGCATAGCACAGGTACTTTTAAAATGACAGTTACTTTTAGAAACCATTATGGGTATGGAATTGTGGATGACCAGAAGTATATGGGAGCTGAGTGATTTGTATAACAAAACATTCCACTGTTGCTCTCATTATAATTATAAGCCTGTCATGTAATCTATCTTGAAGACATTTATCATCAAGCTATCTTTGTTGCAAGTCCTCAGAGTGCTTCAAATTTTTTTTGATATATACATACACAGCATGTATCAGCACTCTATTTGTGTAATGGGGAGTCAGTCTTGTAAATTAGGGTGCATGCATCTGTAGGGGCAAATCCGCAGCCCCTTATACCATAGAAAAAAGTTCAAATATGCAGCACTCCTTTGTATCAAAAAAGTTGATAAAATTTACATTGATTCTACATGCAGCAACGTTTCGGAACGCTCCTGTTCCTTTCTCAAGCTAAATTGTAAATGGTGAACACTTAGATTAACTTATTTCTTTACAATTAGTCACATGATACATCACATGAAAATGAGTCACATTATACTTCACAAGAAATGAGTCACATGATAGATCACATGATTCAGACAACAGGTATCAATCATGTTAAAGGCATTCTCTTAAAGGTACATCTCAAATTTACATGTAGATCGTAATCTTTATTTAAGCTGTTTGGCCATAACGTATTAAGTTTATGAATCCAGGCTACCTCTCGCCTCCTACATTTGGTAATTAGGTCCCCCCTCTTGGCATTTACAATTTTTTACTTTTTGCGTCGTTTCTCCAATTTATAAAATGTTGCACGGAGACTGTAAAACATAAATGCAAAAGTCTGTTTTACAAGTGACCTTTTATAGCATACACTTTGCCAGTAACCGGATGAAAAAATTCAGTGATCTTATTTACAAATTGGCATTAAACTAAATGGAAACATACCCCACAGGGGTTGACCCAGAAATGTGACCTTTTTAACTGGAGGTATTCCAGCCTTGATCAAACTACTCCTAAGGCACTTTGGTTTCTCATAAGATATAAGGGGGATGATTGGAATTACATAATCTGAGGATTTTTTTATGTAATAAATGCCAGTGTTTATTTAGAATTCTGCCAACTCTTTTCACTGGCTACTGTATATTGGGTTACAAATGTGATCTTATCGGATACATTGCTCTTACACCCATACATATATCCCAGACTTCCAGAAGTATCTCCCTCTCCTTTTCTAATAACTGTGAGGGGTATATATATATATATATATTTTTTTTTTATATATGTATGGGGCCTATGAATGTGTATTGATTATCTTTTCTATGTTTGACCAGATCAGTAGCACTTCCACAAAATGTAGTTGTAATTTAGCCTTCTATTATATATATTTAATGGGAAGCATGGTCAAGCTTCCATGTGGTAATAGCACCCCCAACACGCCCCTTTAATGGGAGGTCCTATGCCTTTATTATAAAGCACTGGATGGACGGCCTCTTCCCTCATTGTAAGAAGCCAACGGGCTGGGGGGAAGTGAGAAGCCTAAAACACATCCAATACAATTTAAATTGCTTAAATGCTTTATTCCCAGCAGGGGAAACTGCAGTCAATCTGCAATCAATTGGCTGTGATGTCAGGGAGGGAGTAGCAAGTTTACTCTACCAGAATGGAATCAATGATTATCCTTAAATATCTCATTACAAATGCATGTAATAAGCTGGTCCAAACACTTCTCACCCCCCTTCCACTTAGCACAGAGGAACAAAAAGGGCCATATTACTAAACTCATGGTTTGGCTTTTTAGCGATACCGCCTCGACCGTCAAACCGAAATTGTTTAAAGTTTATTAGCATGGAGGTATTTAGTAATGCGTGCAGAGACCAGACGTTCTAAGAGTTTTGACACAAACGGTAAAAAGGAGACAGGGGGGTAGTTTGAGAGACAGGTAGGGCCTGATTTACCCACGTGTGCTGTGCTAAAAATAGGGGTTAAACTCGTGCTAACCAATATTGAATAGGTTAGTGCAAGTTTAACATAATTGCAGCCAGTGCAATTTAACATAATTGCACTGGCTGCACCAGTTTCACAAAAGACACCCGGCAACCGGCGCAATGTATTTAATAAAGGATTTGCACCACTTTTAACTTTTTAAGACCAGCTAATGGCTAATCTTAAAGTGGTGCTGGGGTAAAATCTCTTTTGGGATTTACCACCAGGTGCAAATCCAGTATTAAATTCCATAAGCCATATTTGCCCAGAGCAATTTGAGGCTCAGGGTAAATGAGGTCCGTAGGGTCCAGAGAGGGTTTTTTTAAGAAGAGGTTTGACACATGCATGTTTAAAGGCAGCAGGAAAAATCCCAGGTCAGGGAGGAATTAAAATGTGAGTAAAAGCAGGGGAAAGGATTTTAGCACAGTGTCTGAGTAGGAAGGAGGGCATGGGATCAAGGGTTCACATTGTAAGTGGCGATGACAATAGGAGGTCGAAGACTTCAGACTGGGTGACAGGGATGAAAGATTCCAGAACTGCAGGTGGTGGGGCAGGGGAAAGAAAGTGATAGTTGTCCTGGGGTGAGGAGATTAGTGTGTGGATATCATCTATTTTATTTCTAAAGTAGTCCTGAGGAGCGTTAATGGAATGAAAAGTATCAGTGGATGAGAGCTGAAAGAGAGCGTTAAATAATGAAAATAGACAACATGGGTTATTTTTGTTATTGTTTATAGGAGTGTTTTGCTACTGAAAGAGCCAAAGACATCACAACATGAGCTTGTAGTGGATAAAGTCTGCTTGACTGTGTGACTTTTTCCACAGCCGCTTAGCTGCACAAGTACAGAAGCATAGGACTTAGGTATCTGAATTGAGCCAAGGTCGGGGGTTGGTGAGGCGATGTTTGTGAGTTTGTAGGGGGGCAAAGTAGTCAATAGTAACAGATAAGCTAGAGTTATACAAATGTATTAGCGAATCAGGGTTAGAATCTGATATGAGGGCATGTCTAATCTAATCCAGCCCTATTCTAAAGCTATTCAATGAACTTTCCATTACCACATCTTAACTAGAAACCTAACTAGAGATGGTTAAAACCCAAAAGTTTGTTCTGTTTTTGGGACAATCCTGAAGATCCGAAAATCCAACAACGAACACATTTTCGAATGTATTTTTGATAACTTTCAAAAATAGCCTTGAACGTTCGTAAATCCTCGAAAATACGATCAGAGACCACTTTCGAGTTTCCGACGATCCATCCGGATTCGGACGGATCATTCGGATTTGGGAAGCCAACACAGAACCGGCTCCCATCTCTATTCCTAACCTGAAGATGAAATGTGATGCCCTTTACACATATCTGTGCATGATTAAACTGGAAACACTGAGTCAGGAAATTTACACAAACATAAAGCAATAATGATTGTTAGACAATTATTAGCGCATAAAAGCAATGATATCCCAGAAAATGTTAATGTTTGTCACTTTACAAGTTTGTGTTGATCGTGGCCATTAGAAATTGGCCACATAGTTAGATGTTAATTAGATCATAGTCTATTAGCAGAAATGTACGCTCTGTGTGAGTTTGTGTCATTAATGTCTAAAAAATGCAATCTCATTAGAGTTTAATGTTAAGTCATTTTTTCCTTGGTGGAAAAACACGACTAGACTTTCGTCAGAACAAAAAAGCTGCTATAAAATTATTATACTATTATTGTCACCATAATGGGGTCTCTGCTATGTGGGTAAGAAATTATCTATAGCGATAGCTAATACTGGGAATTATTTTTCTGACCACTGCATGAATTTTTTCTGTGATGGGGATAGTATCTTTGGTAGGAAAAGCAGGCGATTGTGTTTGTTAAGATTGACGGTATTTCAATACATAAAAACTCCAGTACCAGTTGGTCTATGCACGCCCAGGATCAGGGCTGGATTTACACCTCAGGCCCAAACTACCTGGCGCCCTTAGCCCTACCCCTAAACACAGACCACACCCCTAAATCACAACCATGTGCTCTTTTTTGGGAAAGAAAATAGACTATAAAGGGGTTGGATTGGTGGGAGGTGATTGACAGCCACCCCTCCAACCTTTGGTGCCCCTTGCCGCGTGCCTAATGTGCTCAATAGTGATGAACACAAAACCAAACTTCGGGTTCGAACTAGTTTGTTTTTTCGGACTTGCAGTTGTATTTTCGATAATTATCGAACAATTGAAAATTATCGAATTTACAAGCCGTTTGCTAACCCTAGAATGTATCATTCACTAATGAATTCGGTAACCCTCGAATGTATGGATTGTTTTCGATAACCCTCGAAAGTATCGTTCCTTTTCGGTAATCATTGAAAGTATTGTTTGATTTCGGTAACCTTCGAATGTATGGATCATTTTTGCTATCCCTCGAAAGTATTATTTGTTTTTGGTTACCCTTGAAAGTATTGTTCGTTCGGTAATCCTCAAATTGGCCGTAACCCTCACGTGTTTAAGAAGTGTTTAAAAAGTTTTGGTGATAGTGACATGTTCCCCAGACCATTTCCCAGGTGCCACAGCCATTTACAGTAAGTTACAATTGTTAGTTTAGCTGTAAATCATCCGAACTTTTCGACTATCACTCCCCCATTGACTTTAATGGGTCCAAATTCAAACTTTCGAACTTATACTGAATTTCGAAAACGGGCCGAACTTTATGAAGTTCGGCCATATCTAGTGCCATCTCTAGTATCCGGCCCTGCCCAGGATGGATGGTAGATTCTCAGCTGGAGGAGAATAAGATGGGTTAACATTACTACCCTACAAGAATTTTATATATGTATGGGGCCTATGAATGTGTATTGATTATCTTTTCTAACCAGGTTCGGGTTTGGATTGGGGTCCACCGTTAGTAATATATACTTTTTACACATAGCATGATAAAATCAAAGAAAACAATACGCACCTATTAACTTACTTTAAATTGGAACTCAAGTCAAATATTAACTTTTGAAAAATAAGGCAAAAATCTAGCACATAGCATTGCTGCCTTAAACTTTGCTAAAGTAATGTTATACAAGATGCTTACCTTAGCGGCGGCGGCGGCGGGTGGTCGCCGCTGCCGCCGCGGGGGGTGTGGGCGGGGTAGGCGTATGCCCCGCCCCTTTAGGAGCGGCGTCGGGAAGGGATTTTAAGTCCCTTCGCGGCGATACTATACTGTATCGCCGCGAAGGGGCTTAAAATTACCGCAGCACATCGTGGCCGCGATAGGTATCGCGGGAATAGCGCTCGCCGTTATAAATACGGCGATAGCGCTATTTTCGCGGCCGCGATGTGCGGCGGTAATTTTTTTGCAATATTATCGATTCTTTATAAATATGCCCCTTAGTGTTTTATTTTAAACAACATATCAAAACACGAATGTGCTTTAAAATAAAACACTAATATTGGCTTTGGTGTGTGACCCTCATTTGCTTTATGTGATATTCGTGTTCCATAAAATGTGGAATTTCAGGAGTCTGCACTCAAAGTTGGGCAAGAGTGCATAAAACTATCAGGGAGATTCAATAAAAGTTCTTATCATTAAAAACAGTGCTAATTTTGCCCCAACCAATCAGATGTTAACTTTCAAGTGTAAAAGTGTTAAATAAGATGTGATTGGGGCAAAATTAGCACCATTTTAAATATAGATAGCATAGTAACATATGTAGTAATTAAGGTTGAATAAAGACATACGTCCATCAAGTCCAACCCATTCACTTTTTTTTTTACCCTTCCTAACAGTTGATCCAGAGGAAGGCAAAAAAAAAAAAAGTTAAAAAAAGGGGGGATGGGGGTGGGGGGGGGGGGATGGGATTCCTTCCTAACTCCAAACGGCAATCGGAAAGTATCCCTTGATCAAGCAGTTCTACAGTAAATGTATTATTACCAGTAATTCTCAATATTATATAGTATCCCCGTACCAACCAGAACTACAGTATATGTTTAATACCAGTATTCTCAATATTACATAGTATCCCGTAACAACCAGAACTACAGTATTGTATTAATACCAGTATTCTCCATATTATATAGTATCCCCGTACCAACCAGAACTACAGTATATGTATTAATACCAGTATTCTCAATATTATATAGTATCCCCATGCCAACCAGAACTACACGTATATGTATTAATACCAGTAATTCTTAATATTATATAGTATCCCTGTACCAACCAGAACTACAGTATATGCATTAATACCAGTATTCTCAATATTATATAGTATCCCGTGCCAACCAGAACTACAGTATATGTATTATCCAGTAATTCTTAATATTATATAGTATCCCTGTACCAACCAGAACTACAGTATATGTATTAATACCAGTAATTCTCAATATTATATAGTATCACTGTACCAACCAGAACTACAGGATATGTATTAATACAGTAATTCTCAATATTATTAGTATCCCCGTGCCAACCAGAAATACAGTATATGTATTAATACCAGTAATTCTTAATATTATATAGTATCTCTGTACCAACCAGAACTACAGTATATGTATTAATACCAGTAATTTCAATATTATATGTATCACTGTACCAACCGAACTACAATATATATATTATACCAGTCTTCTCATATTATATAGGATCTTCGTACCAACCAGAACTACAGTATATGTATTAATACCAGTAATTCTCAATATTATGTAGTATGCCTGTACCAACCAGAACTACAGTATATGATTAATACCAGTAATTCTCAATATTATATAGTATCACTGTACCAACAGAACCAGTATATGTATTAAACCAGTAATTCTCAATATTATATAGTATCCCTATACCTACCAGAACTACAGTATATGTATTAATACCAATAATTCTCAATATTATATATTATCCCTATACCAATCATAACTAGAATATACCGTATACACATCTGCTGGAAGACAGTTCCACAGTTTCACCGTTCTCACTGTAAAGAAACCTTTCCTAACCTGAAGATGAAACTTCTTTTCTTCCAATCTTAAGGTGGCCATACATCTATGCGATATTACCCGACCGATCGCTCACGCGATGTTCATCAATCCTGCCCATACCGA
The DNA here is from genome assembly GCA_019447015.1 of Hymenochirus boettgeri. NCBI lineage: Eukaryota > Metazoa > Chordata > Amphibia > Anura > Pipidae > Hymenochirus > Hymenochirus boettgeri. The sequence goes on along the minus strand of CM033469.1, from coordinate 409,053,592 downwards.
ATCTTCCCATCTTATATTCGACCGACATGCGATTGCAAAATCCCATTCATATCGGTCGAATATAAAATCGGGAGAGGCGGTTCAGGCAGGATCGATAAACATCGCGTGAGCGCTCGATTGGGTAAGTAATATCGCATAGATGTATGGCCACCTTTAAAGGGCAACTCCAACCTCATAAGAACATCTTTTAGAAAGAATGGCCTCTTTAAAAAATGTTGATATATCCTACTTTGTCCTATGAATTCATTACTGTATGCCTGTTATGCTTCTGGATGCCTCTTGAAATCTGAGCCATTTAGAAACCTGTACTGAGCCTTTACTGAGCCTGGGCATGCTCAGAAGAGGCAGACAAGGGATTAACATTCAGTCATTGGCTGTGATGTCAACTGTCAAATCCATAACTGACAGTTACTAACTGGAAGAACCAGGAAGCGGAAACAGGGAAACAGGACATTGTGCAGGATTTCAGGTTAGACTTATATATTTCACATTTCAAACTATTACCATTTAGGGTTTTGGGGGGTGATTTACCTGTATGAAAGTTTTCATTTTGTGGCTGGACTTGCCCTTTAAAGAATGTCCTCTGATATGACCTATTAGTGAACAATGGACCAGAGAGTTTATTGTATAGCCCAATAATATATTTGTATAAGTTTATCATATCCCCACACAAATGTCGCTTCTCCAATGTAAACAGCACTAACTTGTCTTATCTGCCTGCATATTCAAGCCCCTCCATTCCCTTTATTAATTTAGTTGCCCTTCTCTGAACTGCTTCTATTTCCAAGATGTCCATTTTGTATATGGGATTCCAAAACTGCACTGCATATTCCAAATGAGGCCTTACCAGTGCCTTGTAAAGAGGGAGAATAATATTTTTCTCTCTTGAATCTATTCTTCATACAAGACAATATCTTGCTAGCTCTAGCCGTTGCTACCTGGCATTGTTTGCTACATCTAAGTCTGTTATCTACCAGAACCCCCAAATCTTTTTCCATTACAGATGCACTTAACACAGAGTTATTTATGGTGTAGGTGGCACAGGGATTGTTAAATCCCAAATGCATCACCTTACATTTATCAACATTGAATCTCATCTGCCATTCTGCTGCCCATTTTGATAATCTAGGTCTGCTTGCAGCACTTGCACATCATTTGAAGTTTCCAAAGCTCTGCATAGTTTAGTGTCTTTCAATGCCCCCTTCTAAGTCATTTAAAAACAGATTAAACAGAAGTGGCCCCCTGTAGAGAACCCTGAGGCACTCCGCTTAGAACTTTAGCCCACATAGATGTAGCTCCATTAACCACCACTCTCTGCTTGCGATCCAATAACCAGTTCTCTATCCATGAACAAATGTTTTCTTCTAGGCCAACAGTCCTCAGTTTATACATTAGTCGCCTATGTGGCACAGTATCAAAAGCTTTCGCAAAATACAAGTATACCACATCCACTGCTATGCCTGAATCTAAATTCTTACTTCTTCATAAAAAACAATTAAATTTGTATGGCATGATCTATTTCTCATAAATCCATGCTGACTACTACTAATAAGATCAATTCTGGAGACAAAGTCAAGGATATGATCCCGTACCAAAGTTTCCAGCACCTTCCCTACCACTGATGTTAGGCTTACAGGTCTATAGTTACCAGGCTGTGAACGACTACCTTTTTTGAACATTGGTATTAGATTGGCTTTTTTCCAATCCAGCGGTACATCCCCAGACCATATTAAATCTGAAAAGATGAGAAACAGTGGTCTAGATAGAACTGAACTAAGCTCTTTTAAAATCCGAGGATGCAATCCATCTGGTCCTGGGGCTTTATTGATCTCCCTGTTTGTCTTCTTGATTTTTTTTTTAAAGACATCAATATTAAAAAATATATGTTAATGTAGCCCAAAACCTCACTTTTTTGTTGAATAATCCTGCTTGCATTTATTGCTGTAATTTTATTTGGGTTAATAAAGTTTACAATTGTGGACTATTTCATTATTTTGCCTTTACCATCCACACTTTTTTTTTTTAATTCTGACAGGTGTATAATTATCTAAAAGCACTAAGAAGTGCTAAATATTACTATTTCTAATGCTACAGGACACACAATCATTAGTTCATTAAAGCATTTCTATATACCCATTGGCAGTGTTTTGTAGTGCAAACAAATCTTTTTGAGGTTACAGATGTGAAATATTCAAGTAGATATTTTACAGTAAATTCCATTCTTGGAATAAGTTCCCAATACATAATTATGAAAAGGAATTCGTATCATTCAAATATTAATATACATTTTATTTATTGCACATTTTTAGTAGGGTAGACGTCTCCAAAAATGACATGTCTATTCTCCCCATTGTTAATGACTAATTCCTCACCCTTTTTACATTTGTCAAAATTATAATGTTGCAAGAAACTTTTGCAAACGTAGCATTAGTGATTAGTTATGTATTTAGGGAATAACGTATATGTCAAAAGAATAATAATACAAATATTCAGAATCTCTAGATTAAAATGTGACCTGTAAGAACTTTGTCTGGTACTGATGTGTTTGATACTAGTGGATCTGTGAAAAATTAGAAGAAAAAAGCCCAGAGGATAAAAGGCTAAATTTAAAACACTACTTTATTCTAACAGTTTAAAATTAGTATCAAAAAGCGTCAAATAGCAGTTTAGCCAGTAAACGTGCAAATACAATTCAGCTAGAAAGAGTAATATTTCCAACCACATTTCTATACGTAGTAGTACAGGCAGCTTTCACCCTTAACTATACTTATCGTCAGTCAGTAAGTCAAGTTCGGTCCGTGCACGGACATTAGGATTTGGCTGACTATCAGGATCGTGGCCAACAGGCCCAATCTGCCGTTTGGGTGATCCACATGTAGTAAAGAGGGGAGTGGAAGAGCACCCCAAACGTGCTTTGCTTCACCGAGGCTTTATCAATGACCCAGGCTAACTCGTGGTCATCTGAGGTCACCCTCTGGGCCAATCAAATGTTAGATAGTCACCTATCTAACATTCGATTGGCCCAGAGGGTGACCTCAGATGAGACCGCTCTCACTAGCGTGGCCCACCATTTTTTAAACCACCATGGGGGTAGGACAGATGGACTATGCTGTATGGGACTGTCTAAGATTTGTCTGAGTATTAGAGGGGGGACATGGATAATGCACTGTTACGGGCAGAAACTCGATTTATTTTCTCCCTAAAAACCCTCAATCCCAATGGACTGATTGAAATGGATTTTATCCCCTTTATTTGAACTGTTGTTTATGTGATATGTGGCATATACTATTACAGATCCATGCGGCATACATCAAGATGACCCCGGGACAGCAGACGGACAAGATGAAAAAGTACCAGAGAGGACCAACCAAACCAGCCACCTGATCTCGGAGACGTCTATACAAAGGGGTTTCTGTATGCTCCGGTCCGTGATGATAGATCAGCTGTTCATTAAGACCTATGGCTGTGCGAGCTCCTGTCTTCATAACTATGTAAAATTAACAATGAAAATAAATTTCAAAAATTCTCAGGAGAGCAATTCCTGTCAATTTACCTAAAGTCATTTTTGGACCACAGTTCCCCTTTAACTTTTTATTGCTAACTATTTATTTTAGACATTTTATAGATAACTATTACCACTCTATGAAAAAAATTGAGAAAATGTCCCAATGAATTTTCATACTCTCACAAGTTAATTGTATAGAAGAAAAAATATTGAATTAGTCTCTCTGAGAGGATGCTAGAGTGAGTGATGACTAACAAAGAAAGAGCTACATTAAAACTAGAGATGGCCGAAACTCACTAGTTTAGTTCCGTTTTCGGATTCCCGGATCTCGGCCAAATCCTGAAGATCTGTAAATCCGAAAATGGAACGATAATTTTCCGGTAATTTTCGAAAATAGCCTTGAACATTTGAAAATTCTTGAAAATACGATCGGAGATCATTTTCGCATTTTCAGTCGTATTTTCGAGGACTTTCGAACCGAGGATTTTCGTGTCGGTTCCGGGTTCATGTTGGACATGGATCTCTAATTAAAACATACCATACTTACTTTATGTAAGGTTTCTCAAGGCATGCATGATGCAAATCATTCCAAGGGGCCTTTAAGGATAAATAATAATTATTATTGTGGATTTATATAGCACCAATATCTTCCGTGGTGCTTTACAGTTGCATTAATATAAATGAGGAAAACATACATGTTACATACAAGGCTAGTGCAAGTAATACAAAGTGCAAATAATGTAAGTGCTGGCCCAGCAGCATCCAGTTTGGTAAGTTACAGTATTACTGTGGTACAATAGGATGGAGGGCCCTGACCAAAAGAGCTTACAGTCTAGAGGAGATGGGGATGAGACATAAGGTGAAGCAGATGATTAGCTGTAACTAAGTGGTCAGTGGATTATAACTAGTCGGTCTGTGATGGGTCAGTAAGAGGGGTAGAAGTGTCCTGGTCCAGATTGTAACCTTACAGTCTAGAGGAGATGGGGATGAGACATAAGGTGACAGATCAGTATCTGTAACTAAGTTGTCAGTGGATTATAACTAGTCGGTCTGTGATGGGTCAGTAAGAGGGGTAGAAGTGTCCAGGTACAGATTGTAACCTTACAGTCTAGAGGAGATGGGGATGAGACATAAGGTGACAGATCAGTATCTGTAACAAAGTTATCAGTGGATTATAACTAGTCGGTCTGTGATGGGTCAGTAAGAGGGGTAGAAGTGTCCAGGTCCAGATTGTAACCTTACAGTCTAGAGGAGATGGGGATGAGACATAAGGTGACAGATCAGTATCTGTAACTAAGTTGTCAGTGGATTATAACTAGTCGGTCTGTGATGGGTCAGTAAGAGGGGTAGAAGTGTCCAGGTCCAGATTGTAACCTTACAGTCTAGAGGAGATGGGGATGAGACATAAGGTGAAGCAGATCAGTATCTGTAACTAAGTTGTCAGTGGGTTATAACTAGTCGGTCTGTGATGGGTCAGTAAGAGGGGTAGAAGTGTCCAGGTCCAGATTGTAACCTTACAGTCTAGAGGAGATGGGGATGAGACATAAGGTGAACCAGATCAGTAGCTGTAACTAAGTTGTCAGTGAATTATAACCAGCGGGTCTGTGATGGGTCAGTAAGAGGGGTAGGAGTTTCCAGGTCCACATTGTAAGCTTACCTGAAGAGGTTCAATAGGCTGTGAAACATTGTTCTAAGCAAAACATTTTAAAATGCTTCCTATATTTAAAAATTATTTTATGAATTTAGATGAAGGTAAAAATAAAATAATTCTGTACATAGATTTTGCAGCTGATTAAACACTACAATGAGTCACATTCAAGAGACCAATACATACTAATATTCTGACAGAAATGAGCAGAAAGACAATGGAATCCTAAGGATACAGACAATGCTTCCTAGCATCTGTTTTTCAACAATTCTACATCTGTATATGATTTGAAATGTCTTGTGCATTGACAAATCTTGACTCAAGAGTTTATTTATATTTGTAGATAAACATTTTAGCAGCCAAATTATACGCAGAGGGAAATATTTATGTTTCAGAGCCTGATTGTATAGGGATCGATTATTCTACTAGTTAATGAGAACAAATTAATGTAAATTACATGATATTTCAATCACTTATTAGATGTTGTTTAGACTTAGCTTGAGGAACCAGATTAGATGATCAAGCAAACAAATATTTAACTGATTTAAAAATATAAATGAAAAATAACCAATATATTGATACTTATATAGTAGAAACCATGTTGAGGTTTTCCAGCAAAACTTGCTGAGCGTTCCAATATCTCTGAAATATTTACTTGGTCTTATCTTAATTTATATATAAATACATGTAAGTAATACTTCCCCTAAGGTGTGTGTTTTGCATGTATGTCTTTCATCCAGTACTTGTTTTTATCAGGCTCAACGTCACACTGACTTTTTCTTCCATCTGACCTGACTTTCTGTGAGGGTAACCATGCTTAGTAACCATTGAGGTAGCAGTGGGAGAAGTAATTTCCATCATGTATTTCACACATACCAGCAAAAGAGTGTGCCAACACAACAGCAGGAGTCTACAACAATAAGGCACTTGAATTACAGCTGAAATATAGGATGTTTTGGATATCTAAAGAAATAGGGGACAAATCAACAACAAAAACAAATATATAGAGTTCTTATTTCTCCAGAGATCCTTTGGATTTTTGCCTTCCTCTGGATAAACTGGGTTAGCTATAAAGGTTGGACTGCAGGGACGTATGTCTTTATACAACCTCCAATACTATGTTACTATGTAACTGTTATACAGACATTAGGGGTAGGGTATAAAGGTTGGACTAGATGGACGTATGTCTTTATACAACCTCCAATACTATGTTACTATGTAACTGTTATACAGATATTATGGGTATGGTATAAAGGTTGGACTAGATGGATCTATGTCTTTATACAATCTCCAATACTATGTTACTATGTAACTGTTATACAGACATTATGGGTAGGGTATAAAGGTTAAACTAGATGGACGTATGTCTTTATACAACCTCTAATACTATGTTACTATGTAACTGTTACACAGACATTATGGGTAGGGTATAAAGGTTGGACTAGATTGACGTATGTCTTTATACAACCTCCAATACTATTTTTCTATGTAACAGTTATACAGATATTATGGGTAGGGTATAATGGTTGGATGTATGGACGTATGTCTTTATACAACCTCCAATACTATTTTTCTATGTAACAGTTATACAGATATTATGGGTAGGGAATAATGGTTGGATGTATGGACGTAGGTCTTTATTTAAACTCTAACAGGCTCTTTTACCCAGACTCACTGGGCAAATATATGGAGTTAAAGTCGCGCTAACCAGTTCGCTACCGGATCAGCTTCGGAATGCGTGGGTTATGCAAAAATCCCCCGCGCATCCGACACTCGCAAATCAATATTTTTGCTTTTAGTGCTGGATATCAAAGCCCGGAAATATCTGGAGTTAAAATCCCGAAGTGGGAAAGTCCCTTACCGGGATTTATCCAGATTCGCAAACACGATATTGAATAATAAAAGGTGCATTTATTTGATGGCGGCTCTGGGTACATAAGCCTGTAAATGTTATTACGTATTTAAGATGCCCTTTAGAATCCAGAACATTTCTCCAGTTTGTATTGATAGTTCAGTAACATCTTTGAAAACAGAGAACAGAAAACCCTCATTCATTACATTGTTAACAGGTAAGTAAGTATAAGATAAAATTGCAAGCTGTGGTGTCGGCATTAAAGCCGAACACAGTGCCGGATGGGGTTTTTCTTGCAATACCAATCACTGTCAATACTTCTTTTTACACTTATAGGCAAGATAACAGATAAAAAATAATAATAACAATTTTCAGGAACATGTGTCTATTAGGAAACTGCCATCACCCTTACCGCCACACACACACTCAACGAAGAACGGATGGGTCACCTTGCTAATGACAGTGTTAAAGTTAGATGAGACGGGGAAGCAATAAATTGTATTGAAAATGCCAAGGAAAGCCAGATCTCGTACAGAAGGATTCGGCATAATAAAGTATAACAAGGAACAACAGCTGGAATCACTAGAGAAGTAGCTAAATAATTAGGGAAGCGATGTCAATTAACTAGACACTAACTAGATTCAGGTGCTCAATAATAAAGTAAATCTGCACTGGAGGGCGCAGGAAGAAAGGCCACTATTAGCGCACCTGCTCTACTGAAACAAATATCATGGTATTAGAGATGTAATTTTACTCCCTATTGTAAAAGTCAGTGTAAACCCCACATAACCCAATGTATTATTGATGTACAACTGATGTGAAACTTATTGTGTATAACACTGAGATATAATCCTTACCTGTCCCTGAGTCTGCGATGTACAGAATCTCGCAATGCGTTCAGTACAAATACTGTGCTAAATACTGTGCCCCCATCATATCTGTTATATACATTTGGTAGAGAAATCTGCTAAATACTGTGCCCCCATCATATCTGTTATATACGTTTGGTAGAGAAATCTGCTAAATCTTTTTCTTCTCTCTTCTTCCTTTTTGTGAAAGAGTTGTGTGTGAGGGGGGCAATCTTACTTGCATGTTAGGCCAATCCGATTTGCACAACTGCTGACAGTAGTCAGAGGATCCAATTGCAACAGCTCCTAACATGCTGTCGTCCTGATGTAATTGGTGCAGAGTAAGACACTGCCCATCCAGTTCCTGCTTTGAAATTACCACGATCAACAAAAGTAAGGCAAGCACTGCCAGAACAGGTTTTGGGAGGAGAGAGAGGGGGGGGGAGTTGGTTACGGGGGGACCATTACTGTAAGTGTAAGATTTGTGATTTGTGAGGTGTATTTTCAGGGGGGGCACCTACCTACTTGGGGCTGCCTTACCGATGTTGGGGCTGTGGGCTGGTTACCTACGGGGTGCTGGGCCTACCACCATTTGGGGAGCTGGCCTACTACTATTGGGGGTGGCTGCTACATACCTACTTATCGCTTGGGCCCCTACCTACCGTTGCTTGTGTGCTTAGGTGTTCTACCTACCAGTGTACTGGGGGGCCCCTACCTACCTACTAGGGGCGCGGGACAAGACCTACCTAATTGTGATGGGGCCCTCCTACCTACCTAGTACCGACTTCAGCAACCTCTTGGCTGACAAAAAGAGAGGACGGCAGCCAGATAATTCCGTTTGCAAGGGTATGAAAGAATTTTGACGGAAGAAAAAAATTAACTAAATGACTTTTGTGACTGTGCCTCAAGATAAACAGATACGAGGGGGAGGACACCGTATATTTACCAGATTGCTCAGCCACAACAAGTAATACACCGATATGATGGGGGCACCAGTATTACCAGGTTGGACTTGCTATGCCAAAAAAGGGATTAAACACGAATACGATGATGGGGGCACCCGTTATTACTACCGATTGCTCGGTACGCCAAACGTAATATACACGAATATGATGGGGGCACAAGTATTTAGGCAGATTTCTTAACCAAACGTTCATATTATACCCAGATCATGACTGGGGGGCACGGGCACAGTATTTAGCAGATTTTCCATACCACTAACGAATATCGACTAGTATGATGTGGGGGGGCACCTATTTAGCAGAGGTGTCTATCCCACCAACGTAGTATAAACCAGATGAGTGAATGGGCGGCACAGTATTAGCAGATTTCTCTACCAAATGTATATAGACCAGAGCGGCGGGGCACAACAGAGGACTACACACACCACACAGTTATCCACCCACACAAACAACTCACCACTAGTCACAGTCACACAGTCACACCACCACACACACAACCCACCAACAAACACACTAGCCCACCACCCATCACACACACGAGCTTCACGTCCACGGACACAGTATTAGCAGATCCCACCCACCCAGCACACAGGTAGGACAGCGATCCAACCAGCCTGACACTCCACAAGCAAAGGGAAAGCGAGTCAGACAGACCAACACGCACCACAGGATCACAGTCACCGCGGAACACAGCCAGGCACAAACAGGGACCACAGGCTGACCACCACAGAACCAACAACACAGTAGGATCAGGATCCAACCAACAGTCACCACACCACAGTCAACACCACCACCACCCACTAGTCACCACCACAGCCACAACAGTCCATCAGGTCCACACACAGGATCAACACCGACACACAGTGAACAGTCCACAACCAGTTACAGGATCACACAGTCACAAGCCACACACCCACAGCACCACACAGTCCCACACACACCACCCACCCATCCCCACACACCACAGGACCACCACAGTCAGACCACAACACACAGTCACAGGCACACTAGTCACAGTTCACCACACCCACCCCAACCACAACCACACAGTACCACACCCCCACACACACAGTACACCACAGTCACAACCACAGTCCACAGTCCAAACACACAGATCCAACCACCACAGTCCCAACCCACAGTTATATGGCGGGGGCAGGGCCACACCCACACACCCACCACCATCACAGTCCCACACCACCAGTCACACACACAGTCACCAGTACACAGTCACAGTACCACAGTACACCCCAGCCACAGTCACCCCACACACAGTCACACTCCACACACACCCCAACCCCCACCCCCCACACAGTACACCTCACACAGTCACACAGTAGAACACCAACAGTATTACACAGTATCACAGTCACACACACAGTACACACAGTAATTCCCAGCAACGCAAGTTCAGGTTCAGCAGCACTCCCCCCCACACACAGTCAACAGTACAAAACCAGCCACCACGCCGAACAACATGACACCAAGGTCCACCACACACAGTCACCACCAGGCAGTACAGACAGTATCCACAGTTACTGTACTATACTATACTATACTATACTGTACTGTACTGTACTATACTATACTGTACTGTCCTGTACTGTACTATACTGTACTATACTGTACTGTACTGTACTGTACTATACTATACTATACTGTACTGTACTATACTATACTATACTGTACTATACTGTACTATTCTATACTATACTGTACTGTACTATACTGTACTGTACTATACTGTACTATATTATACTATACTATACTATACTATACTATGCTATACTGTACTATACTATACTGTACTATACTATACTGTACTGTACTATACTATACTATACTGTACTATACTATACTGTACTATACTATACTATACTGTACTATACTATACTATACTGTACTATACTATACTGTACTATACTATACTGTACTATACTATACTGTACTGTACTGTACTATACTATACTGTACTGTACTATACTGTACTATACTTAGTTTGGTAGAGAAATCGCTAAATACTGTGCCCCCATCATATCTGTTATATACGTTGGTAGAGAAATCTGCTAATACTGTGCCCCCATCATATCTGTTATATAAGTTTGGTAGAGAAATCTGCAAATACTGTGCCCCATCATATGTTATATACGTTTGGTAGAGCAAATCTGGTAAATTACGGTGTCCCCATCGATCTGTTATATACGTTTGGTAGAGCAATCTGTAAATACTGTGCCCCCCATCTAGTTATATACGTTTGGTAGAGCAATCTGGTAAATATGTGTCCCCATCGTATCGTTATATACGTTTGGTAGAGCAATCTGGTAAATACTGTGCCCCCATCTATCTGTTATATACGTTTGGTAGAGCAATCTGGTAAATACTGTGCCCCCATCATATCTGTTATATATGTTTGGTAGAGCAATCTGGTAAATACGGTGTCCCCATCGTATCTGTTATTTAGGCAAAGTCAACAAGTCATTTAGTTAATTTTTTTCGTCAAAATCTTTCAATACCTTGAAACGGAATTATCTGGTGCCGTCTTCTCTTTTTGTCAGCAAGAGGCTGAAGTCGGTACTGTAGGTAGGCCCCAGCACAAAATTAGGTAGTAGGTCCAGCCCCTAAGTAGGTAGGTAGGCCCCCAGTACACTGGTAGGTAGACCCTAGCACACAGCAGGTAGGTAGGCCCAAGCAGATAAGTAGGTATGTAGCCAGCCCCCAAATAGGTAGGTAGCCAGCTCCCAAATAGGTAGGTAGGCCCACAACAAGTAGGTAACCAGCCACAGCCCCAAATAGGTAGAGGCCCCAAGTAGGTAGGTAGCCCCCCTGAAAATCCACTCTCACCAATCAACATAATTCAACTTACAGTATGTCCCACACTCCAACTCCCACCCCCTCTCTCCCAAAACCTGTTCTGGCAGTGCTGCCTTACTTTTGTTGATCGTGGTAATTTCAAGCAGGAAAGGATGGCAGTGTCTGGACTCTGCCACCAATTACATCAGGAAGACATGCATGGTAGGAGCTGTTGGCAATTGATCCCTGACTACTGTCAGCAGTTGTGCACACAGGATGGCCTCACAGGCAAGATGCCCCCCTCACACACACTCTTTCACACACTCTCTCTCTCTCACACACACACACAGACACACAACACTATTCTCACATACTCTCTCACACTCTCTCACTCACACACACACACACACACTATCACCTCTCTCACACACACACTATCTCTCACTCTCTCTCTCACACACACACTATCTCTCGCCTCTCACACACACACACATATCTGTGCACACACACACACACACACACACACACACAAGACACACAATATCTCTCACATACTCTCTCACCTCCACACACACACAATCCTCACACTCTCTCCACACACACACATCACCACAACAAGCTACTCACACATATCACCTCACAACTTCACACACACACAAACACACAAACCCACACGCCCACACACACACCACAAACACCACACCCACACCCACACACTCTCACACGCACACTCTCACATGCACACTCTCACACTTACTCTCACACTCTCACACTCTCACACTATATTAATATATATATATAACCCTTATAAAAATAAAAACAAATCAGAATTTGTAGATTAGTAGAATACTAATTAAGCATTGGCATATAATCCGCACCGCTTATCCGGATTTAGAGGAGTTCAAGGAACCACCTATTTGTGCCTATAGGAAAGGTAAGACAATAGGATCTTACTTGACGAGATCCTTTTTTCAATCACCTAAAAGGGTCGTCCAGACCATCTTGGGACCTAAGAGAACGGGGATGTTTCCCTGCCTAGGATGTGCGCAGTGTCAATGTGTGCATAAGAGTGACACTTATTCACCCAACGACTAACAAAGTATATCAGATTAGAGACCATTTTACGTGCAACACACAATCGGTGGTATACGTATTATGGTGTCCTTGCAAATTACTGTATGTCTGGGAAACATCCTTAGCAGCTAAAATAAGAATCTCACAACATAGATCAACAATAAGATTGAGGGATGTGAAACACTGGGTTGCTAAACATGCAGAAGCAGCCCACCATGAATCTCAGGGGAAATACTGGAACAGGTGGGTAGGGCCCACAGATGTGGACCAGAACCCTAAGAAGGAAACAACGGAAGACAAGGTGGATCTATGAGTTAAATTCCCTAGCTCCTAGGGGCCTTAAAGGGCAAGTCCAGCCCCAAAATGAAACCTTACATACAGGTAAATCACCCCCCAAACCCTAAACGGTAATAGTTTGAAATGTGAAATGATATAGAGTCTAACGTGAAATCCTGCACAATGTCTGTTTCCCCGTTCTTCTGCTTCCTGGTTCTTCCAGTTAGTAACTGTCAGTTATGGATTTGGACAGTTGACATCACAAGCCAATGACTGAATTCTAATCCCTAGCTGCCTCTTCTGAGCATGCCCAGGCTCAGTATAGGCCTCAGTACAGGTTCTAAATTGCTCAGTTTCCATGAGGCATCCAGAAGCATAGCAGCATACAGTAATGAATATATAGGACAAACTATGATATATCAACATATTTTAACGAGGCCATTCTTTCTAAAAGATGTTCTTATGAGGGTGGAGTTGCCCTTTAATAAAGATTCTGATTTGTTTTTATTTTTATAAGGGTAAATATATAATGACTTGAGTTGATATATCATTTATGCATTGCTTCCCCTTAAAAGTCTGTAACAGGAAGTGAGATAGGTACTTCCTGTCTGCTTGTGTATATAATGCCTAATTACAGTGCATATTATTGACTTGATGAAGGAGACACGTGTCTCCGAAACGTTGTCACTGATTAAGTGAGAATAAAGAGAAATCTTTTGATTTAAGTGTGTGCCGGAGTGAATACTACATTTATATATATAGTTTTTGGTAAGAGAAATGCAATGGCCTTTTTCATAGCTTTCTACACTTCCTTTTTCCTTAAGCTAGCAACCGTAACATAATAAAGGGTTAATCAATTATGACTTGAGATTCTCCTTTCGCAACACTCAGATGATGAATAGCAATACACTTTTTCCTCTGTGCAGATGTCCGAGTCCCTGATACATTTTACCTGCCAGAATAATTGTATTTTTAAGCTCCTCTATAGCTGTATATTGGAGAGAGGTAGATATTGACTTATAGAATGATGTTTATATATGTATAAGGCGCATAACATGTAATATAACAATATAACTGTACCAATATTTTCTCAAAGCTTAATATGCCAGCCAAAACCAACTATTCGAGATTTAATATATATCTGTAAAAACACCATACATAGTAACAACATAAGTATAAAAAAGGTTCACAAATGGTAAACTGTATTAAATACATGTTATAGGGCCCTATACTATAATAACTGACATAGGGTCACATATTATAATAACTGATATAGGGCCACAAAATTATAATAACTGATATAGGGCCATTATACTATAATAACTGATATAAGGCCACCATACTATAATAACTGATTGATATAGGGTCACCATACTATAATAACTGATATAGGGCCACAAAATTATAACAACTGATATAGGGCCATTATACTATAATAACTGATATAGGGCCACTATACTATAATAATGATTGATAGGGTCACCATAACTATAATAACTGATTAGGGCCACAATTTATAAACAACTGATATAGGCCATTATACTATAATAACTGATATAGGCCACAATATGAAATAAAGGCAAAGATGTCCACTGCCTCAAACCCAACCAGGAGGAGTCTGTCAATCACCTGCTGCCTATCCGGAGAAGGGCCCTCCCCCACCCACTTCAAGTTCACCACATTCCTCCGACCCCCACCGCCACTGTACATGTTACCATACACAGATGTTTGTGCGTTAGCAGGAACAGTCCTCCGTGTAGCAGAATGAGTGTCTCTGGCAGCGGACGCATACGATGTAGGTTTGGTCCCTGCAGGTGAAACTGGAGGCTGCTTAGCGGAAACAGATTGAACCTTTTACTATGTCACTGTTTATACAGACATTATTGGTAGGGTATAAAAATGTTGGACTAGATGGACGTATATCTTTATATAACCTCCAATACTATGTTACTATGTAACTGTTATACAGACATTATGGGTAGGGTATAAAGTTTGGACTAGATTGGACGGTTATATCAGGATAAGGTCTGTAGTGTCTGTATAGGTACATGACTGTATATCAGTATAGTACTGAAGGCGTCTGGATGTTACAGACTGTATATATCGTATAATGACTGTGATAGGTCTGTATGTACAACTGAATGTATATCAGTATTATACTGATAGTGTCTGTATGTCACACTGACTGTATATCAGTATAATGTAGATAGTGCCTGTTGTAAACTGACTGTATATCCGTATTAGTAATGATAGGTCTGTGGTACAATGAGATTGTAGTATCAGTATAGTACTGATAGCGTCTGTATGTACACTGACTGTATACAGTATAGTACTGATAGTGTATGTATGGTACAAGGATCTGTAGATCAGTTATAGTACTGATAGTCGTCTGTATGTACACTGACGTATATCAGTATCAGTACTGATAGTGTCTGTATGTACACTGATGATCTCAGTATAATGTTAATGATAGTGCCTGTATGTTAAACTGACTGTATGAATCGATAGTACTGAGAGCGTCGGTATTGTACACTGAGGTAAATCAGTATAGTACTGATAGCGTCTGTATGTAACTGACTGTAGATCAGTATTAGTACTGATAGAGTACTTGTATGTACCATGACTGGAGTATCAGTATAGTACTGATAGTGTTGTAGGACACTGACTGTATCATCAGTATAAGTACGGACTAGCGGTCGTAGTACACTGACTGTATATCAGTATAGTAATGATAGCATTGTATGGGTACACGACTGCTTATATCAGATAATTACTGATAGCGTCTGTAGTACACTGGACTGTATATCAGTATAATGTACGAATGAGTGTCTGATGTACACTGACTGTATATCAGTATAATTTGGTACTGATAGCGTCTGATGTACAACTGGGGGGACAAATGTAGTATCAGTAAAAGAACTGATAGCGTCTGAGGTACACTGAACTGTATATCAGTATAGTAAGATAGTGTCGTATGTATCACTTGGACTGTATATCAGTATAATGTGTACTGATAGCATGCATTGATGTACACGTGGACTGGTTAGTATCAGTATAATGTAGTGATAAGCGTCGATGTACCACGACTATACAGTATAATGTTACTGATAGTGTCTGTATGTACACTACTGTATTCAGGATAAGGTACTGATAGGCGTTGTATGTACACTGACTGTATATCAGTATAATGTACTGATAGCGTCTGTATGTACACTGGACTGTATATCGTATAGTACTGTAGTGTCTGAGGTCAATGACCGTATATCAGTATAGTATGATAGTGTCTGTATGTACACTGATGTATATCAGTATAATGTACTGCTAGTGTTGTATGTACACTGACTGTATATCAGGGTATAGTATGATAGTGTCTGTATGTACACTGACTCGATATTCAGTATAGTACTGATAGTTTTTTTTTGTAGGTATCGTACACTGACTGTATATCAGTATAATGTACGATTAGTGTCTGTATGTACACCTGACTGTACTATCAGTATAGACTGATAGTGTCTTCTGTATGTTACAAGTGACTGGATATCATATAATGTACTGATAGTGTCGTAGGTACACTGACTGTATAATCCGTAAAGGTACTGATAGGGTCATGTATGTACACGGACGGATATTAGTATAAGTACTGATAGTTGTCTGTATGTGACACTGGACTGTATCTCAGGTATAATTTACTGATAGGTCGTATGTACACTGAGATTATATCAGTATAATGTTACTGATAGCGTATGTATGTACACTGACTGTATATAGTATAATGTACTGATAGTTCTGTATGTACACTGACTGTAGGATCAGTATAAGGTAACTGATAGTGTCTGTATGTACACTGACTGGATATCAGATAGTACGAAGTGTCTAGATGGGCACTGACTGTATATCAGTATAATGTACTGATAGCGTCCTGTATGACAGCTGACTGTATATTCAGATAATGTAATGATAGGGTATCTGTATGTACACTGATGTATATTCAGTATAGTAACATATGTTCTGTGTGGGTTTGGTCGTATGTTTCGTGGGTTGTATGTACACTGACTGCTGGATATTAGTATAATGTACTTGTTAGGGTGGTCTTTCCTGTTTGTATGAACCCTGACTGTTATTAGTAATCAGCTCGTGTACGATAAGAGTCTGTATGTACACTGACGGTATATCAGTATAGTAATTGAAGTGTCTGTATGTTTGTACACTGACTGTAGATTAGTATAATGTAATGATAGTGTTTGTATGTACACGGATCGTATATCAGTTCACGTACCGAGAGTGTCTGTATGTATATATCACTGACTTGGATACGATAAGTACTGGATCAGATGTCTGTATGTACACTGACTGGATATCAGATAATGTACTGATAGTGCTGTATGTACCAATGACTCTGATTAATCAGTATAATGGCTGATTAGTGTATGTATGTTACACTGACTTTGTGATCTCAGTTATTAGTACTGAAGTGTGGTCTTGTATGTACACTGACGTATCTCAGTATAGGATGATAGTGTCTGTAGGTACACTGATGTGTATATCAGGATAATGGTAATGATACGAACTTAGAGTATGTAGGTAAAAGGAATGGAAAGAAATGTAGATTTTAGTCAGTATAGATAATGGATATGGGGTTTGGAGTTGGGTGAGAGTATTGTAGGGATAAAATGATATGTATATAAGTATGTAAATGAGAGTGTAGGAGGTCTGTAGTGGTAACAATGAGCTGTATTGGGAGGGGTGGGGCATCAGTATAGGACTGAAGTGTCCTTGCCTGTATTATGTTACCACTGACTGTATATCAGTTATAGTACTGATAGTTGTCTGGACTGTCATTTGTACACTGGGGACGATGTCTGATCTCAGTATAATGTACTGATAGCGTTCTGTATGGACCATACTGTATCTCGGATAATGTATGATTTAGTGTCTGTATGTACACTGACGTATATCAGTATAGTCCTGTGTAGTGTCTGTATGTGCACTGACTGTAATTCAGTAGTAACTGTACTGATGATAAGCGTATGTATGACACTGACTGTATATCGTCCAGTCCCAGTAATAATTGTCCTGATAGGTCTGATGTACACGGGACTGTATATCAGATAATGTACGATAGTGTCTGTATGTAACCACTGACTGTATTTATAAGTATATGCAGCAGAGTTTTATAGTACTGATAGTGTCTGTATGTGCACTGATGTATATCAGTATAATGTGGACGGTGATAGCGTCGTATGACAATGCTGTATAGATCAGTATTTATAGAATATTACTGATAGTGTTCGGTATGGTACAATGACGTATATCAGGTATAGTCTGATAGTGTCTGTATGTACACTGACTGATATATTAGTATAATGTACCATGATAGTGTCTGTATGTACACTGACTACCTGTTGTACTGGTCTGTATCTGTTATATTAGTAATAATGTAATGATAGTCGTCTTCTCTGATGTACTGACTGGACGTATATCAGTATAGTATATGATGGAGTGTCGTGTAGTACAAAGGTACTGGAATGTATTTTGTATAATGTAATGGATCGGTTCACTTCTCGTCTCTGTAGTACACCACTGGACTGTATTTCAGTATAGTACAGTGATAGTGTCTGTATGTCAGTGTAGCTGACCCTCTTGTTTGTATATTAGTATAATGTAATGAGGAGCGTGTATGTACCGATGTATATCATATGTACTGGATAGTGTTCTGTATGTACACTGACTGTTATATTCGTATAAGTAATGATAGAGTCTCTGTCTGTATGTCACTGACTTTATATATCAGTATAGTACTGATAGTGTCTGTATGTACATGCTGACGGTTTATATTAGTATAATGTACTGATAGGCGTCCTGTATGGAACAATGGAGCTGTATATTCGTATAGTACTGATAGTGTCTGTATGTACACTGATCGTATATCAGGATGAGTACTGAAGGGTCTGTATGTACACGACTCACTTGTAATCATTCAGTAAATGTAATGATAGCGTTGCTCTTCTGTATGTACAACTACTGTAGATCAGTAATGTAATGATAGTGGTCTGTTGTACACTGACTGTATCTCAGTATAAGGGGTAATGATAGCTCTTCTGTATGTTACACTGACTGTAGTATCAGTAAATGTATGATAGTGTCTGTCTGTACACTGACTGTATAATACAGTATTAATGTAATGATAGTGTATTTCATGTACACGACTGTATATAGTATAGTCCGGATAGGTCTGGTATGTGCACGACTGCTATATCAGTAAGTACTGATAAGAACTGTATGTACCTGACGGTATATCAGTATTTAAGTACTGATAGCGTCTGTATGAGTACACTGGAATGTTATTATCAATATAGTACTGATAGTGTCGTATGACAACTGACTGTATATCAGTATAGTAAGATAGTGGCTGTATGTAACATTGACTGGATCTGTCTAAGTATTAATGTACTGAAGAGTGTCTGTATGTAACTGACTACTGTTAGGTCAGTATTAATTGTACTGATAGTGTCTGTATGTACAAATATGACTGTATATCAGTATAAGTAAGATTAGTGTCTGGATGTTACACTTGCTGTATTCCGTATAAGGTACTGATAGTGTCTGTAGAGTGTCAATGACTGTATATCAGTATAATGTTACTGATAGCGTCTGTATGTACACTGACTGTATATATCAGTCTAGTACCTGAATAGGGTTCTTGTATGTTTAACACTGACTGTTTATATCAGTATAATGTACGGATGAGTGTATGATGTTTACACTGATTGTATTATCTCAGTATAATGTACTTGCTAGTGTCTGGTATTGTACAACGGACTGTATATCAGTATAGTACTGATAGCGTCGGTATTGTACACTGATGTATTATCAGTATAAGTACTGATACGCGTCTTATGTACACTGAACTGTATATCAGTATAATTGTACTGATAGCTAGTTAGTGTCTGTAGTACACTGACTGCTAATCAGTATAGTACTGATAGTGTCTTTGTATTGTTACACTGACTGTATATCAGTATAGTATGATAGTTGTAGGTATGTACACTGACGTTATCTCAATAATGTAAGGATAGGTGTCTGTATGTGTGCACTGACGTAATCAGTATAGTACTGATCGTGTCTTTAGTATGTACACTGCTGTTGCGGTTATCTCCAGTATAATGTACTGATCTAGTGTCTGTATGTTACACTGACTATTGTACTGTCTGTATATCAGTATATGTAGGAAGTGTGTGTCTGATTTACAATGACTGTATATCAGTATAGTACTGATAGTGTCTGTATGTGTCACGTGACTGTTGTATCTCAGTATAAATGTATGATAGGTCTGGTTATACACTGACTGTATATCAGTATAATTGTAGCTGATCGTGTCTGTATGTACACCTGACTGTATAATCATATAATGTACTGATTAGAGTCTGCATGTACACTGACGTATATTCAGTATAATGTTACTCGATAGGGTCTGTGTACATCTGGACTGTATCTCAGTATATTTATGTCTGAAGTGTCTGTATGTTACACTGACTGGATATTCAGTATAATGTACGATAGTGTGTGGCGTCTGTATGTACACTACTGGATATCAGTATAGTACTGATAGTGTCTGTAGGTACCCTGACGGTAATCTCAGTAATGTACTGCTGAGTGTCATATGTATGCTACACTGACTTGTATTCAGATAATGTACTGTTAACGTCTTGTATGTACATGACTGCGTTATCTCAGTAGTATAAGGTAATGGATAGCGTCTGTATGACAATGTGAGGTATATCAGTATTAATGTATGATCGCGCGTCTCTGTTTTCACCGCTATGTACACTGACTGTCCCTCTTAGCATCATAATCGTATTTAATGTCCTCAAAATGATAGCGTTCTGTATGTACACTGACTGTGTATTCTCTCAAGTATAAGGTAATGATAGAGCAGTCTGTATATGTACCTAACTGACTTGATATCAGTTATAAGGATAATGATAGGTCTGTAGTACACTGGACTTGTGATCTGACCAGATATAATTGTAATGATAGCGTTTCTTCTGTATGGTACAATATGGGAAACTATGTATTGTTATCAGTAAGTACTGATAGTGGTATGTATGTACACGAAGGTATATTCAGTATAATTGTAATGATAGCGTCTGTATGTACACTTGACTGGGATGCTCATATAAATGTACTGATATGCATATGTAATGTGCACGAGACTGATAGTATCAGTATAAGAAACCACGTTTGTACTGATAGTGTGTATGTTACAATGACAATGTTTGGGTTATATCAGTATAATAGTACTGATGCCTGCTTGTTCCCTCTTTCTGCCTCCACCCGGGAGTCAGTAGGTGTATTATATACTGGTTATATTAATTAGTTATAACAGTTTTACGATTATATTATCTATTCTGACTGACCCTATCAGTAATAGTACTGATATGTGTTGTATGTACAATCATGACCTGGTTTATAATCAGTATAATTGGTACTGATAGGTCTGTAGGTACACGGACTGCTCTCAGTATATAATACTGATAGTGTTCTCGTTAATCATATTATTTAGTCTATTAAATGTACCACTGACTGGTATCTCAGTATATATTGTACTGATAGTGTATGTATGTAACACTGGACTTGTATATTATCGTATGAAGTATGATAGTGTCTGTATGTACAGGACTGACTGTATATCAGTATTAGTATCTGGATAGTGTTGTATGTAACTGACGGTATTCTCAGTATAATGTACTGATAGTGTCTTGTCTGTAACACTGAGTAGTTGTACTCTCACGTATAATGTATCTGAGAAGTGTCTGTATGTACAATGACTGATATCGGATCAATAGTATTCTGAGGTTCGTGTCTGTAGTACACGTGGACTGTATCACAGTATTATAGTACTGCTAGTATGTCTGTATGTACACGGACTGTATATCAGTAAAATGTATGATAGTTATGTCTGGAGGGACACTGAACTGTATATCAAGTTATAGTACGATAGCGTCTGTAGGTACATGACTGATATATTCAGTATAAGTTGTTACTAGCATAGCGTTTTGTATGTACAATTGAATGTATATCAGTATAATGTTACTGACTAACGTCTGTATGTACACTGCTTGACCCAGTATAAATCTGTTAACTGATCGTGTCTGATGTACACTGACTGTATCTTCAGTTAGCTAATTACTGATAGCGTCTGATATGTACACTGACTGAATCTCAAGTATTAAGGTACTGATAGCTGTACTTGTAGGTACATGATGTAATCTCGTATATAATGTTTACTGATATATCCAGAGTTGTATTGCAGTAATCTGTAATAATCAAGAGCGTATTGGTCACAGTGTGTAATTGGAGGTTATATAATATCCAGTTAGTTATGTGTATATGAGGATCTAATTATCAAGTGTGTAGTATTCCGATGTAGAGTATGGATGATCTAATATCCAGTGTGATATGCAGTATCTAACTATTGCCATTTTGTTTATATGCAATCTATATATTCCATTGTTGTCATATGCACACAGTATATGATATTAGCCAAGTGTGTATATGCAAGTATCTAATATCCCGTGTGTATATGCAGTATCTATATCCAGTGGTATAAGTCACTAGTATATTAATATCCAGTTGGTAATATGCAGTAATATAAATCCAGTGTTGTATTGCAGTATCTAATATCCAGTGGATATCAAGGTATCTAACTATCCCACTGTGTGTGTTAGGCAGTATATAATATCCAGTGGAGGTATATGCAGTATCTAATATCCAGTGTGTATATGCAGTATCTAATACCGTGTTGTATATATAGGCAGTATCTTATATCAAGGTGTGTTATAGCAGTATCTAATATCCAGTGGTGTAATTATGCAGTATTCTAATAGTCCAGGTGTTTGTGATATGCAGTATACAATACCAGTGTGTGGAATGTCAAGTATCAATATCCAGCTGTGTATATGCAGGATCTATATCCAGTTTGTATTGCAGTATCTAATATCCAGTGTGTATATGCAGTATCTAAGTATCCGTGTGGTATATGCAGTTTCTAATATACAGTGTGGTATAGGCGTAATCGACATATCCAGGGGTGTGTGTATATGCAGTAATCGAAATATTCCAGTGTGGGTATATGCAGTTCGAATATCCAGTGTGTATATGCAGTATCACACCAGTGATGTATATGAAGTATATAGTATCCAGTGGCTGAGAGGTGCAGTATCTATATCAGTGTGTATTTCGACAGGTACTAATATCAAGCGGCGTATTGTAGTGTGTGATTGGAAGGATCTAATATCCAGTTGTGTGTATATGCAGGATATAATATCAAGTGTGTATTATTCAGTGTAGTATGGACGTAATCTTAAGATCCAGTGTGTAATTGCAGTATCTAATATCCTTTTGTTATATGGCGGATCTAATATCCAGTGAGCATATGAGTATACTTATAACAGGTGTATATGCAGTATCTAATATCCAGTGTGTATATGCAGTACTAAATATTCCAGTGTGTATAGCAGTATCGAATTCAGGTTTTGTGTTATGAGGCAGGATCTAATATCCAGTGGTATATGCAGTATTGATATCCGGTGGTGGTTGTGTGTTATATGACAGTATCGACTATCCAGTGTGTGTAATGGCCAGTATCTAATAATTCCAGTGTGTGTATATGCAGTATCTAATATCCCGTAGTGGATATGCAGTATCTTAATATCCAGTGTGTATATGCAGTATGTCTAATATTTAAGTGAGTCTAATGCCGTATCTAATATCCAGTGATGTATATGAAGATCTTCTATCAGTGTGTATTTCAGTAGCTAATATCCAGTGTGTAATAGCCGTATTCTAATGATCAGTGTGTATATGCAGTTCTAAATTCCAGTGTGTATATGCTATAGTATCTCATATCAGTGTGTATTATGCAGTATCTAATACCAGTGTGTGGTATATGCCGTATCAGAATATCCAGTGTGGTATATGCAGTATCTAATATCCAGTTGTGTATATGCATGATCTAAATCCCGTGTGGTATATGAAGTATCTAGTATCCAGTGTGTATGTGCAGTATCTAATATCCAGTGTGTATGTGCAGTATCTAATATCCAGTGTGTATATGCAGTATCTAATATCCAGTGTGTATATTCAGTATCTAATATACAGTGTGTTTGATATGCAGTATCTTATATCCAGTGTGTATGTGCAAGATCTAGTATTCCAGTGTGTATTGTGCTAGTATTAGTATCAGTGTGTATGTGCAGTATTCTTAATTCCAGGTTTGGTATATGCAGTATTCTAATATCCAGTGTGTAATGCAGTATCTGAACCCAGTGTGTATATTCAAGTATCTTAATATACAGTGTGTATATGCAGTATCTTATATCCAGTATGTCTGATATGCAGTATCTAATATCCAGTGTGTGTATATGGCAAGGATCACTAATATACCAGGGTGTGTATATGCAGTATCTATATATCACCAGGTGTGTATATGCAGTATCGAATATCCAGTGCTTATGTGGATGAGCAGTATCTAAATTATCCATGTGCATATGTAAGATCTATTAATATCCAGTGTTGGTGTTGCAGATCTAGTTATCCAGTGTATTGTGTAGTGCAGATCTTAAGATCCAGTGATGTATGTGCATAATGCTAATATCCAGTGTGTTATGTGCAGTATCTAATATCCCAGTTCAGTGTGTATATTCCGTATCTAATATCCAGGGGTAATATGTACAGATCTTATATCCCAGTGTGTATATGCAAGTTATATAGTTATCCAGTGGGTATGTTGAGTATTCTAGTATAAGTTGTGTTATGTGCAGTATCTTCTATCCAGTGTGTATTACTGCAAGTATCATTATATCCAGTGTGGATAATTAGTATATAATAGAGATTTCGGTTGATCCAGGGATACTTCCGAATTGCCGTGTGGAGTGTCAGGAAGGTGAATTTTCCCCCCCACCTTTTTTAGCTGTGGGTTTTTTGCCTTCCTCTGGATCAAAATGTAGGTAGGGTAAAAAAAAAAAAAAAAAAAATGGGGACTAGGTTGGACTTCGATGGACGAATGTCTTTATTCAACCTTTAATTACTATGTTACTATGTTTACTATGTTACTATGGAAATATATAAGTGTGTCTAATGCATAGTATCTTATATCCGTGTGTATATCAGAGTATCGACTATCCAGTGTGTGTATATGGCAGTTTCGAATATTCCGTGGGATTTCTATGCCGTATCGAATACCAGTGTTGTGTATTTGCGTATTCTAAATCCAGTTGAATATGCAGTACTAATATCCAGTGGTAATTAGGCAGTGATCTTAAAATCAGTTGTGTATATTGCAGCTTATCTAATATCAAGTGTGTGTATATTGCAGTATCGAATATCCAGTTGTGTGTAGATGCCGTATCTAATTCCAGTGGTGGTGTATATTGCAGATGACTAATTGCTCAGATGTGATATATTTGCAGTATTCTATAGTCCAGTGTTGTATATGGCAGTAGGAATATCCAGTGTGTAGATGCGAGTATCTAACTATCCGGGTTGTGTATATGCAGGATCTAAGACCAGTGGTGTATATGGCAGTATCTAATATCCAGTCTTGTGTTTGATATGACAGTATCTAGATCCAGTGTGTGTATTATGCAGTATCTATATCCAGTTGTGTATATGCAGTATCTTATATCGCAGTGGTATATGCAGTATCTAATAAATCCAGTGTGTGATATGTCCGAGTAATCGAATATCCAGTGGTGTATATGCAGTATCGAATAATCCAGTTGGTATAGCAGTTATTCGAAGATCCAGTGTGTATTGCAGTTATCTAATACCAGTGTGTAGGGCAGTACTATATCCAGTGGGTATGTGCAGTATCTAATATCCCAGGGTGTATGTGCAGTATCTAAATCCGTTGTGTATTTGTGCAGTATCTATATCCAGGTGTAGTGCAGTATCTAATATTCCAGGGTGTATATTCAGTATCTAAATAAAAGTGTGTATATGCAGTATCTATATCAGTGTGTATAGCAGTATCAAATCCAGTGTGTATATGCAGTATTATATTCAGGGTGATATGCAGTGATCAATATGCCGTGTGGGTGGAGCGTGTGGAGTCTTCGAGGTGTGTATATGCAGTAGCTCATACCAGTGTGTGTATAGCAGTATTAATATCAGTTGTGTATATGCAGTATCTACTATCCAGTCGTTTATATGCAGTATCTAATACCAGTGTGTATATGCCAGTATTCTAATATCCACGTGTGTGTTTATGCAGTATCTACACCCCAGTTGTGTGTATATGCAGTATCTAATCTCCAGTGTGGGTATATGCGTATCTAATAAAAAAATCCAGTGGTGTATCTGGCAGTATCTTATATCCAGTGTGTATATGCAGTATCTAATACCCAGTGTGTAATGCAGTATCTAATATGCAGTGTGTGTATATGCAGTATCGAAGATCCAATGTGTGTACATGCAGTATCTAATATCCAGTGTGTATTTTTTTAATTTTAAGCAGTATACTAATACCAGTGTGGTATATGCGTATCTAATATCAGTGTTTGTATATGCGTATCTAATATAAGTGTGTATAGGCAGTATCTAAATGTCCAGGGTGTATAGGCAGTATCTAATATCCAGTTTGTATATGCCTTATTTACTATCCAGGGTGTATATCAGTATCTAATATCCAGTGTATTATTGCTAGTATCTAAGTCAGTGGTATATGCAGTATCTAATTTCCAGTTTGTATAATGTCATTGGTAAATCCAGTGTGTATATGCAGTATCTAATTATCCAGTGGGTGGGAGATGCATTATCTCAATATCCAGTGTGTATTATGCAGTATCTATTATTGCAGTATCTAATACCCAGTGTGTGGTATATGCAGTTATCTAATTATCCAGTGTGTATATGCAGTATCTAATACCCCGTGTGTGAGATGCTAGTATCGAATACAAAGTGTGTGTAATGCAGTTGTTAATATCTCAGTGTGTATATGCAGTATCTATATCCAGTGTGTATTATGCGTTCTACATATACAGTGTGTATATGCAGTATCTAATACCCAGTGTGTGTATATGCAGTATCTAATATATCCAAGTGTGGTATATGCAGTATCTAATAATCCAGGTGTATATGCAAGGATCTACCGTAATACCAGTGTGTGTATATTGCAGTTAGTCTAATATCCAGTGTGTGTTATATGCAGATCTAATATCCAGTGTGGTATATGCAGTAATTCTATATTACCCAGTGTGTATTATGCAAGTATCTACTATCCAGTTGATAGCCAGTATATAATATCCATGTGTCTATGCAGATCGCATATTCCAATGCAGTAATCATAATATTACAGTCGGTAATATGCAGTATCTATATCAGTGTGTAGGCAGTACTTAATATCCAGTGTGTGTATATGCAGTATTGCAGGATATAATATCCAGTGTGTATATGCAGTTTCTAATATCCAGTGTGTATGCTGCAGTTCTAAAAAGCCCGTTGTGTATGCGTATTAATATTCCAGGTGTATGCTAGGTATCTAATATCCAGTTGTGTATGCAGTATCTATATATCCTGTGAGGGGTATATGCAGTATCTATATCCCGTGTGTATGCAGTTATCTAATATCCAATTGTGTGTATATGCAGTATCTAACTCCAGTGTGATGCAGATCTAATATCCAGTGTGTATGCAGATGTACATATCCAGTGCGTTATATGCAGTATCTAAATCCTGTGCTGTAGATGCCAAGTATTCTAATATCCAGTGTGTATATTTGCAGATCTAAATCAAGTGTGTGTATATATGCAGTTCTAATATCCAGTGGTATATGCAGTATCTAATATCCAGTGTGTATATGGCACAGTATTTTAATATCAGTGTGTATTGCAGTATCTAATATCCAGGTGTATATGCAGTATCTAATATACAGTGTGTCTATGCAGTATCTAATATCCCCCAGTGTGTAAATGCAGTATCACTATTCAGTGAGTATATGCAGTATGTTCATATACAGTGTGTATATATGCAGATCTACTATCCAGTGTGTATATTCAGTATCTTAATATCAAGTGTGTGTATATGAGTATCTAAGATCCATGTGAATATTTGCGGTATAGTATATAATACCCAGTGTGGGTATAATGCAGTATCTAATACCCAGGTGTTGATATCCGTATCTAATAATCCAGTGTGTGTATAGCAGCATCAATATCCAGTCCCAGTGGTGTATTATGCCGTATCTAATATCCAGTTGTGTATATGCCAGTATCTATATGCAGTGTGTATAATGCAGTATCTAATTACCAGGTGGTATATGCAGTATCGAATATCCAGTGTGATATGCAGTATTTCTAATATCAGTGTGTATATTGCAGTATCTAATTCCAGTGTGTGTTATATGCAGATATAAATTACCAAGGTTTGGTATATGCCAGGTATATAATATCCAGTGTGTATATGCAGTAATCTAATATCCAGTGTGATATGCAGTATCTAATATCCAGTGTAGTATGCAGATCTAATATCCAGTGTGTATCTGCAGTATCGAAACGTGTGTATGCAGTATCTAATATCCAGTGGTATATGCAGTATTCTATACCAGTGTGTAGCAGTATCTAATATCCAGTGTGTATATGCAGATCTAATATCCAGGTGTATATTGCAGATCTACTATCCAGTGTGTATGCAGTATCGAATATCAAGTGGTGGGTATGCAGTATCTAAATCCCAGTGTGTATGCAGTAGTCATATATCAAGGTGTGTATGCAGTATCTAATATCCAGTGGGTGTGTATGCAGTATTCTAAATATCCCTAGTGTGTATGAAGGATATAATACCGTGTGTTGTAGCAGTATCTAATATCCAGTGTGTGTATGCAGTATCTAATATCCAGTGTGTTATGCAGATCTAATTATCAGTTGTTGTATCTGCAGTATCTTTAATATCCAGCTGTGTGTATGCAGTATATAATATCAGGTGTAGGCAGTATCTAAATCCAGTGTGTGTATTGCCAGTATTCTAAATCCAGTGGGTGTAGCAGTATCTAATATCCTAGGGTGTATTATGCAGTATATAATAATCCAGGTGTAGCAGTATCTAATATCCAGGTGTGTGCGCAGTATCTAATATCTCACGAGTGTGTATATGCCGTATCTAAATCCAGTGTGTATAGGCAGTATCTAATATCCAGTGTGTATGGGCATACGTATCTATATCCAGTGTGTGTAGCTAGTCTCTACTACCAGTGCTAGATGCAGTATCTATAACAGGGGTTGCAGTATTCTAAATATCCTGGGGGTATATGCAGTATCCAATCTCCTGTGTGTATATGCAGTATCTTAATACCAGTGTGGAATGCCGTATCTAATATCCAGTGTGTTAATGCAGTAGCTAATATCCAGTGTGTAAAGCAGATATCTAATATCCGTGTTGTAAAGCAGTAGTAGTATAATATCCAGTGTTAGTTGCTATATGCAGTTATCTAATATCCAGTGTGTATATGGCAGATCTAATATCCGTGTGTATGCAGTATCTAAATCAGTGTGTGTGATGCAGTAGTCTAATATCCAGTGTGTATATGCAGTACTAAATCCAGTTGGGTATATTGCAGTATAAATATCCCAGTGTTGTTGTGTGTATATGGCAGTAGTATCTATATCCAGTGGTGTGTATAGGGCAGTATCTAATATCCAGTTTGTGTATAGGCAGTATCAATATCCGTGTGTAATGCAAGTAATCCATTCCAGTGTGTGATTATGCAGTATCTAATATCCAGTGTGTGTATATGCAGTATATAATATCAGTGTGTGTATATGCGGTATCTAATATCCACCAGAGTGGGGTCTAGGCAGTATCTAATATAAAGTTGGTGTATAGCAGGATTTATAGCAGTGTGTATATGCAGTATCTAATACCAGTGAGTATATGCAGTTTTCTAATATGCAGTAGTGTGTATATGACATTAATATAATATCAATGTGTGTTATATGCAGTATTCTAATATCCAGTGAGTTAGATGCAGTATCTAATATCCAGTGTTGTATATGCAGTATCTAATATCCAGGTGTGTGTATATGCAGTATCTAAAATCCAGTGTGTATATGCGTATCGTAATACCCAGTGTGGTTATATGCAATATTATTAATAATCAGGTGTGTATAATATGCAGTATCAATACACAGTGTATATGCAGTATCTATATTAGGCAAGGTGTGTATATGCAGATCTATATCCAGTGTGTATATGCCGTATCATAATATCCAGTGGGTGTATATGCAAGTATCTAATATTCCAGGTGGTGTGTTCTGGCAGATCGAATATTCAGTGCTTGTATGTGCAGTATTTATCCAGTGTGTATAGTGCTTGTATCTAAATCCAGGGTATGTGCAGTATCATATAGCCCAGTGTGGACTATGCAGTATCTAATATCCAGTTGTATTTGTAATGTAGTCTCGAATATCCAGTGTGGTGGTATATGCGGTAATCTAATATCAGTGTGTGTATGCGTATCCATATCCAGTGTGATATGCTAGTATCTAATTGTCCAGTGGTTATAGTGCAGTATCTAATATCCGTTTTGTATATGCAGTATCTAATATCCCGTGGGTGTATGATGCATATCTACTATCCAGTGTGTATATGCAGTATCTAATACCCAGTGTGTGTATATGCAGTATCGAATATCCTAGTGTGTAGATGCCAGTATCTAATAACCCAGTGTGTGTATATGCAGTATCTTAATACCAAGTGTGTTTAATGCAGTATCTATATCCAGTGTGTATATGCAGATCTAATATCCAGGTGTATATGCAGATTAATCTAATATTCCAGTGTGTAATGCAGTTTAATACAGTGGTGTGATATGCAGGATTCTAAATCCAGGGGTTGTATATGCAGTATCCTAATATCCCGTGTGTATATGCAGTAATCTTAATATCCAGTGTGTAATATGCAGTATCTATATCCACGTGTGTGTAGATTGCAGTATCTTAATATCAGTTGTGTGTTATGCAGTATCTAATACCCAGTGTGTATATGCAGTATTAATATCCAGTGTGTTGATATTGCAGTATCTAAGATCCAGTGTTGGTGTATTGCGAGTCAAGTATTCTAATATCCAGTGTGTATATGCAGTATCTATATACATAGTGTGTATGAAGTATCTAATATCCAGGGTGTGTCATTATGCAGTATTCTAACTACCAGTGTTGTATGATGCAGTATGTAATATCCAGTGTGTATGCAGTTATCTAAATAAGCCAGTGGTATGCCGTATCTAATATCCAGTGTGTAGCAGGATCGAATACACAGTGTGTGTATGCAGTATATATATCCTGTGTGTATATGCAGTCATGTCGTAATATCCAGTGTGTATGCAGTATCTAATATCCAGTGTGATATGCGTATCTAATATCCAGTGTGTAGATGCAGTATCTAATATCAGTGCTGTATAGGCAGTATTCTAATATCAGGTGGATATGCAGTATAATATCCAGTGTGTATGCAGTTCTAATATCCGTGGTATATGCAGTATCTAAATCCAGTGTGTAATAGCAGTGTCTAGTATGCAATGGGGGCCTTGTCCAGTATTGTCTAGTGTGGTGATTGTCTCACTTGGCACTGGTTTAATATAATGAGGAGAACAGTCGAAGAGTGCCTTTTAAACCCTTGGATTAGTAAACAAATCCTTCATTGTGATATTGTAAGACTCAGGTCCCTCGTTTGCAAATGGGACATTCTTCTCTCACATCCCTCCGGGGGTTTCAGATCATGGATGATGGGGGTATGGTGTTATTCGCAGCCCCTCAAGTCGAGTTTTCCCTTCCCCCACAGCCGTAATTATTAACACTTTATAAATGAGTAACAATTAAGAAATGTTTACCCCTGTCATTCATGGACCAATCTACCAGCACTGGCCAAATAAAATACAATTCTCAATAGCAAATGGTGTAATTTGTAATGATGTAATTTATATTTATTTATCTCTGTATCTAGATAGGTACAATAGTTTATATATATCTCAGTATCTAGATTATGTACAATAGTTTATATTATTATCTCCCTTAGTAATTAGATTCTGTATAATAGTATATTATTTATCTTAGTATCTAGAGTTGTACAATAGGTTATATGCTTTTATCTTAGTATCTAGAGTATGTATAATAGTTTATATATTTATCTCTAGTATCTAGCTGATGTACAATAGGTTATATTATTTTCTCTGTATCTAGTATTATGTATAATAGTGGTATAAGTATTTATATCTAGTATCTAGATATGTGATAATAAGTTATATTACGTTATCTCTAGTATCTGAGATTATGGTACAATAGTTTATAGTATTATCTTCTAGTTCTGGAGTATCTAGAGATGACAATAGTTTATTATATCTCTAGTATCTAGATTATGTACAACTAGTTTATATTATTGATCTCTAGTATCTCGATTATGTACAATCGTTATATTATTTATCCTAGTTCTAGATTATGTTACAATAGTGATATTATTTATCTCTAGGATCTAGATATATGTACAAAGTTGATATTATGTATCTCTAGTATCTAGGATTATGTACAATGTTTATATTATGTTATCTCTTAGTATCTAGATTTATGTACAATAGTTTATAGTATTTATCTCTTAGTATCTAGATATGTACAATAGTTTATATATTTATCATCTAGTATCTAGGATTATGTACATAGTAATTATGTATCTATCGTATACTAGATTATGTACAATAGTTTATATTATGATCGATCGTATCTAGATATGTACAATGTTTATATTATGTATCTATCGATCTAGATTATGTACACTAGTTTCTATTATTTATCTATCGATCTAGATTATTGTATAATAGTTTATATTTTATCTCTGTATCTGATTATGTATAATAGTTTATATTATTTATCTCTTAGGTATATAGATTATGGACAATAGTTTATATTATTTATACTCTGTAGCTCGATTATACAAGAGTTTCTATTATTATTCTCATAGAGTCTCGATTATGTCAATAGTTTATATTATTTATCTTATTAAGTAATTCAGATATGTACAATAGTTTATATTATTTATCTCTAGTATCTAGATTATGTACAATAGTTTATATTATTTATCTCTAGTATCTAGATTATGTACAATAGTTTATATTATTTATCTCTAGTATCTAGATTATGTACAATAGTTTATATTATTTACAGTCTCCTATATAAAGGTGGACTAGACGGAGTATGTCTTAACTACATAACTCCATTAAGATGTTACTAGTGTTAAACTGGGGTTATTTCAGAACATTATGGGATTAGGGTATAAAGGTTGACTAGGATGGACGTATGTCTTTATACAACCTCCATACTATGTTAAATATGTACCTGTTATACAGACATTATGGGTGAGGGTATAAAGGCTGGACTAGTGGATGGATGTTTTATTACAACCTGCGAATACTATGTTACTATGTAACTGTTATACAGACATTATGGGTAGGGTATAAAGGTTGGACAGATGACGTATGTCTTTATAAACAACCTCCAATACTATGTTAACTATGTAACTGTTATACAGACATTTGGGTAGGGTATAAACGGTTGGACTCGATGGACGTAGTTCTTTATACAACCTCCAATACTATGTTACTATGTAACTGTTAAGACGAGACATTTGGGTAGGGTATAAAGGTTGGCCTAGATGGACGTATGTGTCTTTATCAACCTCCAACTATTTCTTTTTTTTAAATTTACACATATGGAAGGTATCTCCAATTTACTATGTTACATGTAACTGTTATACAGACATTATGGGTAGGGTATAAAGGTTGGACTAGAGGACGTATGTCTTTATACAACCTCCAATACTAATGTTACTATTAACTGTTATACAGACATTATGGGTAGGGTATAAGGTTGGACTAGATGGCGTATGTCTTTATACAACCTCCAATACGATGTTACTATGTACCTGTTACGACATTATGGGTTAGGGTATAAAGGGTTGGCTAGACGGAGTATTTCTTTATACAACCCCAATACATGTTACTATGTAACTGTTATACAGACATTATGGGTAGGGTATAAGGTTGGACAGATGGACGTATGTCTTTATACACCTCCAACTTATGTTACTATGTAACGTTATACAGACATTATGGGTAGGGTATAAAAGGTTGGACTGATGACGGATGTCTTTAACAACCTCAGATACTATGTTACTAGTAACTGTTATACACAGACATTAGGGTAGTGGTAATAAAGGTTGGACTAGATGGACGTATTGTTTAACAACCTCCAATACTAGTTACTATGTAAACTGTTATAACAGACATTATGGTAGGTATAAAGGTGGGACTAGATGGACGTATGCTCTTATATACACCCTCCAATACTATTTACTATGTAACTGTTATACAGACATTATGGGTAGGGTATAAAGGGTTGGACTAGATGGCGTATAGTCTTTATACAACCTCCAATACTAGTTGTTACTATGACATGTGATGTTATGACGACTTATGGGTAGGTATAAAGGTTGGACTAGATGGACGTATGTCTTTAACAACCTCCATACTATGTTACTATGTAACTGTTTAGACAGACATTATGGGTTAGGTATAAAGTTGGACTAGATGGACGTATGTCTTTATACAACCTCCAATACTAGTTACTATGTAACTGTATACAGACATTATGGTAGGGTATAAGGTTGGACTAGATGGACGATGTCTTTATACAAACCTCCAATACTATGTTACTATGTAACTTTATAACAGACATTATTAGGTAGTGGATAAAGGTGCTTGACTGGTACGTGATGTCTTTATACAACCTCCATACTATGTTATCATGTAACTGTTATACAGACATATGGGTAGGGGGTATAAAGGTTGGACTAGTTGGACGTTGTCTTTATACAACCTCCAATACTATGTTACTAGTAACGTTATACAGACCATTATGTGTAGGGTATAAAGGTTGGACTAGTATGGACGATGTCTTTACATAACCTCCATAATATGTTATATGTAACTGTTCACAGACATTATGGTAGGGTATAAAGGTTGGACTAGATGGACGCTATGATCCTTATACAACCTCCAACTATGTTATACTGTAACTGTATAGAGACAGTATGGGAGGGTATAAAGGTTGGACTAGATGGACGTATGTCTTTATACAACCTCCAATACTTGTTACGATCACTGCGTTATACAGACATATGGTAGGGTATAAGTGGGACTAGATGACGTATGTCTTTTACACACCTCCAATACTATGTACTATGTTAACTGTTATACAGACATTATGGTAGGGTATAAAGGTTTGGCTAGATGGACGTATGTCTTATACAACCTCCAATACTATGTTTACAATGTAACTGTTATACAGACATTATGGTAGGGTCATAAAGGGGGAGTGGACGTATGTCTTATACAACCTCCAATACTATGTTACTATGTAATGTATTACAGACATTATGGGTAGTATTAAAGGTGGACTAGATGGACGTATGTCTTTATACAACCCCACATACTGTGTTACCTTGTGAACTGGTTACAGACATTATGGGGTAGGATAGGTATAAAGGTTGGACTAGATGACGTTAGTCTTTATACAACAACCCAATACATGATTAAATGTACTGTTATACAACGACATTATGGGTAGGTATAAAGGTCGGACTAGATGGACGTATGTCTTTATACAAACCTTCAAATACAATATGTAACTATGAATGTATAGAGACATTATGGAGTAGGGTATAAGGTTGACTAGATGGACGGTATGTCTTGTATACAACTCCATAATAAGGTTACTATGTAGACTGTTATACAGCAACTATAGGTAGGGTATAAAGGTTGGCTAGATGGACGTGATGTCTTTATACAACCTCCAATACTACGTTACTATGTAAACGATTATACTAGACATTAGTGCGATGGGTAGGGTATAAAGGTTGGACTAGATGGACATAGTCTTATACAAAACCTCCAATACTATGTTACTAGTAAATGTTATACAGACATTATGAGGGTATAAGGTGTGGACTAGATGGACGTATGTCTTTAGACAACCTCAAATACTTATATATTACTATGTAACTGTTATACAGACACTTATGGGGTAGGGTATAAAGGTTGGACTAGGACGGATGTCTTTATACAACCTTCAATACTATGTACTATTGTAACTGTTATACAGACATTATGGGTTAGGTATAAGGTTGGACTAGTGGACGTATGTCTTTATACAACCTCCAATACTATGTTACTATGTAACTGTTATACAGACATTATGGGTAGGGTATAAAGGTTGGACTAGATGGACGGTGATGTCTTTATACAACCCTCATTACTATGTTACTATGTAACTGTTATACAGACATTAGGGTAGGGATAAAGGTTGGACTAGTGAGACGTATGTCTTTATACAACCTCCAATACATGTTATTTTTGTACGATGTAACTGTTATATACAGACCATTAGGGGGTAGTATAAAGGTGGACTAGATGGACGTATTCTTATACAACCTCACAATACTATGTTACTATGTTAACTGTTTTCAGAGACATTAGGGTAGGGCTATAAAGGTTGGACTATATGGACGTATGTCTTTATACAAACCTCCAAGTACTAGGAGTTACTATGTAACTGTGTATACAGACATATGGGTAGGGTATAAAGTTTGGACTAGATTAACTTATGTTTTTATACAGCCTCCAATGCTATGTTACTATGTAAATTTTAGACAGGCATTACGGGAAGGGTATAAAGGTTTAGACTAGATATACGTATGTCTTTATACAACCTCCAATACGATGTTACTATGTAACTGTTAGACAGGCATTATGGGTAGGGTATAAAGGTTGGAATGGATGGACGTATGTCTTTATTTAATCTCCAATACTATGTTACTATGTAACTGTTATACAGACATTATGGGTAGGGTATAAAGGTTGGACTAGATGGACGTATGTCTTTATAAAACCTCTAATACTATGTTACTATGTAACTGTTATACAGACATTATGGGTAGGGTATAAAGGTTGGACTAGATGGACATATGTCTTTATACAACCTCCAATACTATGTTAATATGTAACTGTTATACAGACATTATGGGTAGGGTATAAAAGTTGGACTAGATACACGTATGTCTTTATACAACCTCTAATACTATGTTACTATGTAACTGTTAGACAGATATTATGGGTAGGGTATAAAGGTTGAACTAGATGGACAGATGCCTTTATACAACCTCCAATACTATGTTACTATGTAACTGTTATAAAGATTGTATTATGGGTAGGGTATAAAGGTTGGAATGTATGGATGTATGTCTTTATATATACAACCTCCAATACTATGTTACTATGTAACTGTTACACAGACATTATGGGTAGTGTATAAAGTTGGATTAGATGGACATACATCTTTATACAACCTCCAATACTATGTTACTATGTAACTGTTACACAGACATTATGGGTAGGGTATAAAGGTTAGACTAGATGGACGTATGTCTTTATATAACCTCCAATACTATGTTACTATGTAACTGTTTTACAGATAATATGGATAGGGTATAAAGGTTAGACTAGATGGCCGTATGTCTTTATACAACCTCCAATACTATGTTACTATGTAACTGTTAGACAGAAATTATGGGTAGGATATAAATGTTGTAATGGATGGACGTATGTCTTTATACAACCTTCAATACTATGTTACTATGCAACTGTTATACAGACATTATGGGTAGGGTATAAAGGTTGAACTAGATGGACATATGCCTTTATACAACCTCCAATACTATGTTACTATGTAACTGTTTTATAGATTGTATTATGGGTAGGGTATAAAGGTTGGAATGTATGGATGTAT
>CM033469.1:408306335-408320278 GCA_019447015.1 Hymenochirus boettgeri | reverse complement strand
TAGATAGATAGATAGATAGATAGATAGATAGATAGATAGATAGATAGATAGATTAGAGAGAGAGAGAGAGAGAGAGAGAGAGAGAAAGAGAGAAAGAGAGATAGATAGATAGATAATAGATAGATAGATAGATAGATAGATAGATAGATAGATAGATAGATAGATAGATAGAACGATAGATACAGACAGACGGACAGATAGATAATAGATAGATAAATAGATAGATAGATAGATAGATAGATAGATAGATAGATAGATAGATAGATAGATAGATAGATAGTTGATAGATGATAGATAGATCACTTTATGTAGATGTAAAGTCCACAGCCAATGCAGAACCTCTTGGTGCACAGAGAGAATGTTATTTATAACTGAACAGGTTAGTTTCCCTCCACTTTACTGTACATGCACAAATGGGGAGATTTAAGACAATGCAAGAGATGAATGCCAACTAACAGCTGATATTAAATATTTAAGTCTGAACCCGCACAGCCACTGGTGAATAGCTTGTGTGCACTGCTAGTGTCTCTCAACCATCAGAAACAAGGGGTTAAAGTAATGCTAACCAACAGTGAATCGGTTAGGGTGACTTTAAACCATCCTCGAGCGGCTGACTGTGAATTCCCCTACAATAGTTTATGTGTTGGACCAATGATATGATTTAGCCCTATAGGAGAGTAACTAGGAACTGCTGACATCATTCCCATCATAAGGAACTGCAGTGA
Organism: Hymenochirus boettgeri; assembly: GCA_019447015.1. Taxonomy (NCBI): domain Eukaryota; kingdom Metazoa; phylum Chordata; class Amphibia; order Anura; family Pipidae; genus Hymenochirus; species Hymenochirus boettgeri. Next base: position 408,319,553 of record CM033469.1, on the reverse strand, counting down.
TGTCATCTATTATTCTTATAGAAGATTTTATCAGGATAGCCAATTAAAACTAGTGAGATCCACTGAATGATTTAGTTAACATTGGTAAAAACAATGTTGTTGGTTTGGTTTTACATCTCCTTTAAATACCATATTTTATAATAAAATTCACATTGTTGACACTTTTCTAAGCAATAAACAGTTTTAATGACATGACGGTTGTAATCATTTTTGTTGTACTCATTTTTGAACACTAAGTGGCAGTATTACGTCCTTTCCTAGTGCTCATAAATCCCCTCTTCTCTTATACCCTTATTTCTATTTTACCAGGGTTATATTCAATAGATCTTCACACAATTCACTGCAAGGCTGGTGTGCAATTGTGATGTTTGCAGCAGAGTTCATGTAATACCAGTTAACCCTTCGTGGATTGTGTTAACCCCTTATAAAACAATATTTTCAATGACGCTTTATATTTCACATTATATCCAATCAGTGCTTCTTGGATCTGTCAAATCCCATGTCCCATAACTGTCTCTGACCCTGTATGCCCTCGATGAAATAATCTAATTACTTACAAAATACATTTTCATTTAAGGTTTTTTTTAATAAAACGGGATCTGGGGTTAACCCTTTTTTGGCAGTAAGGTTTGGCTGCTCAGAGGAGGATGTTGGGAGCTGAACCCACAGTGATAGATATAACAGTTTAGTTTATTAAATGGAATATTGTCTGGACTTGTTTCTATATATGCTAAAGGTGGGCATACACAGTGCAATATTGTTCCGATCGGATTTGCGATTGTCCAAACCATTGTAAATCCGATCGGAAGAACTGATTGGATATCCCCACGTTGCACCGACAATCTTCCATAGATTTCAGCTTGAAATGTCTGGTTCTGGTACATGGTGCCGATCGTTTTATTCGATACACCGATCAATATTGCCAATCGGTCTATTGAAAACCAGGAATAGTGTCTTCGATAATCTGATCGGTGCAATTGATCGAATCGATCGGTAAATCGATGCCGTCTATGTCCACCTTTAGACTTTAGCTAGAACCTTCTAAAAAAGCACAATTCTGTAAAGAAAAGGCCTGTTTTCTGTATAGAGGCATGTGGTAGCTCCTGGCGTATTAGGGGTTAAGTGTTTGCCAATTCAGCTAATAAAGGGTTAACCAGCTTCCCCAGAGAATGAGTTAAATCTTTAGAATGATGTTTCCTGATATAACCTTGGACTGATATAACCAGGGACACAGTGTACAATCTGACAGCAGGTATTAGTTGGCAAGTCAGCAAAGACTCCAAGGCTTATTTATATAGTGGGTGCAGCTTGCATACTGATGTATGTAGTACAGACACCAGGCTCTCCCACAGGTTAAAGCTGAGGCCTCTCTATAATGCACCCAAAACACAATGGGGGCTATTACTTTCAGTAGTGCACATCAGTGCCATGAATTGTTCAGGCTCTCCTGCCACCCCAGTTTGCACTCCTGTGCCACAGCAAGACAGACACTAACCCTTGCCGCGAGCGGGCTAGTTTGGCTTCAAAGTGCAAGTGTGGTCTCTACATAAGTAGGGGTTACATAAAAGCCTGTGGTTTTTCCTTTAAAATGAGCTCTCAATCACATCTCTGGCTGCAGCCTGTGAAAAATGATATTGTGGATAACTTACACACTTCCTGCTTCCATTAGGTTGAGTGATATTACCTGACCCTCTGCTCCTTTTCTGCCCCCGTGGTATAAGCATGCTCAATTAAGACTTAATGCTGGAAAAGTGTGGAAATACCTCCACAGAAGAAAATGTAATATTGAGAGGCACAGATTGGTCACATAGCTGCAAGCTGGTGAAAGCAAGAAGTGTCCAGGGCGTTATGTTGCTAAACCTTTTCAGCAATATAACTTTTCACAAGTTGTACCTAGAGATTTGATCCAGGGTACATTTTAAACATAAGAAGTCATTAGCATTTATTTTAAACATAAGAATCCATTAGCACATGCTAGTTCAGTGAGTGTGCACTATTTCCATTACTTTTTATTTATCCCTCATTTGTTTGGGGACCGCATTTGCCCCCAAAACCAATTAGACACCCTAACTAATAGAGGTGGCCGAAACTCACTAGTTTTGTTCTGTTTTCGGTTTTCCGGATCTCTGGAAAAATCCCGAAGATCCGAAAATCCGAAATCGGAACCAATTTTCGATAATTTTCGAAAGTATAAGCGGAAACTCAAAAATGGTCTCCGATTGTATTTTCCATAATTGTCGAATGTTCGAGGCTATTTTCGAAAATTATCAAAAACAGCCCCGTGCTTTCGAAAATTATCGAAAATATGTTCCGAAGTCTTTCGGATTTCGGAACCGAGGGGTTCCGTGTCGAAACCGGATCCCATCTCAACTAACTAATCGCCTGCAGGCAATGAACCCACAAACTACAGCACAGAACTTAGCCAAACAACTAAAGAAGAGGTGAGAGAGCTTTGCTTGGACTGGCTCACTGCTCTTTCTTTTGAATGCTTTCTGGGCTTAATTCCCTAAAAATGAGGTTGACATTGTAGATCCTAAAACGGAGACTCTGACCTTAGTAGACAACATTGGGCAATAGGTTCCTCTCTGAGACCATCTACCCCCATAGACAATACCCTTGCAGCATATCAATTACATTTGTGGGATTTAACATGACGTCTTCAGCAGAAAAGGGGCCGAGGCCTTTAGCAGATAACCGTTTCCTCCAGCAGATGGTGTTTAACTGCTTCCTTGCTCTAATTGCTATCAATAATTAAAAACAGGTCTCTGATTCATATGTGCTAAGGCTGAGAGTCTCAGATTAACCGTTTTATAATCGTTATCGCCCATATTGTCCCGTATATCGCGCTAAATGGGACCCCCCGGGATCATTTACGAATAAACTGAAGGGCGTTAAATGGCTTATTTATTCAGAAAAGATTTTAGCTAAAGCAGAGAAGTCAAAATTCTCCTTAAGTGTAGGCTGCGTTTTAATTAATAGCTTGTGTATGGTAGAAAATGGTCAAAGGGAAAATAGATAATACGTCCCCACTGAGTCATCGGAATCGAGGACCGTTTCCTAGGCGTCTACAGCATTGTCTCACTAATTACCGCACTGAAATCCATGTGCACGCCAAGAGGAAGGAATCACGCCATTTATTAATGATAATGGAAGACAGCCAGTAAGAAAAGGAAGGATAACGTAGGAATTATTATGACCATAAGTGGAATCGTCAGATGCCATTTGTTTAACCCTATGAAAACAAATGCCTAGCATTAAATGCTTACAAAAATGTTTACAGTTTGGCTTGGTTTTCTTTGCAGTGAAAATGTTAAGTTTAACAATGTCTCATCCACCAAGGTGTTCTGTAAAGTTTGCTGTAACACGCAGTAAACAAAACTACTAAAGTCTGTCCCTCCCCCTGAACCACCGGTTCAGACATGCTCAGTTAAGACTGCTGTGGGTAACCCTGTACTAAGGGAAGATAGGTTTTTGCCCTTTTCCAGCAATAGCAGTTCATGTTAGATTACACTGTGTCTGGAAGTATTTGCATTCTTGTAATAGTCCAGATTAATTACTGAAACCGCGTGGCTTGGATGGGTTAAGCGACGTGGCCCATGATGATAAGGCAGGGGGTCATTCTTTCAGATTTAATGAATGAAATTTAACGTTGCCAGATGGATTCTTCTAGGCCCTTCAGTAGACTCCCAGTCATAAAAACCTGTGTGCACCATAGAGCGGTCTCTTGAGTGTCAGTAACTGATAACACGTGAGAGCTAATGGATTCTGAGCAGGTAATTGTATTTGTACAGGGATTAGAGAGAACAGTTAATATCTTTATACAATATCTACTAAGTAAGGGTGACCACACACATGTAACTGCCATTGTATACTCCATTACAATCTGTCTGTCACATACAGACAACCGAACTCTCATACCCTATATAGGGTTTGGTCTACCCAAAGGAAAGGGAAACAATAATGACTATTGGAATTTCCCCAATGGCAGTAGCCTGCATCGCAGTAAATTGTTTTCGCCCCATGCACCTTCCAGATACCAGAACAATCCCGATAGCGGTAAGATGAATGGGATGAAATCACTGCAGTGGTCCCTGTGATAATCAGTCTGGATGGAAAATTTCCACTGGTTGGTGGCAGACAAAACCCATATGATCTTAGGCAGAGGCCACACGGCAATTACACGCAATCGCATGAAATCGAGAGAATTTCCGCGTTCCCGAAAAAGTGTGTAAAAGCGTGAAAAACGCACTAGTGTGGCCTAGCCCTATAATGTGTATTGTACGCTCACCCAGCTGACTGATCCCCATACATACAGAGTTTAGGGTGAGTGTGCGATTGTGACGTCCCATATTACCAACATACAATGGAATTTTCCGAGCAATCTGTGACTGTAGTCACCTGCATATGGGAGTCTTTACATTGCCCAATCTGTGGCCTGCAAGACTGTTAGTTGGAGGTGACTATGGGCAGAGTCTGGGCAGGGCATGGACATGGCTAGATAAGAGACAGGACCAATAAAGCTGCCCAGTTACTGTCTAGAGTGCAGCTATTATGGCCCCCAGCCTGCTGTATTCTATATGATAAAAGATGTAGAGTTCTAGGGGTTAATAAACCATCTTCTATATTCACAATCCCTTCACCCACGGGGTAAGAGTGGGACCAGTATCTGGCACTGGGAAGCCAAGAGAGGGTTAAAAAAGTTGCCTTTGGAATGAAAATCTAAACAAGGACAGATCAATCAGATGCCAGGCCCTAGAGGACTAGACTTCCCCATTAGAAGGAATACGAACCATTAGAAGTGTATAGGTGGGCTGCATAGCGTATTCATAGCTTTACAAGATCTCCCCCTGTTAGAGGAATGGAGTGATGGGTCCTCTCTCTAGATGTCAAGACGCCCCATTGAGTCATTGTTTGTCCATTAGAAAGGACAAAACATTTGAGAAAGATTCCTGTGACCTTCATTCCACCTTCACGGAGCTTTCAAATCATTTATAAAGCCACAACTAGTCTACCAGGCAGCCCAATCCCTTTGTGGGATCAACATACTGTAAGGCCAGCCATTTGTCAGTGTGTTATGGACAGAAGATCTGACAGTTGTACAATGTAGAGACAGACATTGCTGTATATTAATCTTGTGTATGAATTCCAATAGCGAGCCTTCCAGCCAGTATACCAGTCACCTTTCCAACCCTTCCACCAGTCAGCTTTCCAGCCTGTCCACCAGTTAGCTTACCAGCCTGTCCACCAGTCAGCTTACCAGCCTGTCCACCAGTCAGCTTTACAGCCTGGCCACCAGTTAGCTTACCAGCCTGGCCACCAGTTAGCTTACCAGCCTGTCCACCAGTCATCTTACCAGCAAGTCCACCAGTCAGCATTCCAGCCCGTCCACCAGTCAGCATTCCAGCCCGTCCACCAGTCAGCTTTTCAGCCTGTCCACTAAGTCAGCTAACCAGCCCGTCTACCTGTCAGCTTACCAGCCAGTCCACCAGTCAGCTTTCCAGCCTGTCCATCAGTCAGCATTCCAAACACTCCATCCCTCAGCTTTCTAGCCCATCCACTAACCAGCCACTCCACCAGTCATCTTACCAGCCAGTCCACCAGTCAGCTTACCAGCCAGTCCACCAGTCAGCTTTCCAGCCAGTCCACCAGACAACCTTCCAGCTCGTCCACCAGTCAGCATTCCAGCCAAGCCACAAGGCAGCTTTCTAGCCCGTCCATCAGTCAACATTCCAGCCAAGCCACTAGTCAGCTTTCCAGCCAGTCCACCAGGCAGCTCTCCAGCCAAGCCACTAGTCAGCTTTCCAGCCAGTCCACCAGGCAGCTTTCCAGCCCGTTCACTAATCAGCTTTCCAGCCAAGCCACTGGTCAGGTTTACAGCCAGTACACCGGTCAGCCTTACAGCCAGCCTGCAAACCAAAATTGCCTCTCTCTACAGATTTGCATTTAAATAAGTACGTGGGAGATGCCATACTGTTCCTCAGTACAATATGAGGGTATAGCTTATTGAACATATTATACAATGTATGTATACATAAGGGTGGAGCTGCCATAGTGTTTCCCTTAAACAGCACAGTATGAGGGTAAAGCTTATTGAACATATTGAACAATGTACATATGTATCAATACATATCTGTGGGAGCTGCCATAGTGTTTTCCTTAGACAGCACAGTTTAAGGGTATAGCTTGCTGTATGTACAGAACATTCCTTCTCTGTATATTTATATTTATATATATATATATATGGTTGAGAGCTGCCATATTGTTTCCCTTAGACAGTACAGTATGAGGGTATAGCTTATTGTGTGTAAACAGCATTCCTTCTCTGTAAATTTAAATTTATACATATAAGTGGGAGCTGCCATAATGTTTCCCTTAGACAGTACAGTATGAGGGTATAGCTTATTGTATGTACAGAATATTTTTTCTCTGTATATTTATACATATGGGTGGGAGCTGTCATATTGTTTCCCTTAGACAGTACAGCATGAGGGTATAGCTTCTTGTGTGTACAGAACATTCCTTCTCTGTTTATTTATATTTATACATATGGGTGGGAGGTGCCATAGTGTTTCCCTTAGACAGTACATATGAGGGTATGCTTATTGTATGTACAGAACATCTTCTCTGTATATTATTTATACAAGGGTGGGAGCTGCCATATTGTTCCCTTAGACAGTACAGTATGAGAGTAAAGCTTATTGTGTGTACAGAACATTCTTCTCTGTATATTATATTTTTATATATGGATGGGAACTGCCATATTGTTTACCATGACAGTACATATGAGGGTATGCTTATTGGTATACAGAATATTCATCTCGTATATTTATTACATATGGGTGGGGACTGCCATTTGTTTCCCTTAGACAGTACAGTATGAGGGTATAGTATTATGTTACGAACATTCCTTCTCTGTATATTTATACATATGGGTGGGAGCTCCATATTGTTTCCTTAGACCAGTACAGTATGAGGTTATAGTTTTTATGTGTACAGAACATTCCTTCTTGTATATATATATGGGTGGGAGCTGCCATATGTTTCCCTTAGACAGTACAGTATGAGAGTTAAAGCTTACTGTGTGTACAGAACATTCCTTCTCTGATATTATTATTTTACATATGGGTGGAGGTTCCATATTGTTTACCTTAGACAGTACAGGATGAGGGTATAGCTTATGTGTATACAGAATATTCCTTCTCTGATTTATACATATGGGGGGGTGTGCCATATTATTTCACTTAGACAGTACAGTTTAGTATGGGTATAGTTTATTATATGTACAGAACATTCCTTCTCTGTATATTATACATATGGGTGGGAGCTGCCATATGTTTTTCTTAGACAGTACAGTATGAGGGTATAGCTTATTGTGTGTACAGAACATTTCTTCTCTGTATATTTATACATATGGGTGGGAGCTGCCATATTGTTTTCCTTAGACAGTACAGTATGAGGGTATAGTTTTGTAGGTACAGAACATTCCTTCTCGTTATTTATACATATGGTGGGAGCTGCCATATTGTTTCCCTGGACAGTACAGTATGAGGGTATAGGTATTTTGTGTGTACAGAACATTCCTTCTCGTATATTATATGTATACATATGGTGGGAGCTGCCAAGTTTCCCTTAGACAGTACATATGAGCTTATAGCATATTGTATGTACAGAAATTCCTTTTGTATATTAAATTTATACATATGGATGGGAGCTGCCATAGTGTTTCCCTAGACAGTACAGTATGAGGGTATAGCTTATTGTATGTACAGAACATTCCTTCTCTGTATATTTATTTATACATATGGGTGGGAGCTGCCATATTGTTTCCCTTAGACCAGTACAGTATGAGGGTATAGCTTATTGTATGTATAGAACATTCCTTCTCTGTATATTTATACATATTGGTGGGAGTGCCATATTGTTTCCCTAGACAGTACAGTATGAGGGTATAGCCTATTGGTATAACAGACATTCCTTCTCTGTATATTATACTTATACATATGGGTGGGAGCTGCCATTGTGTTCCCCTAGACAGTACAGTATGAGAGTATAGCTATTGTGTGTACGAGCATTCTTCTCTGTATATTTATATATGTACAGGTGTGACCTGCATATTGTTTCCCTAGCAGACAGTATGAGGGTATAGCTTATTGGTATACAGAACATTCTCTGTGTAATTTATTAAATATGGGTGGGAGCTGCCATATTGTTTCCTTAGACAGTACAGTATGAGAGTAAATCTTATTGTGTGTACAGAAACTTCCTTCTCTGTATATTTATATTTTACATATGGGGGGGAGCTGCCATATTGTTTCCCTTAGACAGTACAAGTATGAGGGTTATAGCTTATTAGTGTACAAGAACATTCCTTCTCTGTATATTTATACATATGGGTGGGAGCCGCCATATTGTTTCCCTAGACAGTACAGTATGAGGGTATAGGTTATTGTGTGTACAGAAACATTCCTTCTCGTATATTTATATGTTACATATGGGTTGGAGCTGCCATAGTGTTTCCTTAGACAGTACAATATGAGCTTATAGCTTATTTATGTACAGAAACATCTCTTCTCTGTATATTTAATTGATACATATGGATGGGAGCGCCATAGTGTTTCCTTAGACAGTACAGTATGAGGGTATAGCTTATTGTATTACAGAACATTCCTTCTCTGTATATTTAATTTATACATATGGGTGGGAGCTGCCATAGTTTCCCTTAGACAGTACAGTATGAGGGTATAGCATTATGGTATACAGAACATTCCTTCTCTGTATATTTATATGTATACATATGGGTGGGAGCTGCCATTGTGTTTCCCTTAGACAGTACAGTATGAGAGATAAGCTTATGTGTGTACAGAACATTCTTCTCTGTATATTTATATACGTACAGGTGGGAGCTGCCATATTGTGTATACAAGAACATCCCTCTGTATTTATTATACATATGGGTGGGAGCTGCCATATTGTTTACCTTAGACAGTACAAGTATGAGAGTAAAGCTTATTGTGTGTACAGAACATTCCTTCTCTGTATATTATATATATAGGTGGGAGCTGCCATAGTGTTTCCCTTAGACAGTACAGTATGAGGGTATAGCTTATTGTATATACAGAACCTTCTTCTCTGTATATTTATACATATAGGTGGGAGCTGCCATATTGTTTCCCTTAGACAGTACAGTATGAGAGTAAATCTTATTGTGTGTACAGAAAATTCCTTCTCTGTATATTTATATTTTTACATATGGGTGGGAGCTGCCATATTGTTTCCTTAGACAGTACAGTATGAGGTTATAGCTTATTATGTGTACAGAACATTCCTCTCTTGTATATTTATACATATGGGTGGGAGCCGCCATATTGTTCCCTTAGACAGTACATGAGGGTATAGGTTATTGTGGTACAGAACATTCTTCTCTGTATATTATATGTATACATATGGGTGGGAGCTGCCATAGTGTTTCCTTAGACAGTACAATATGAGCTTATAGCTTATTTTATGTACAGAACTTCCTTCTCTGTAATTTAAATTGATACATATGGATGGGAGTGCCATAGTGTTTCCCTTAGACAGTACAGTATGAGGGTATAGCTTATTGTATGTACAGAACATTCCTTTCTGTATATTTTATTATCATATGGGTGGGAGCTGCCATATTGTTTCCCTTAGACAGTACAGTATGGAGGTATAGCTATTGGTATACAGAACATTCCTTCTCTGATATTTTATGTACATATGGGTGGGAGCTGCCATTGTGTTTCCTTAGAACAGTACAGTATGAGAGTATAGCTTATTGTGTGTACAGAACATTTCTTCTCTGTATTATTTATATACGTACAGGTGGGAGCTGCCATATTGTGGTATACAGAACATCCCTTTGTGTATATTTAACATATGGGTGGGAGCTGCCATATTGTTTACCTTAGACAGTACAGTATGAGAGTAAAGCTTATTGTGTGTACAGAACATTCCTTCTCTGTTATTTTATATATAGGTGGGAGCTGCCATAGTGTTTCCCTTAGACAGTACAGTATGAGGGTATAGCTTATGGTATATACAGAACATTCTTCTCTGTATATTTATACATATAGGTGGGAGCTGCCATATTGGTTCCCTTAGACAGTACAGGATGAGAGTAAAGCTTATTGTGTGTACAGAACATTCCTTCTCTGTATATTTATATTTTTACATATGGTGGGACTGCCATATTTGTTCCTTTAGACAGTACAGTATGAGGGGTAATAGCTTTGTGTGTACAGAACATTCCTTCTCTGTTTATTTATATTTATACATATGGGTGGGAGGTGCCATAGTGTTTCCCTTAGACAGTACAATATGAGGGTATAGCTTATTGTATGTACAGAACATTCCTTCTCTGTATATTTATATTTATACATATGGGTGGGAGCTGCCATATTGTTTCCCTTAGACAGTACAGTATGAGAGTACAGCTTATTGTGTGTACAGAACATTCCTTCTCTGTATATTTATATTTTTATATATGGATGGGAACTGCCATATTGTTTACCATAGACAGTACATTATGAGGGTATAGCTTATTGGTATACAGAATATTCATTCTCTGTATATTTATACATATGGGTGGGAGCTGCCATATTGTTTCCCTTAGACAGTACAGTATGAGGGTATAGGTATTAGGTTACGAAACATTCCTTCTCTGTATATTTATACATATGGGTGGGAGCTCCATATTGTTTTCCTTAGACGTACAGTATAAGGTTATAGTTTTTATGTGTACAGAACATTCCTTCTTGTATAATATACACTATGGGTGGGAGCTGCCATATTGTTTTCCCTAGACAGTACAGTATGAGAGTTAAGCTATGTGTGTACAGAACATTCCTTCTCTGATATTATTATTTTACATATGGTGGGAGGCCTCCATATTGTTCCTTAGACAGTACAGATGAGGGTATAGCTTATGGTATACAGAATATTCCTTCTCTGTAATTTATACATATGGGGGGGTGTGCCATATTATTTCCTTAGACAGTACAAGTTGAGGTATGGGTATATTATTATATGTACAGAACATTCCTTCTCTGTATATTTATACATATGGGTGGGAGCTGCCATAGTGTTTTTCTTAGACAGTACAGTATGAGGGATATAGCTTATTGTGTGTACAGAACATTTCTTCTCTGTATATTTATACATATGGGTGGGAGCTGCCATATTGTTTTCCTTAGACAGTACAGTATGAGGGTATAGTTTTTAGGTACAGAAATTCTTCTCGTTATTTATACATATGGTGGGAGCTGCCATATTGTTTCCCTGACAGTACAGTATGAGGGTATAGGTATTTTGTGTGTACAGAACATTCCTTCTCGTATATTATTATGTATACATATGGGTGGGAGCTGCCATAGTGTTTCCCTTAGACAGTACAAGTATGAGCTTATAGCTATTGTATGTACAGAAATTCCTTCTTGTATATTAAATTTATACATATGGTGGGGCTGCCATAGTGTTCCCTAGACAGTACAGTATGAGGGTAAAGCTTATTGTATGTTACAGAACATTCCTTCTCTGTATATTTATATTATACATATGGGTGGGAGCTGCCATATTGTTTCCCTTAGACAGTACAGTATGAGGGTATAGCTTATTGTATGTATAGAACATTCCTTCTCTGTATATTTATACATATTGGTGGGAGCTGCCATATTGTTTCCCTTAGACAGTACAGTATGAGGGTATAGCCTATTGGTATACACAGACATTCCTTCTCTGTATATTATACTTATACATAGGGTGGGAGCTGCCATTGTGTTCCCCTAGACAGTACAGTATGAGGTATAGCTTATTGTGTGTACGAGCATTCTTCTCTGTATATTTATATATGTACGGTGTGACCTGCATATTGTTTCCCTTAGCAGACAGTATGAGGGTATAGCTTATTGTATACAGAACATTCTCTGTGTAATTTATTAACATATGGGTGGGAGCTGCCATATTGTTTCCCTTAGACAGTACCGTATGAGAGTAAATCTTATTGTGTGTACAGAAACATTCCTTCTCTGTATATTTATATTTTACATATGGGGGGAGCTGCTATGTTTCCCTTAGACAGTACAGTATGAGGGTTATAGCTTATTAGTGTAAGAACATTCCTTCTCTGTATATTTATACATATGGGTGGGAGCCTGCCATATTGTTTCCCTTAGACAGTACAGTATGAGGGTATAGGTTATTGTGTGTAACAGAACATTCCTTCTCGTATATTTATATGTTACATATGGGTTGGAGCTGCCATAGTGTTTCCTTAGACAGTACAATATGGAGTTATAGCTTATTTTATTACAGAAAACATTCTTCTCTGTATATTTAATTATACTATGGTGGGAGCGCCATAGTGTTTCCTTAGACAGTACAGTATGAGGGTATAGCTATTGTATTACAGAACATTCCTTCTCTGTATATTTAATTTATACATATGGGTGGGAGCTGCCATATGTTTCCCTTAGACAGTACAGTATGAGGGTATAGCTATGGTATACAGAACATTCCTTCTCTGTATATTTATATTATACATATGGGTGGGAGCTGCCATTGTTTCCCTTAGACAGTACAGTATGAGAGTAAGTATGTGTGTACAGAACATTCTTCTCTGGTATATTTATAACGTACAGGTGGGAGCTGCCATATTGTGTATAAAGAACATTCCTTCTGTATGTTATTATACTATGGGTGGGAGGCGCCATATTGTTTCCTTAGACAGTACAAGTATGAGAGTAGCTTATTGTATTGTACAGAACATTCCTTCTCTGTATATTAATATATAGGTGGGAGCTGCCATAGTGTTTCCCTTAGACAGTACAGTATGAGGGTATAGCTTATTGTATATACAGAACCTTCCTTCTCTGTATATTTATACATAAGGGGGCAGCTGCCATATTGTTTCCCTTAGACAGTACAGTATGAGGTAACATCTTATTGTGGTGTACAGAAAATTCCTTCTCTGTATATTATATTTTTACATATGGGTGGGAGCTGCCATATTGTTTCCTTAGACAGTACAGTATGAGGTATAGCTTATTATGTGTACAGAACATTCCCTCTTGTATATTTATACATATGGGTGGGAGCCGCCATATTGTTCCCTAGACAGTACATGAGGGTATAGGTATTGTGGTACAGAACATTCTTCTCTGTATATTATTGTATACATATGGGTGGGAGCTGCCATAG